>CM040433.1:92410989-92781396 GCA_022702705.1 Papilionanthe hookeriana x Papilionanthe teres
GAACCATACTTATATAAGCAATGTAAGGATTTAATTATTAGAAGATGCGTGCCTTATGAAGATGCTGAACCAATCATTCAAAAATGTCATGATTCGATTTTGGAGGACATTTTGGGACGGATAAAGCTGCATATAAAATTCTACAATCTAGATTCTATTAGCTACTCTATTTAGAGATGTATGCGGATATATAAAAACCTGCGATAAATGCGAAAGAGTAGGAAACATATCGAGAAAAAATGAAATGCCTACGAATTTTATATTAGAAGTTGAAATTTTTGATGTTTGGGGATTAGATTTCATGGGACCTTTTATTCCTTCATTTGGAAACTCATATATATTAGTAGTTGTTGATTATGTTTCCAAATGGATCGAAGCACAAGCTTTACCTAGGTGTGATGCTAAAAGTGTTTCAATATTTTTAATGAAAAATATTGTTACTAGATTTGGAATGCCGAGAGTGATTATCACTGGCGGAGGAACTCATTTTAGAAACAAATATATTCACAAACTAGTAGAAAAATATAATATTATGCATAAGATATCAACTGCTGAAGTTTCTAATCGAGAGATTAAGCGTATATTAGAAAAGTACGTAAACCACTAATAGATCGGGTCAGTACATAAGACTAGACAACTTGCATTATGGGCATACGGGATCTGCTTATAAAACTCCGATTGGAATGACTCCTTATAGGCTTATATATGGAAAAACTTGCCACTTACGAGTTGAATTAGAACATAAAGCATATTGGGCGATTAAAGAATTTACTTATAATATGAATGAAGCTCGTGAGAAGAGATTGTTACAATTAAATGAATTGGAAGAACTAAGGAATGAATCATATGATAATGATAGGATTTATAAAGAAAGGATAAAATTATGGCATGATCGAAAGATTAATCAGAGAAATTTTGAACCAGGACAAGAAGTTCTACTATATAATACTAGATTGAAATTATTTCCTGGGAAATTGAAATCTCGATGGTTAGGACCTTTCACCATAACTCAAATATTTTCATATGGAACTATAGAAATTGAGGATCCAAAAACAAGACATAGATTTAAGGTAAACGGACTTAGATTAAAACCATATTTTGAAAGTAGAAGACCAAATTTTAAAGAGGTTTTAATACTTAGTCAACCTGATTACTAACTGAAATTAGGTCGGGTCGACGACGTTAAACCGAGCGCTTTATGGGAGGCAACCCATAGTAGTCTTTTATTTTTAATTATCTACAAATTAGTGAGTCTATATTATTAAAACAAATCTTACTATTCAAATTTTTAATTAGAATCATCACAAATTCGAACCTATATGATGATATCAGAAAATATTCGGACCAAAGCGAAAATGGGCGATTTTTACGAATCTCGCCGACAGCGAGCCCGAGCCTGCCGACAGCGAGATCGTGTGCCATGACTTAATTCGGTTTTATAACTAGCTCACCGACGGCGAGAAACTTCCCGCCGACGGCGAGGCAGTTGAAATTTTGGTTTCTTAAAGATTTTCGTGCGGTTTTAAACGGATCTAAGCCATTTCTTTGTAGGAAATTATCCCAAATCTAATTTTACACCATTTTCTTCCTTAGAAACGACTAGAGACCAATCCTTTCAATCCGAAATGGCACCCAAATTCTTAGAAACCACAAAATGCGAAGTTTTCAACCGAAGAAAATTTGTCGATTCGGAGGCGCGGCGTATCTTGACAAAGGCTTGATGAAGAAAAGACTTATTAAAGAAAGGGGATTTGTCGACGGAAGAGTAGAGAATTCCACTACAAAAATTGAAGAAATGATCGCACAGCGGCATTGGGAGGTATTTTGTTATACGACATCCGTTGTAGTTATTCTAGTAGTTAAGGAGTTTTACTCTAATTTACATGCGATCAACAATGGAAATGTCTACGTCAGAGGAAGATGGGTAACATTTACTCCTTGAGGGTAAATTAATTGTTTTCATAGAGAATACCTACGTTTGTCATTATTCCAACTTTGTGCCTTCGAGATACAATATGAACGAGATCTATAGATACAGTTGACGAACTTGATGATTGGGAGTTACGCGAAGACGGGTATGTCGGTTTTACGCATCACTTCTTAACCTGTCTCGAAGCTGGCATTTCTTTTTCTCATCGAAATTATTACCTACTATGAGAGTAAATAAAGTTTCAAAGGAATGCACTTATATTAAACTATCGTATTCAAATTGGACTACCTATCTATGTTGGATCAATAATAGTAAAGTACGATGGGATTGATTGTGCATGGGTCAGTTCATGGACTTGGACACCCATCGACTATATTTGCTTTATGCAGTCAGTACCAAGTTTCTTATGAGGCTTGGGAAAAAGTACTTTTGCCATGAAAACCACTTGACCCTACGGATATGTTTCCAACCTTGGATAACAATGATGAGATTACCATTATTTACGGCGAGCATCACGAGAACAATCCTTTAGCAAGGCCCCTTGTCGATAAAACTAATTTCATTCTGAAGAAGATTAAAGGATTGGTTAAAGAATTGCAAAATGTGATGAATTCCATCGACAATATCTCTGATATGTTTGATCACATTGATTGAAGGATGAAGGAGCACTTTGATCATACTGGACATTTAGAGGCCAGTTTTATTCATTTACTAAGACAGAAGGGATGGATTAATGAAAAATCTACTGCAGAATTTCCTTTCATGCCTTTCTATAATTTATTTGTGCACCTGCGTCGCATCGGAAATATCAGAGAATATGATAGTTCATACACTGAAGAGTAGGAAAGATTTCGATTTTATGTCATATATTGTGTATATATGTGTTAATTTGAATTTAGGTTTTATTATGATTTGAATTTTAATTTGATGATCTCAGATTTGATGAGATTATTTGTAATTGTTATGTCTCAGCATTTAGAGTGTTGTGGTGTGGATTGTGATGCTGAGTTTTATGGATTTGAACATTTAAGTTAAGTATGTGTTAAGCTGTTAGTGTGAAGTTTGTAAGTTTCATGGATTTCATATATAAAGTTATATTGTTTGTGTTGTGTGAACTTTTTGTGAGTATAAGTATATAATCTTCATATTATTATTAAATTAAGTGATCGGAAGATTGTTTAAGGGCAAATCGAGGTTGAAAATGATTGACGAATTTAAAAAATTTAAAATTTTTTGGGATCTCGCCGACAGTGAGAATTATCTAAAAACCTGCTGACAGCGAGACCGAGCTCGCCGACGGCGGATTTTTCCCGAAACTTTTGCCTTATCAAATTAATTAGCTTGCTGACGGCGAGAAAAACCTCGCTGACAGCGA
Source organism: Papilionanthe hookeriana x Papilionanthe teres (assembly GCA_022702705.1). NCBI lineage: Eukaryota > Viridiplantae > Streptophyta > Magnoliopsida > Asparagales > Orchidaceae > Papilionanthe > Papilionanthe hookeriana x Papilionanthe teres. Next base: position 92,414,295 of record CM040433.1, read on the forward strand.
GATTGTGAAAAGACCTATATTTGACCAGTTAACCGACACTATTCAACATCCCCTTCCTCAAAATTTCGAAAAAACCGACCTAGGGCTTGAGAGATCTTGGATTTGAAGCGATTTCAACACTTTTTGACACTAGATTTCATCTTCCCTTGGTAAGAGCTTCACTCCTATGAAAAAATTTTTTATTTTCACCATGGATTTCTTCTACATTGGGAAATTTTGAAAAATTTCAAATAGTGGAGAAAATATTTGGAAGAATTTCATGGAAATTGATTTAAATGGATTTTAGATGTTGTAGGAAGCCTTCTTAGTAATATTTGGAAGTTTAGTTAAATTTTTTTCAAAATTTCACAGATCCAAAATGGCTCCACGACAAAAGCGACGGATAGATTACGACGAAACTCGATTCATTAACGCAAGAGCACAAACTCGATACTTTCAAAACATACCAACAAGAAAATGCATTCAAGATCGAGTTTTCAAGAATCCTGGAGGAGAAGTTGAGCGAATCATTAAGGAACGAGGATGGGAAAATTTCTATTTCGTAACCAACAGAGCCGCTGTAAAAGTGGTAAAGGAATTTTATACTAACTTAGCACAGGCTGAAGATGCACCGGTTAAGGTTAGAGAATTTTTTTGTGGAATTCAACGCTGCTAGAATAAACTCTTATTACGAGGTTAGAGACACCTACACCAGCGAATATGAAACTTTTGGAACTATGGAAGGACCACTGGAAGAGGTGATCGACTTTCTCAGCGATGGGAAAGGCGTACGGAAGATAAAGCAGCGAGAACTGGTAAACTTCCCTCTTTCTATGCTAAATGCAACATCTAAAGCTTGGCATTATTTTATTTGTTCTACTTTGTTACCTACCTACCACCATAGTGAGGTAACGAGAGATAGAGCACTTCTGAATTTCTGTATTCAAAACCAAAAGAGTACTAATGTGGGAAGTGTAATTTATAAGAATATATTAGCCACCTCAAGAAATGAAAGTGGAGGAGGACTAGGACATCCTGGTCTTATCTATGCACTCGCCGATTATGCGGGGTAGAGGCGAGAGATGACGAGGAATGGGTTGAACCTATGAAACCCATTACTTTAGCTAATATAAAGAAATATGAATCCCACGAAGGATGGAGATGCGGGACAGAGGATTATGTACCTTCTTCGAGTAGAGATATACCCTCTACTAGTTATGAACCCCCTCGGTACACCACTCCTACCCTTCAAGATCCGATGAATGAATTAACCCTGAGTTGAAAGAGTTTTGAGTTATTTGGAGAAAATATGGAAAGAAGATTTGAGCATATAGACCAAAGGATTGGAGGCTTGGAAAGAAGACACGATTATGATAGTGAATATCTCCAGCGACATTCAGAGTACGAAATTGCATATTATGAGGCTGAACGTCGATATAGGAGTGGTGATTTAGATGTTGTCTTTCCTGAGTGCCCCCACTATACACAGTACCAGCCTGCTCAGCCTTCTCAGCCTGGAGATCAGGGAGATGATATAGCCTGGGATTTTGATGCAGAAGATTAGAGCCTTTGTTTAGTTTGTTTGGTTTGTTTAGATTTATTGTTATTTTGGAAACTTTATTATTACGTACATTACGTATGGATCTGTGGATGTTGGTATGTTTGCTTATGCTTATGATGTTAGACTTCTTATGTGTGTTAAATTAGTTGCAAATTTTTTTTATATATAGGATGTTAGTTTAAGTTTTTATAAGTTATGAACTTTTACTATTGTTTAGATTGTTTTAATATGTTTTTAAGTAGGTTATTTGATTGTATGTGTAGTAATAGATTAAGTTTTCATTTGTTATGTTTGATACTTATTTTAAAATTTCATCCACTGCACTTTCTTTTAAATACTATATGTGGAAGAATACTAACGATACGAGTTACGTAAGTAATGAAAAAGCACACAAAAATTTCGAAAGAAAAAAATACCTAAAACTCGAAAGGTATGATCAATTTTACTACATACTTTCCCTTTTCACTATTTAGTATAGATAGAAAAATTTAAGTTTGGGGGAAAGTAGAAATACAAATTTAATTATTAAATTGGTTCTCAATTTTATTTTCAAAAATTATTATCAAATGATTTTCTATAGTAGTTTTTCAATTCAATAAACATGAATTACTTTATTTAATTTTTATAGAAAGTTAAATAAAATGTTTCTAGTAATTCAATTAATTAATGGAATAAGATATTTGGTTAAAAGGAATAAGAATATAGTAAACTATTTAAAGTAAGGAAAGCTATATTTTAAAATTGAAATTCTTAAGTATTTAAGTGAAAAAGAAAGGATTGAAACTCTATGAAGTAAAGGCTATGAAATATATATAAGCAAGGAAATATTTTAAGTTTCAAATTTAGGAAGAAAAGTTGAAGTTCAAAATTATTAACAGGCTATCCAGATACAGTAATCCTCACTTTAAAAAAAAAAAGAAAGAAAAGAAAGATTGAAATTCAATCCAAAAAGAAAAGAAAAGAAAAGAAAAATATAAGTGAGGAGAAGCTTGAGGTGATGCCTTATCAAAAATTGGCTTCAATGGATTCAACCTAAAGGGTAAAAATTAATTATATTTCTAAACTTATATATATAGATTAGTATTTTACTAAATAGTGTTTCTTGAACTTCCTATCATCTAAATATCTTAAGTAATTTACTTTTTAAATATAGTCATTCTGAAATAAATAGAAAGCTAGAAATCTTAGACCTGATAACTAGATAATCTTATATCTATAAAGTTATTTTAATTACTTAGAAATATTTCTATTCAACTTTACTATAATGTTATTTAAATTTGATTCATAGTATATCTCAATTGAAAAATTCTATTACAGAAATCATTATTTAGTATTAAAATTACTTGAGGACAAGTAATAATTAAGTTTGGGGGATTTTGATCACAGAAAATACATTAAGAAATTCATATATATTTTTGATGAAATTGCACTTTAAAGAAGGGTATATTCTTTATTTTACTGCAGGAATGAAGATTTATAATTGATGGAAGCAAAAAGCATAAAATGGAGCGAATTTGGATCAAAAAGGAAGAAATTCATGCAAAATGAACTAAGTCGCCGACGGCGAGATCACGAGGAAAATTTCTGAAGGAATTATAACTACCTCGCCGACAGCGACCCCGAGCCCTCCCACAGTGAGATCGCGCGGTTTGAAGACCTTCTAAAAGCCCCGCTGACGGCGAGGTCGTTTCCTGCCGACGGCGAGACAGTTCAAAATGCATATACATTGAACTTGGACGCTTTTTGAAGATGTGTTTAAGCATCCCTTGGACCTTTGCCTACCTCTATAAATAGAGGACAAATTTTAGTCTTTTGGTGTGTCTTTTGTATGTCATTTGTGTGTGTCTCTGGAGTCTTAAGTGAGCTTATTTAGAGAGTCTTAGTGAATCTTTAGTGAGTTAGAAGTGTGTTGTACTAGAAGAAAAAGTCGAAAGGAACTTGAGAGTACGCAGGGAGGAAATTAAGATAAGTATCTTTGTTTATTGTTGTTAACTTTAAATGAAATCCATGCTTTATTTTATTTCCATGCATTATGAGTAGTTTTCTTAGTCTTTCTCCTTGTTTATGAAAATTATGCGAATTGATGAAATTAAATAGAAGTACCTAATGTATTAAAATAATTGTGATAATTTTTACTTAAAACTTAATTTACTTTCAATCTGGCCAATTGATGTGTTAAAATATGTTGAAGTATCAACTATAGTAAAAATTACATCCAATATTCAGGGAAGTCAAAAGCCTTGGAAGGAGGGTGCAAATAAATAGGAAAATATTATTTATCAGACGTAGAATTGGACACTTTAGTGTGACAGACTAAAATATTCAATTTGGTCCTATTGTTTGAGAGTCGAAGTGTAGATGTTAGCCCTCGAGTGAGGGGAACGTGGGAGCTCGAAGTGGCGGCAAGTATCCTCCCGAACCTAGCCGCAGATTCGGTAATCGAACATAGGATTAGTCGATGTTCTTTGCACCTGGATCAAAGGGTAAAGAATAGGAATGCTCCTATTTGTCACAATACAATTCAAGAATTCTATTTATATTCATCATTCACTTAATTTTCTAAAAACAAGGAGAATAATACTTTTTCTGAATTATTTAAATCAACTTTATTTCAAGCATTAGTTACATTAGTTGTTGTAGTTACTTTAAATTTCCGTTTACTATATTAGTAAGTAATTCCTTTAAATTTTAGCTGATACAATTTTGTTAAAAACTTCCCTGTGGGATCGATAACTGAGGACTCCACTAGAGTCACTGTATTACTTGATACGATACGTATACTTGCGTAGAATCCACATTACACATTCAATCATAAAATCAAATATATATATATATATATATATATATATATATATATATATATATATATATATATTAAAGCGGGATCAAGTTTTTGGTGCCGTTGCTATTAACATAATTTACAAACATATAAAAAGTGGGTCAATCTTATTATGTAGGTGTGGGAATTTTGTAATATAAATTGGATTAGTATTAAAAATACTTTATTATGGATTAAGAGGAATTTTTTGTGTTGGACCTATGGGTATATTTTTTTAGGGACACGAGAAAAAAGACACATGAGATAGAATATTAGAGTTTTGATTTAAATAAATTTTCTACATAAAATTTAACATAATATCATAGATATATCTTTATATTTTTAAAGTAGTTAAATAGAATAACATAATGATACTAAATTTTAATTTTTTAGAGATGCTTTGGTGGGTGAAATCAGACTAATGGAAAAATTGGTGCATATCTTCAAGAGAAAAATATATTTATGGATTTTCAATTAAAATTAAAAATGGATAAAACACAAGTTTATTGGCTCTTATTTATATAAAATAATGTAAACAACACCACTAACTTAAACTATACAAAATCTACATGAAAGATGTAGAGAAATGACAGTTCTTACTCGTCAAAATAGGTTTTTAAGGAGATCACCAAATCCCTTTTGTGGTCGACCAATAAATCTCAAGCCAAAGAGAAAATTTTCATCTAAGCTTTCACACAATCTACCCATAATGTTTGATTTTGGAGAAATAATGTGTTCAAATATAATACTAAGCACCCTTTCATCACATCTCATCCCTACAAAGGTAACTACTTAAGGAGAGGGAGAGAGGTAGTGGCCGACCCCTCTTGCAACCATGCCATACTACCTTAGCTAAAATTTTACTCCATGCATTGACCAAGTAAATGCAAAGTAAAGTAAAATAAGCAAACCTTGAATCCACATAAGCAAGGTCAACACCACAAGCAAATGTTTGATTTTAAATTAAATAATACATACACTTTACCAAAACATCTCTAAGAAATTAAAATTTATGCAAAGTCATTTAGCTTTTAAATCTTTCATGTTTAGCCCTAAATTTCCCTTTCATGCAAATTATCTAATTAGCTTACTAGTTTAGTATTTACAAAACTACCACCTAGTTTCACTAACTTAAAAAAATAAATTTTTAAAATTTAAAAGAAAGGAAAATAAACATAAAGAGAAAAGAAAATAAAAATAGGATAAAATAAAATAAAAGGGAATGAAATAAATTTTTTTTAATAACATATAATAACAAAATAACATATAACATACAAATAAAATAACTACATAAATTACATATATGTAAGTAATAAAAATAATATGATAAGAATAAAATAAATAATTATAAACCTAAATGATAATGAAAATATGAGAAAAGGATAATAATAATAAAATAATAATTGTAAATATAAATAAATAATAAAAATAAGTAAATAAAAAAATGCCATTCTTTTAAAATGTAAATAATAATTTTTAAGATATAATAACTTAAAATAAATAATAATAACTTTAAATAAAAGAAAGAATAATTTAGGAGAGAGAATGTTAAAAAGAAAGAAAAAAAGGCTTTATAAATAAATAAATAATAAAAATAAACAAATAAAAATGTCATGCCTCTTTAAAATAATGTAAATGTGAATATATGTGTAAATAATAAATTTAATAACTTAAAACTTAATGAAAATGATAATAAATTAAAAGAAATAAAAGAATAATCAAGGAGAGTGAAAATGAAAAGCCTTATAATTAAATAAATAATAATATAAATGATAAATAAATGATATAAATAATAAGTTTAAATATACATCTAAATAATAACAATAATAAATTAAAATAAAAATAACTTCTAATTTAAATATATATTAAATGATATGAATATAAAGGATAATAAAATAAATAAAACACACATATATATATACATAAATTGAAAATAATTTAAATAACATAAATGAATAATAAATTAAATTAAAATTAAATAGTTAAAATTAAATAAAACCAAAAAATAAATAATAATTAAATTAAACAAATTAAATTAAATAATAATTAAATAAACCAAAAACAATTAAATAATAATAGTTGAAATTAAATTAAATAAATTAATTAAATTAATTAAATTAAATAATCAAAATTATCTTAAATTAAATGTTGATGTAAATAAATAAATAATTTAAAATTAAATTAAAATTAATTAAATAAATTAAATTAAATTAAATAAAGTTAAACAAAATTAAACTAAATAATAATGTAAATAAATAATAAATTAAATTAAATTAAATTAAATTAAATTAAATAAATAAATAAAGTTAGATTAAATTAAATTAGATTAAATAATAATGTAAATAATAAATTAAATTAAATTAAATTAATTAAATAAATTAAATTAAATTAAATAAATAAATAAAGTTAAGTTAAATTAAATTAAATTAAATTAATAATAAATTAAATTAAATAAATTAAACTAAATTAAATAATAATAAATTAAATTAAACTAAATTAAATAATAATGCAAATAAATGATAAATTAAAATGAAATAAACTAAATTAAATTAAATTAAATTAAATAGTAATTGTAAATAATAATTAATTAAATTAAATTAAATTAAAAATAAATGATAAATTAAAATAAAACAAATTAAATAAAGTTAAATTTAATTAAATTAAATAATAATTGTAAATGCTAATAAATTTAATTAAATTAATTAAATTAAATAATAAAATAAATTGAAACTAAAATAATAATAAATAAATATCAAGTTTAAGTAAAATAAATTAAATAAATAACAATTAATTAAATAAATAAATAATGATAAAGTAAATAAATCACATAAGATAATAAATAATAAATTAAATAAACCATAAAGATAATAATAATTTTAATTATACATAAAAGATAAAAATTTTTTAAATAACATAACAACACATACATAACAGAATGCAACAAAGATAACATACAACAATAATCCCGACCATAATACAATACCAACACGATAACAATCAACCCTAGGATAGGCCTCCTGAGGCATGGTTCATTTATTTTTCCCTTTACAAAGACCCTAAGGAATCACAACTTGGTGTAGAAAATATAATAAGAACACCCTTATGCTTAGTGAATGCATGAAGTAACCCAAAATTTACCCGATGTCCACACAACCTTCCCAATTCACATTCCAAACTCAAAGTTCCTAGCTCCAAGAAAACAAACCAAAAACAAAACCAAATTCAAACCAAAACCAAAACCAAATTCAAACCAAAACCAAAACCAAAACCAAACCAAAACCAAACCTAGTTCAAACCCAAACCAAATACAAACACAAACCAAATTCAAATCCTCCAACCCCCAAACTAAAATCAAACTCAATTAAAAAAAAACCACAAACTCTTCATAGCACTACCATAAGTCCAAATCAAACTACCAGTTACCACCAAATACAAACCCAAATCACACCTAAACCCAATTGCTCCAACCTACCTCGAACAAATGTGTTTATTAAGCATAAGGGTATAGGTAGGGTGAATTGTTAAGCAACATAATAAGTTTAAATGAGCCCGAGACTTTTCATCAGGATATAAGAGGGAAAGCATGGACCTGCAACCTTCTTTGACTGTTTGGATACCTCTGAGGTCTATTAAACTTAATATGTCTGCTTAACGAAACCATCCTCAATTAAATTAAACAAATTTATTGAAACACAACATAGGAATTCACACAGACATCATAGGACTTGGTAGACAACCAGGATCTTAACATAGACATCACGGGATTAAGTAGTTACTTCTTGTTAGTTATACTTCTTCCTGTTTTCTGGCATGCTTTAATTTCTGCAAAATTATAAACACATACATGCAATGCAATACTAAAGTTTCAGCTGGGAATGACTAGAAGACCCTCCTTTATTGCGATTTACCTTATTGTAATTTATTTACCTGCACTGCGTTTTACTTTTCTTGCATGATAAATAAGATTGTTGCATGAAAACTGAAACCTTTAGGCTGGCCACAAAACTGAAACCCAAAACTAAATTAAAAGTCATACAAGATAAAATTCACCGCCACAATATTTCAAAATATAAGACAACTCAAAATTTAATCACAAACAGAACAACAAAAATTACAACTTTAACTAAATTAAAACGTCTCGTTGGATGATCGGGAATACCTCGGATGATGTAACCCACGTGTTGCTAACGGGATTTCCCACGGTCTAAATGAAAGTGTGGAACTCATTCGATTGAGTTTAGAAAATTCATCCGGACTAAGTGAATCCGATGAAAATAACGGTCTTCGGGATGACGAAGCCGTGGGATCTTAATCGGTTCTGTTTAATCAACTTTAAGATTTGTTTTAATTAAAAAACTAAAATATTTGGATTCTAAGACTTTTCTAAACCAAAACACTTCTCTCATCTCCTGATTTATGATTTCTAAAACTAAACCTCTGCGACAATAAGGAGCTTGGAGCATAGTGGGCAGCACGACCATCGTCAACAGCAAAACTTGGGTCTATATCAGTAAAACCTTTCTTAGAAATTAAATAACAAAGCCATAGGACTTCGAGGTAGTTTGCCTAGTGCAACATAAATCCTCAACTTTTTGTTAGAAATTTGCATAGTTGTCTTATGCAGATTAAGCCCTAACCGGTCTTAGGATTCCGAGGTAGTTGTTTGGTACGACATAAACCCTCACATCTTCGAGGCTGTTTGTATGATTTTGTCATACAAATATAAGTCTTAATTAATTAAAACAGGCAGGATGAAACATTAAATAAACTCCCAAATCGATCATTCTTGGATCTCCAGCTTCCCCTACTTCTCTTCCTTTGGACTCCTGAAATAAACTGCTCCAAATTTGATCCATTCTCAATTGAAATTTCCAAAATCCAATTGTTTGAAAAACTTAAACTTTGAAATTCTTGAGAGCAAAATAACTGATCATTATCGAGAGTTTTCTTAAGTGTCTTCGGACATTTAAGATGTAATTAACTATTATAGGGAACTTTAAGAACCCATGTAATATAAACCCTGCTTAATTTCTTTATATTAAGCAGGGGAACCTGTTGGCTTATAAAATTGGTTCGCAGACCAAACGGATGTCACAAATCTTCTTGTTTATTTAATCGAGCCCCATCATCAAGCGATAGTGCCTATTCTTTGGGATAGATACACGGTTTGTGGTGTGATGCTCGTTTATATAAACTATTTGGGATGTGAGATCGGTTTGATTTTACATCTTAAAATTTTCAAACTTAAAAATTATTTTCAAAAATCAAATGCTACTTTCCAAATTATATATATATACCTAAATTAAATTTTAAAACCTAAAAATATGTCGATAGCTTCTGGCGACTCCGCTGGGGAATAGTTCCTCTCTTCATTTTGATCAGACAGTTTTGCTTTCGTAAATCGATAGTAAATCCATGCCCCTAGTGGATCAAACTACCATTCTTCCGTTGACATATCTTGTTCATTTCTATCTTGAACAGGTATGATCAACTTTCCTTAGATTTTGGAGCCACTGTTTAGACACCCCTAAACAGAGAGTTTCCGAAATCCTTCTTTTATTACCTCTCTAAAGAGGTGGGGTCGGAACCCCAATAGGTGTTTTGGTGGATTGATTCCACTTGGGCAATGTGCGTTGTGAATTCAGCCCAGGACTAGGTCCTGAATTTCACTTTTGCTCTGTGTCTCTTGGGTTTGATTTGCTATCGGCAAGTTAAACCAAATCTCTACTCTCATACCTTTTGTTCAAATCCTAAAATTAAGCAAACACTGTTAACAAATGTAAAAGAAAAAAAAATAATAATAAAATAAGGTGAAAGCACCAAAATAAAATAAAAGAATACAAGAATAATGTACATAAATTAAATCCAAACAAAAAAAATGTATAAAGAAAATTGCCCAATTTATAGTACGAGTGAGGTCACTTGAGTCTTCTAGTTGAAACTACAAGACACCGGACGTTACTGACTTTCAGAAATTCTTTAAATGCTAGGAACGATGTCTTCGCCAAAGTTGATCTTTTCTTTCGCCTCCGGACTTGAGTTCGCCGTCAATAGAGACGAGCTGCCTGAGCTGGCGGTCATCAAATTCGGACAAGGGTTCAATGATGTTGAACCCAAGTTCGGGGATGTGGCCATTGCGGTGTCGAAGTCACGAAATGAGCAAGTCCGTTAAGCCTATTGTAACGTTCAACATGAAGTCTGTTGAGGAATTCCCCATGTCAAAGAAGGATTGGATTAAAAAGAACTCAAATGCCATTGGGACTGCTCCTGAGACTGTTTCTGCTCTTACCGCCGGATTTACTACCGCTGTACCAGTCGCTCCGCTAACTAAAGGAAAAGATATTCTACATGAAGAAAAGTCAGTCGATGCTTGTATTTTGCCATCTTCTAAATTCAAGATTGAGTCCGATTCAAAGTCCATACAAATGGCAAAGGAACAGGAATGGAAGCGCAATCAGGGAATTCTGAAGATCAAGCAGCCGCGACAACAACCGTATCGTTCTGAAGAACAGTTGTTCCAATTGAGACCATACTAGATAGATGGGAGACAGGGTCCGACAATAAATAAACGATTAAGCAAGGTATACCTGTTCAAAGAGGAGTCAGTGTCGCAGATATTCCGTTACTTGATAAAGATGCCAAAATTCAGACTACCGGAGCCAAAGAAACCAGAGGAGGCTGACAAGAAAGATCACCCGATATACTGCCATACCACCGAATGCTCGGCCATATCATAGAAAACTGCTTCAGCTTCAAGGATTGGCTCGAGAAGAATTTCAGAAGTGGAAATGTGATAATCCCGAATGAGTACTTAAAAGAATTTGAAAAAGGTTCTATAAATACGATTTTGGGTGATTCAACTGACTTCTACACGACGACACCGCTGCTCGAGGGAATAAGAGATGTCTCTCGAAAACCTTCAACTGACCTTAAACTATCAAAGGAAAGTCAATTGAGACCGCTGTGGAAAAGCTCCGAGCTGACGTTGCACGACTGTCTAAAGATCAAAAAGAAGATACTGAAGATGAATATTACAACCTAACAGGTGTCGGCATATTTTTTTTAGGTTTTGTGTTTTGAAAAGGGGTCGCCTACAGAAATTGTCGGCGAATTTTTAATTTAATTTAAATAAATAATTTGAAAAAGTAGTATTTGATTTTGAAAATAATTTTAAATTTGAAAATTTTAAGATATGAAATCAAACTGATCTCACATCCCGAATAGTTTATATAAACGAGCGCCGCACCACAAACCGTGTATCTATCCCGAAGAATAGACACACTCGCTTGATGATGGGGCTCGATTAAATAAACTAGAAAGGTTTGTGCCATCCGTTTGGTCCGCGAACCAATTTTATAAGCCGACAAATTCCCACGCTTAATATAAAGGAATTAAGCAGGGTTTATATTACCTGGGTTCTTAAAGTTCCCTATAAGGGCAAGCCCCTATAGTTAATTACATCTTAAGTGACGGGAATCACCTAAGAAAACTCTCGATAATAACCAATAATTCTGCTCTCAAGAATTTCAAAGTTTAAGGTTTTCGAAAGGATTGAATTTTTGAATCTCAATAGGGAATGGATCAAGTTGGGAACATTTTATTTTGGGAATTCAAAGGAAGAAAAGTAGGAGAAATTACGGATTTGAAGCGGACTTCGGTAATTTCCCGACTATCCTATTGTTTGGCTTGGATTTAGGAAAGTCCTAATGTTTATTTAATGTTTTGATCTTGCCAATTTTAATTAATTAGGGCTTATATTAGTATGATAAAATCATACAAATAGCCTTGAAGATGTGAGGGTTTATGTCGTATCGGACGACTACCTCGGAATCCTAAAACCGGTTAGGGCTTAATTTGCCATGCAAATGCCTAACGAAGAGTTGAGGATTTATGTTGCACTGATGCAAACTACCTCGAAGTCCTATGGCTTTGTTGTTTAATTCTAGGAAAGTTTCTGTTGAAGTAGGTTCAAGTTTTGCTCGACGACGATGGCCGTGCTGCCCACCATGCTCCGAGCTCCTTGTTGTTGCAGAGGTTTAGTTTTAGAAATCATAAATCAGGGGATGAGAAAAGTGTTTTGGTTAAGAGAAGTCTTAATTTCCAAGTGTGTTGTGTTTTAATTAAAATAAATCTTAAAGTTGATTATAACAACACCGGTTAAGATCCCACAGTTCCATCCTTCCGGCATCATTATTTTTATCGGATTCACTTAGTCCAGATGAATTTGCTAAACTCAACTGAATGAGTTCCACACTTTCATTTAGACCGTGGGAAATCCCGTTAGCAACACGTAGGTTACATCATCTGAGGTATTCCCTATCATCCAACAGGACGTTTTAATTTAATTGTAGTTGTAGTTTTGTGTTCTGTTTGTGATTAAATTTTGAGTTATCTTATATTTTGAAATGTTGTGGAGGTGAATTTTATCTTGTAGTGTCTTTTAATTTAGTTATGGGTTTCGGTTTTGGTTTACGTCCTAAAGGTGTAAGTTTTCATGCAACTGTTGTTTATCATGCAAGAAAAATAAGTGCGATGCGATTAAATAAATTGCAATAAAATAAATTGCAATAAAATAAAAGCGTACTGGAGGGTCTTCCCGTCATCCCAAGCTGCACTTAAAATACAATTTAGAGCATTTAAGCATTCATAGCAATTTCCTAGGTAAAGCTAAGGGAAGGGTTATGGTTTTCTACCAAGTTCCTAATCCTATAGCTAGTCATTTCCTATGACGTCTAGGTTCCTTGTGTTTTTAGTTTGAGGACGATTTTCTTCATCAAAGAATAACTAAGTTCAATTGTTCTTATAAATACCCTATCATATTGAGAAAGTGCTTAGGAAGGATCCTAAACATCTTTTCAATATTTCTAGGATTGTTTTAAGTCCAAGAGAATTTAATTATGTAAATGAATCGATCGTCCGAGGTTTTCAAATTTTGTTAACTTGCTCAGTGAACTAAGACATTTGAATGTCCTATAAGTGAAGTAACATTTCATTTAATATTCCGTTTAGGAGTTATGATAACTAAAGCTCCTAGTGCAAAATGATACTTAATGATTTGTGATGCAAATTTAAGTTCAAATTAATGATTTAAGTTTGGAATAGTGTTCAAGTTATTTTAGATTTATTTTTGAGTTCTTTATGTCTTAGGTGATGTTATTTAATTCAACTTAATTCAATTTAATTTAATTTAATTTAATTTAATTCAATTTAATTCAATTTAGTTTGATTTGATTTAATTTAATTCAATTTAGTTTGATTTGATTTAATTTTTAATTTAATTTAATTTAATTTAATTTAATTTAATTTAATTTAATTTAATTTATTTAATTTAATTTAATTAATTTAATTTATTTAATTTAATTTAATTAATTTAATTTAATTTAATTTTATTTATTTAATTTAATTTATTTAATTCATTTAATTTAATTTAATTTGTTTATTTAATTTAATTTAATTTAATTTAATTTAATTCAACTTTTAATCTTAATTTAATTTAATTTAATTTTAATTTAATTTACTTAATTTAATTTAATTTTTAATTTAATTTAATTTAATTTTAATTGAAATTTTTGAAAGAGTTTAATGATTTAATTTTAGTTTAATGATTAAGTCTTTTAATATTTTAAATTTGAGTTATCATTTTAATTAAGAGTTGAATATTAATGAGATGATTAATTTAGGGATTTTTAAATTAAAGAATAAATCTCTCCCTAATAATATCCCTATTTTAATAATTCCAATTTTATTATTCTTCCAAATTTAATCAATTATTTAATTAAAGTTTAATCATTTTAAATTGCTTAATGGGTTTCTACCCTTCAATTATTAAATTTCAATCATCCAAATCAGATTAGGATCAAATATTTTACTTGTTAATTTTTATTAAACCTAAAGTTTTAATTAAGGATTAAAAGAAATTTAATTACCACTTTACCCTTTAAGCTTAATAATTTCATAACTCACTAAATTGAACTCAAATGAACTTGAAATTTTTATGTGACTTCACTTATGTGTCAATAAAGACATGAGAGGAGAAAATGTGATTTTTCTGTATTTAATTTATTTATATAATTATTTTTAGTAGAAAATAGAGATTTCCAAGGAAAATTCAATAGCATGACCAAGGGAAAGTTTCTGTCCTTAAAAAAATTAGGGGACATTCCTAATAACCAGAGGACCACTTGGACTAATTTTGGTGATTTTTTGAATTATATTATTTTTATTATAAATATTTTAAGTTTTAGAGTGTTAATTAATTTAAAAATAAAATAAATGTTGAAAAATGAATTTTATATTTTTCAAAAATCTCTCTGATATCAAGGAAACTAGAGAAACAAATTTTGCAATTTTCTGATTTTTCTATGATTTATTACAATTATTTTAGTGAAAATGCTAGAAAATACATTTTTAATTTTAAAATTACCCTAGAGCTTTAAAATTTAATATCTTACTAAATAGACCTAGGAAAAATATGGGATTTGTTCCTAAGTGATTAAAATTCAAAATGTGGCATTTTGGTGAATTTTATTATTTTTGTGATTTTTATTATTTTTTAATTATTTAAAAATATTAAAATAATATTAAAAATCAACTTTTTTTTAGAAAATTGAAATTTTAATTTTTTTAAACTCCCCTGATATCAGAGAGACTCCAAAACCAATTTGGTGAATTTTTGAAAGATATTTTGAAAGTTATGAATTTTTAAAGTTTAAAATGACTAAGTGGCTTAATCAACCCAATTAGTGGGGCTAACCAAGTCCAATTGACCTCAAATTTTTATGGTGGGTTCCTTTGATCCTAAAGGTCAGTGGAGAGTTGATTTCAAGTCAATTTGATGTATGGTTAGCTCTAATTAATTAGAGACCTATTTTGGGTGTTTAAGCCAATTAGGGTTGTGTACAATGAACTAACTCAAAACCTATTTTTCCTAGGGTTCTCTGGTCATAAGGAACATCACCAAATTTTCCTAGAATTTATTTCACAACATGCTAATTTTTGGAATTAAAATACTCAAAACGACAACATGCATTTGAAAAATAAATAACTTTTCACGAGAGGTGGCCTCGACCTTGGAAAATTCGGGGAATGTTCCCAAGTTCGGAGGCTTCAAAAGCCCTATGGTCTCATGCCATGGTGAATTGTATGAATGCATGGAGAATTAAAACAATGCAGGGAGTAAATAATTAATTAAAAATAAAATACTAGACAAAATTAATTAATTTCTTCTCCACATTATTCTCCTCTGTTCACTGAGCAAGAGGGTATTTTTATTTTATTTTTCTGATTTTCCTACACAAAGTTATGAATTTTCCAAGTTTAGGGAATTAAATAAATAGAAAAATACCCTATTTTTCTATTTATCCACGCGGCGCCGGCGCATCCTCGGCATCTCCGAACTCACACGCGTCGCGCTCCCATTCGACGCCGCCATCTGAGTCAGCAGCCCGGGCCCCGCGGTTCTCGTACCGTCTCCTGGTCCGACGCCATCTGAGCCGTCCGTCCGCGCGTGTATTAAATGGACGACATCCGTTCATCGTCCCCGAGCGTCCTCGCCCGAGAGCCGTCCACACTAAATCCCTAAGATCTCACTCGATACTCGACGGATTTTTATGCTCTTATGCTCTATGGATTCGTCTTGAAGAGACGAACACATCTATACGGTTATCATGCATTGAAATTAAGGCATTTGAAATGGAGAATCTCTAGAAGCTCGGGATGAAGAATTAGTTCATACCTTTGCTCAGAGAAGTGTGGCTTCGATGCGAGAGTTGTTGCACCTTCGATTGGATCCCGAGCAAGCTCCGGATGAAGTCTCCTGGCACGGTGAATTGTCTAGATGTGATTTCGACCAAGCCCGATCCACAAAGCTTGGAGGCGAGAGCAACTCGGGTGGCTTCGGAGATGGGGCTTTTGCTGGTGGACACCTTCCCTTGGTACGGTGAAGGTGTAGAACCAATCAATTTGGGGATTGGCTCACCGTGGAGAAGTATCCTGGTTTTGGGTGGAATTTCAACTGCGAAATTGAGCTCGCGGAGAAGAAATGGCAGGGGGATCTCACCAGGGATCAAGTGCTCGTGTATGGGGAGGAGTCCGGAACAATTTTGGCGGAGTTTCCTTAAGGTTTTTGTTTCGGCCCTCTCATGGCCGAGAGGGGTGGAGTTTAAATAGGAGAGGGTGGAGGGCCTCCCGGGGAAGTTGGGGCTTGGGATCGGTACTGCTGCGGTGAGGAGAAGAACAGCCATGGTGACCACTAGGCATGGGGCGGCTCGGCGAGGGAGAATCTCGATGTTGGCTCACATGTGAGTTCTCGGCCATGGTGTTTTCCGGCGGCTCGGTGGCCGGCCGGCCGAGCATTGGTCACCATCTTGGTCGGGGAGGTCGGGGCTGGAGCTTAGTGCGATCAATTAGCATTGGCCATGTGTAAAGGGTTTGATTTAGATGGAATGGGGGCATGGCTAAATTTGGACCTAAATGGGTCAACCCCCCATTTGGGCTGGGTGCACCACCCGAGGCCTGGTTTTGGTCGAGGGAAAAGTGATTTGGCTCGGCATAATCGGTAGGGTCAAGTCACCATCCAAGCACAATTAGGCATAAGCATGGTTAAGGGGAATCATGGGAGTGGTTAATCACCTTTAGGAATTAAGGAAAGAGTCTCCTCCTTTTGCCCAAAATGGCATGGTGACATGTAAAGAGGCTCTCATGGCTTGCATATGGCTTGTGCATGGCTCCATGGCTCCATTTGGCTTGGGAAAAGGTTGGGTCAATTTCATAAAAATGGGTTTTAAGAATTTTGGATATTTTGGTGAAAATTTGCATGAAACTTGATTTGGAATGGTTTAATTGATGATTTTGAAACTTAGGGGTGATTTTGATTAAATGGATGATGAAAGGAAGTGTCATGTGGGCTTTGGATGAATTTGGGCTTTTGAATTTGAAGGGAGTGGGCTTTTAGGAAAGTTTAAGGGAAATGAGCTTTTTGATTTTAGGATGGGCATTTGGGTAAATATTTTGTGAAAGGCCTTGTCAAATAAATGTCATAATTGGTTTATGGATGTTCTATGAAGGGCTTGGAGTCAATTTGGTGTGATTTGGAGTTGAATTGGTTTGAATTTGGGTTTATTTGGTAAGTGGGCTCTATATGGGTCCAAATGGGCCAAGTTGGGCCAATGTTGGGCTAGGGTTGAAATTGATGTAAAATTAATGTTGAGAAATATTTATGGGAGTGTTTCAAAGAGGTTTTGACTTTGGTTGGTTTTTGATTTTGGAGTTTGGGCTTATTTGGGTTAGGTTTGGGCTTAGGTCAAAATTGGGTCTTTTAGCTTTGGGTTGAATTTGAGTGGGGTTTGGGTCTAAATTTTGGGCAAATCATGTTAGTGTTTTGTTTTTGGGGATTTTAGGGAAGGTTTAGAAAATATTTGGGGTTAATTGGAGTTGAATTGGGTGAGTTTTGGGTTAAGTTTGGGTCATGGGTCCAAATTGGGCTTTAAGGCCAAAAGTGAAATTGGATCCAAATGTCAATCAAATTAGACTTGGATTTGGTCTAGATTGGTGTTGGGGATGTTGAATTGAAGTTTAGAATTGAATTGGACCAGAATTTGGGTCAATTGGGTAGGTTAGGTTTGACATTGGGTTTACTTAGGGTTAAAATGGGTCAAATTGGGGGTTTTGACAAAAGTAGGGTAAATTGACAAAATTGGCCCATGATGTAGTTGAACAAAATGAAATTAGGAATATTTGGGATTTTCTGGAATTTTCTGAATTTATGGATTTTTTGGCTAAGAGGGGTATTTTGGGTATTTGGAGGGTATTGGGAGGTATTTTTGGAATTTTTGACATTTCTGGGTATGGATGACCAATTTGAGTGATTTGGAAATGTTTGGGAATGATTTTGGAGAATTTTGGGTGATTTGGAGAATTTTGGAAAATTTGGGTAATTTCAAGGGTTTTGGGTAAGGTTAGGCGGGGGTAGGGTCCCTAGAGGCAAAAATTAAAAATTTGGAAAATTGAAGCTTGGGTGAATGTAAGTGGAATGAAATCATTTTGGTTGAGCCATGAAGCCATATCAAGCCCACATGAGCCATGAAGGAACTCATTTGAGGCACCCACTATGTTGTTCCTAACCCTCTTAGCCGAGGGCTTAGTGGTTAAGGACCATCCATGTGAATCACCTTCATGAGTCGGGAGGTCGAGTTGGGTATAGGTGTGGTTTTAGGAGGTGTGTGTGAAAATGTAGTGTATAGGTGTAGTATGTGTGTAAGTCGACCCTTCACCGAGACCGAGGCCACCTGGGGCGATCCTAAGGCCAAAGAGTCCTATAGGAACTCATCCTTTAAACTTCCACATTTGATTTCGACCCTCTAGGTGATTAGGGGTCTATAGTCGAGTTTGTGGAGTTTGCGGGGAGTTTAGAAATAGTTTGAATTTCTAAAAGGTGGGTCCCAATTCTAATCCTCTAAGATAGTCAAAGGAAAAGCCTGAGGCTAGATCCTAAGCACTAAAAGAAGAAGAGAAGACCTCATCGAAAAATGAGGTCGACAAATGGACCCCCGATAGGTGTGGTGAGTGACGGAGCACACCGCACGTATTGGTGTTGACCGAAGCGATCAACAAAACCAACACAGATGTCCAAGTAACAAACTTAGGACGAAGTAGAAGAGCTTCCGCTGGGGAGTGTCAAGTATATCTCTGGGACAGGAGATTCTTGAACTCTCACTGGGGAAAGGAAAAGGAGGTGAATCCCAAATCACATGTTTTGGGAGAATTTCGATTTAGATTTTATTTTGTTTAAGTTTTGATGTGTGAGTTTAGATTTTAGTTTGAGTTTTTAATTTAGATTGAAGTTTGTCAAGATTAATTTGAAGGGATTTGATTTGAAATGAAAATTGGAATTTTGAGGTTTTAGATGTAACATCTTCAACCCCAAAAGAAGATCGAATCGATTGGATTGGATCATTACAATGAGTAAAAGATCTCAGAGTAATGCGGTATTGGATGTAAAATCCTTAACCTCAAGAGTTTGATTTTTGATGTATTTCAGTGCAATAGGGAAAGAATCCTAAAGCAGTGCAGTCTTGGATGTAAAATCCTCGACCCAAAAGTTTGAATTTGATGTATTTCGGTGTAATAGGGAAAGAATCCTAAAGCAGTGCAGTCTTGGATGTAAAATCCTCGACCCAAGAGTTTGAATTTAATGTATTTCAATGCAATAGGGAAAGAATCCTAAAGCAGTGCAGTCTTAGATGTAAAATCCTCGACCCAAGAGTTTGAATTTAATGTATTTCAGTGCAATAGGGAAAGAATCCTAAAGCAGTGCAGTCTTGGATGTAAAATCCTCGACCCAAGAGTTTGAATTTGATGTATTTCAGTGCAATAGGGAAAGAATCCTAAAGCGAGTGCGATCTTGGATGTAAAATCCTCGACCCAAGAGTTTGAATTTGATGTATTTCAATGCGATAGGGAAAGAATCCTAAAGCGAGTGCGATCTTAGATGTAAAATCCTCGACCCAAGAGTTTGAATTTAATGTATTTCGGTGCAATAGGGAAAGAATCCTAAAGCGATGCGGTCTTGGATGTAAAATCCTCGACCCAAGAGTTTGAATTTGATGTATTTCGGTGCGATAGGGAAAGAATCCTAAAGCGATGCGGTCTTGGATGTAAAATCCTCGACCCAAGAGTTTGAATTTGATGTATTTCGGTGCGATAGGGAAAGAATCCTAAAGCGATGCGATCTTGGATGTAAAATCCTCGACCCGAAAGTTTGAATCGATGTATTTCGGTGCGATAGAGAAAGAATCCTAAAGCGAGTGCGGTCTTGGATGTAAAATCCTCGACCCAAAAGTTTGAATTTGATGTATTTCGGTGCGATAAGGAAAGAATCCTAAAGCAGTGCGGTCTTGGATGTAAAATCCTCGACCCGGAAGTTTGAATTTAATGTATTTCGAGTGCAATAGGAAAGAATCCTAAAGCGATGCGGTCTTGGATGTAAAATCCTCGACCCAAGAGTTTGAATTTGATGTATTTCGGTGCGATAGGGAAAGAATCCTAAAGCGAGTGCGGTATCGGATGTAAAATCCACAACCTCGAAAAGTTTGAATTTGATGTATTTCGGTGCGATAGGGAAATAATCCTAAAGCGAGTGCGATCTTGGATGTAAAATCCTCGACCCAAGAGTTTGAATTTGATGTATTTCGGTGCGATAGGGAAAGAATCCTAAAGCGGTGCGATCTTGGATGTAAAATCCTCGACCCAAAAGTTTGAATTTGATGTATTTCGGTGCAATAGGGAAATAATCCTAAAGCGAGTGCGAGTCTTGGATGTAAAATCCTCGACCCAAGAGTTTGATTTTGATGTATTTCGAGTGCAATAGGGAAAGAATCCTAAAGCGATGCGAGTATCGGATGTAAAATCCTCGACCCAAAAGTTTGAATTTGATGTATTTCGGTGCAATAGGGAAAGAATCCTAAAGCGATGCGGTATCGGATGTAAAATCCTCGACCTCAAAAAGTTGATTTTGATGTATTTCGGTGCGATAGGGAAAGAATCCTAAAACGGTGCGGTATCGGATGTAAAATCCTCGACCTCGAAAAGTTTGAATTTGATGTATTTCATTGCGATAGGGAAAGAATCCTAAAGCGATGCGGTCTTGGATGTAAAATCCTCGACCCCAAAAGTTTGATTTTGATGTATTTCATTGCGATAGGGAAAGAATCCTAAAGCGATGCGGTCTTGGATGTAAAATCCTCGACCCAAAAGTTTGAATTTGATGTATTTCGAGTGCGATAGGGAAAGAATCCTAAAGCGGTGCGGTCTCGGATGTAAAATCCTCGACCCAAAAGTTTGATTTTGAGTCGAGGTTTGATGTGAGATCCGGAAAGATCGAATTTGAGATTTGAAATTTGAGTCGAGATTTGATTTAAGATGCGGAAGATCGAATTTGAGATTTGATAGAGATTTGGAATGCGGAAAGATTGAATTTGAAATTTGGAAGGATGAGTTTGAACTCGGTTGAAATTTGATTTAAAATTTGATTTGAAATTTGGAAGATCAAATTTGAAGTTTGATCGAGATTGGATTCGAAATTTGATTGAGAATTTGATTTGAGATTTGATTTAACATTTATGTTGATTTCGTTTATCTTTTAATGATTCAAATTTTATTTTATCGTTTATTTAATGTTCATGTGAATTTGGTGTTTGTCATTTTTTTTTTTTTTAACTTAACAGGAATGAAGTGGGATAAGATCAGGTAAGAGATTTTGATTTGGAAAAGAAAACAAGGAAAAATTTATTATCAGGATTTTATTTATTTTAGCACATTTTTGTTATTTTTGGGTTCGGACCCGGTCATAAGTAATCACTTCACCCGTGCTTCTAGGGATGGAAAGTTCATTCCTTCGAAACATCGGGTAGCGTAATACTTTTTCAAGTATCGTCCATTGATCGGAAGCATATGTCGTTCTCCCGGCAATTCACTAGGCTGGTAGGAACCTCCCGAGTATCTTGCTTCGACCAAAAACGGTCCTTCCCGAGTGGGTTCAAATTTTCCTCCTATCTTGCGGTGTGCGAGAATAGGTCTTTTGAGAACGAGAACTAAATCACCAACTTTGAAGGTTCTTGGGCGGACCGGTTTGTCATGGGCTTGAACCATCTTAGCTTGATATAGTTCTAAATTCTGTTGCGCGCGCAAGTCTTTTCCCTTCCGGGCTCTCTAATTCTTCGAGTCGTAATTTGGCGTTTTCTTCGTTGTGATTTTATTTGCAAGCTGCAATTCGAGTGAAGGAAAGTCTGAACCTCTAAAGGTAACAACGCCTCGGACCCATACACCGGAGCGTAAGGTGTAGCTTGAGTAGGTGTTCGAAGGTTGTCCGGTAGGCCCATAAGGCTTCTAACAATTTCTCGTGCCAATTTCTCTTATTATCGTCCAAGGTTTTCTTTAAAATTTGAACGAGAGTTTTATTAAAAGCCTCGGCAAGGCCGTTTGCTCTTGGGTAGTAAATTGTTGAGTATCGCCGGTCGATTCCGTGTCTCTCGACAAAATTGTTGATTTGTGTGCTTCGAATGCTGACCATTATCCGAGATGATCTGCGCGGCACTCCGAAACGGTAAACAACTTGGTTCTTGAAAAATTGTAGTACGTGATGTGCTTTCACTTCTCTAAGTGGAGCTGCCTCTCGCCCACTTGGAAAAGTAATGCGTAGCCGCAAGAATGAAGCGATGTCCTTTTGACGACGGTGGTTCTATTGGACCCACTATATCTCGTGCCCCGACATTCGAATGGCCACGATGCAATTGTCGGATGTAGCACATTTGGAGGTTGGTGTAGAACCACTCCGTGCACTTGGCATCGATGACGGCTCTTGGCGATTTTCATGCGATCGGTCATCATCGAGGGCCGGTAGTACCCCTAGTCTTTTAATTTTCATTTTCATTTTCGGGCCCGGCTGGTGAGCGCCACGAGTCCTGAATGCACCTCCTTAACAATTTCACGGGCTTCGGACCCGCTTAGGCACCTTAGCCACATTTGATCGAAAGACCTTACGTATAACGTGTTGTTTATTAATGCGTAGGACGAGTTCTTTTCTTGATACGATGGGCTAGCGACCTATCGTCCGGTAGCTTTCTGTTTGTAGGTAGTCCATCAATGGTCGTCGCCGATCTTCAGTGTTTTTACATCACTTGTTACAGTCGATCCTTTTTCTTTTTCGATTTGTGTATCGTGTCTATGTCGAGTTGTGATAGGACACGGCGTCCGTGAGCGACACTTCCACTGATTCATCTTGCAAACGAGGCAAATTCTTTTGCGAGACGAGCTAGCGCATCCGCTAGAGCGTTTTCTTTTAGGAATTTTGTAGATTGTCACATTTGGAATGCATTCCAACAATTGTATAGCATATTGGAAGTATTACTCGAGTCTTGGTTTTAAAATTACGTCTTGTCCGCGATCCGTTGAATGATTAAGCGTGAATCCCCGTAGATGTTGATGTCTGTTATCCCCATTTGAATGGTTAATTCCAGTCCCATTATGAGGGCTTCGTATTCTGCTTCGTTGTTTGTACACGGCTCTGTCAAGTGGTAGGAGTATTTTAACATCCCCCGCTCCGGTGTTACAAAGATTAGCCCGATTCCTGCCTTACCGGGCACTATCACTTGCGATTCTTCGTCTTTATGCGCTGAAGATGCTCCGTCGAAATATAATTCCCAACGTCGATCATCAAGGTCTTCTAGGTTCATTATTTGTTCATCTGGCAAGTCGTCATTGAGAGGCGATTCTACGGCAAAGGGTGTCTTGCAAGGAAGTCCGCTAAGACTTGTCCTTTTACGGCACGGAGAGGCACGAAAGTTATATCGAATTGCAATAATATCATTGACCATCGACAAGTCCGCCGGAAAGCGTTGGACGAGTCATCGAAGTATTGCGATGGATTAAACTTCGAGATCAGAGTTGACCTTATGAGAAAGCATGTAATGCACGAGCTTTTGAGCGGCGAAGATCTGGGCCAAACAATGCTTTTCAATTGCGGGATACCTTATTTCCGTCGGCAGTAAACGACGGCTTAGGTAATAAAGAGCATTTTCTTTACCCTCATCATTGACCTGGGCTAACAGGGCTCCGAGAGAGTCGTCTAAAGCCGCGGTATAAATTATTAGCGGTCTACACCGAGGCTGGGGCTGCTAAGACGGGAGGTGTCATTAAATATTGCTTAATGTCCTCGAAGGCCCTCGGCATTTCTCTTCCCAAATAAATTTGGCATCCTTTTTAACTAGTGCCGAGAAAGGTCGACACCTACCGACGGGTTTGAGATAAAGCGTCGAAGATATGCCAACTTCCTTGAAAAGATCGTAGTTGTTTTAAGGTTTTGGGAGGCGGCATTTCTAAGATAGCTTTAATCTTCTCGGGTCGATTTCAATTCCACGATGTCGGACAACGAATCCTAAGAATTTCCGGAGGTGACGCCGAAGGCGCATTTTAAGGGATTCATCTTAAGGTTAAATTGTCTTAATCGTTCGAAAACAATTCTCAAATCATACAAGTGGTTGTCCTTTACTTTGCTTTTGATGACCACATCGTCCACGTAGCATTCGACTTGATTATGGATGAGATCATCAAAAATTCTTGTCATTGCTCTTTGGTAGGTTGCTCCTACGTTCTTCGATCCGAATGGCATCACTGTGTAGCAAAATACTCCGATCGGCGTTACGAATGTTGTAAGCTTTTCATCTTCTGGAGCCATTTTATCCGGTTGTATCCTGAAGATCCATCCATGAATGAGAATATTTCATGTGTTGAAGCAATGTCGATCATTAATTCTGGGATCGGTAGAGGGAATTCGTCTTTTGGACATGCCTTGTTTAAATCTCTGAAATCCACACAAATTCGATCGACCATTCTTCTTCCGGCTGGTACCACGTTGGCTAACCAAGTCGGGTATTGTTCTTCACGGACAAATTTAGCGTCTATTAGCTTTTTAACTTCGGTATGACTTGTTGTTCGATTTCTAGACGCATTCTTCCGGGACCTTGTACGGCCGGGACGGAAGTAGGATTCACTCCTAGCTTATGGTGCTGACCTCCGGAGCTAATCCTGGCATCTCATCGTAGCTCCAAGCAAAACGGTCTTTAAATTCCATTAATAACTTGATTATTTCTTCGAGTCTTCTTTATTGAGTAAGGAGCTAACAAAGGTAGGTCTAGGCTCTTTGTTAGTACCTAAGTTAACTTCAGTTAACTCATCTATCGTAGATTTGATTTCTTCTTCGAATTCGGTGGAGCGTCTCCAATTTGTAAATCTTCGAGCTCTTCCGTAGTTTCCATGCGGTTTTCATTAGACTCGCAGTGACAACCAAGCAAAATTCGGTATCGTCAGTCGATCCTATCGTGCCGAATCCGAGACCATGCTTCGAATTGGGTGGACGACCGGAGTTATTCCATAAATTTTCAAAACGTTGTGATTGACCTTTTGTCCATTGTCGAGGTAAGAAACCATGCTGAATTAAATTTTGAACACAGGGAGAGTACCATTCGAAAGGCAATTCCATTAATTCGATGAAGTAGCATCTTCAAGTTGTACATTATTTTCAGTTTTGGAGGAAGAAGCACCACGGTAGAATTTGATTGGTTTTGCACCACCGCTACGTACCTCTTTGACCTCCATACCCTCAATCTTATTAGGATGGATCGGGGTCAGGGTCATAGTATGTACGTAGTGGTTAATCTTCTCGTACATCGATTTATATTCTTCATTCTTCTCATCTTCGAGAGGGATTCTGAATTGCGGCTTCTTCTGACTTATTGTCGCTGCTTCTTGTTTGATTTCTTTTTCTTCTTCAGAAGTATCTTCCCAATCGACATTGATGGTTGTCCAATCGTCCTAACGTCTCTACCACGACCTCGTCCCCGGCCTCGACCTCGGATGCGAGTTGTGGAGAAACCTTCACCATCTCGCGGAAGGGAGTGGTGAGTGACTGTTGGACTAGAATTTCAGGTTCTTCGTCGTCCCGAACTTTCTTTGCTTCATTTGTTATGGTATCTCTGGAGAAGATCGTTTTCTTCGGAGGTGCATAATAAGCTGCATCTTCATGGATTCCAATTTCATGTACGGAGAACGGTTGTAAGTCACCTTTGATGCACTGTTCCCCTCCATCGTAGTATTTGATGCAACGATGTAGAGATGATGGTACCATCCTGTTTTCATGTATCCATGGTCGGCCCGAGTAGAGCGTTGAATGACGTTTCGAATCAATTATGTGAAATTTCGCGGTTGTCTTTGCTAAGTCACCGGTCTTCATCGATAGCGTTATTGATCCGAGGGCTCTTTCTCCTTTACGATTGAATCCTCTTAATAACATTTTGTCCGCTTCGAGCTCACGAGCATCAATTTCCAAGTATGCTAGCGTTCGAAGATTCATTATATTGATTGATGCTCTCGGGTCCACCAATACTGCGGAGAGTGTAAATTTTCCGATTGTAATCGAAATGTACTGATGGTCGGTTGTGGTCTAACTGTTCCAAGTAGTAGGTCATTGTCCGTGAAGGTAACACCTCGTTGTTCCTTTAACGAGCAAACCTTATCTAAGGAATCTCCGACCATTTGAGCTAAGCAAATCTCCGGATCAAGTAAGGCCTTGATCAGAGCCTCTCTCATCTCCTTTGATAAGATGAGAGCATCGTAGATGCTCAGTTTGGCTGGTAGTTTCCTAAGATGGGCTAGCACGTTGTAGTCCACTTTATTTTCATGTGTCTCTGCTTCTTCTCGAATGGGTATTTCTTCTGTAGGGTTGGTTCTTCCCGAACAACCACCGCTTTCCTTTGTCTTTTGGACCCATTCTCGGAGGTAGAACTTTTCCACTCCTTAAGTTGACTTCCGTAATTTCTTCGAATCTATTGTTGAGCTTGCCGGTGTCTCTTCTTGAATCGGAATGACGGGCTCTTCCGGATTATCTTCGGAATGCGAAGGCTCTAACTCTATTGTGATCGGAGCTCCTCGAAACTCGCGAGATGAGATTCGTTGCTTGTTGAGCTCTCGTAGCCTCCTTGATGGATGTCTTCTTCGTTATTCCGCTCGTCGAGATCGTGTATGATTTGAGAATTGTCGTTGGTATCGAAATCGATATCCGGATTGTCGCTAGTTACGTAATCGTTAGAAACGATCAAAACGTAGCCAACGCCATCACCCTTATCATTATATGATCCCACCGAAGTGAGTAGATAATCATACGAGTCGGGGGTTCGAGGGATTTCTCCCCGAATCGGAAACAACTATCTAGGATAAGCGGCCCCTAGTCTCAGCCTTAGGAATCTCGGTCCTCTCTTCTTCGTCGATTTTCTTCTTCTCTTCAATCGTCTCCTGTTGAGGTGGTTCTTCCATCGCAAGTGATAATACTCGGCTTAACGGGTTTCGAACTACGAATTGAAGCTCGCACCGAGGCGGTTCGGATGCTCGTCTAAAATTTTCTTCGAAGACCTTGTCCGAGGCAGTAGTCCATCCATCGTCAGTTACATAGGGATCTATCGGAATGACGGGATCAGTTGAGATAACATTGACGGAACCTCCTTTCTGGGGTTCCTTCATGTACTCCTTCGGGATAGTTATATTTCCTTTCCGAAGTTTGTCATTGAGCCAACTTTTAAAGGTAATGCAATCTTCTATTTTGTGCCCAAGCATCCGGTGGTAAGGGCAAAAGTTGGGATCACCTTTCTTGTTGACTTCCTCTGGTCTTTTAGGCTCTGGCAGTGGAAATCTGGAGTCTTCATCAAACTACGGAACATTTTCGACATCTGCTTCATTCTTGAACGGATATTCTCTCGCTCAAAGCTCCCTTAAAGTACGTTGCGGATGAGGCGGTTGTTCATACTTGCGGAGATGATCGATAGCTGGGCCGGGGTTGCTGATAATTACGTTGTGGTTCGTTGCGGCCGTTACAGTGGTATTTGCATCGGTTGCTTGCCTTTGTCATTCTGTTGCGATGATCCGGACTTTTTTCAAAAGTCTTCATCGGCTTCTGCTTGTCCGTCTTGTCGGCGAAACTTAATTGCTTCGCCTCTTCTTGCAAGCTTCCGGCCTTGCTTAACAACTTCTCGAAAGTCTTAATAGTGAATCCTTTGAGGAGAAGTGCTATCGGGCCGTGAATGCTTTTGAGTAAGATGCCGATCGCATGTTGCTCTTGTAGTTGTGGTTCACACTTCATGCTTAAGTTCCTCCATCGAAGTATGTAATCCACCAAAGTTTCATTCGGCTTCTGCTTCTCTACCACTAAATCACCTATAGTGATGTGGTGTTGAGCTCCGGCAAATCGCTTGATGAAGAGGTTCTCTAGCTCCGAGAATGTCTTCACCGAACCATTTGGTACTCGCATACCGGTCGAAGCGATTCTCGACGGCCGCCGACGAGCTGTCGGAAGAGTAATGCATCGCTCCCGCCGGCATTGCAACAAGCGGCACGAAAGTGTGCCACATCTTGTGGGGGTTCCCGGTTCCGTCGAAGGTCTTGAACAGAGGTGGTACGAAGCCTTTCGGGTATTGGACAGCGTCGAATTCTTCTGGGTAAGGTCTACCCGTCCGAATGGATGTCCCGCTCTTCAATTGTGCTAAGGCTTCTCGCACCTGCTGTTCCACCAAGTTCTTGATATCCTTTTCAGGAATCATACTCTGTTGTATCCTTTCGCTGATCATCCCCATTGACGGACGTAATCTCCTTTCCTCCGTCTACAATGTGAATGACCTGCGGGGTGTCTCCCTTTGTGGTTGTACTTCGACTGCGGAGAGTGGCCGGAGCTACGGCCATCTCTTCCATCCTTTTCGCCATTTGAGCGATCGTGTCGTCTTTTTCCTGAAGCTGCCTTCTCATCGGTTCCGGCTCCTCTCTTCTGCGGCCGCGGGAGCACCTTGCGAAGCGCGATGAAGCTCGTGTCTCGACCATGTTGATTTCCGCGTATTCGTCGTCCATGAATTCCGATGAATCAATCTCGTCTCCGAACTTTTCTTCTCTTTCTTTTGCCAATCGTCGGATACTCGGTTCTCAACTTTTCCATGGCATCTTCTAGCGGGGCTTTACGTGTGTCTTCGTGGTTGTCGTGCGATAGGCTGCCGGGTTCCCTTCTCACGAGTCCCCTTCATCGCGGTAGCACTTTCTTGATTCAAGTCTCACGGCGAGACTTTCTTTCTCGGACTCGTTGTTTCGATCTCAACCGCCCGAGTAGTGGGACGCCATACCATCCTTCTAGCAGCAGAAGGTCTAGGACCAGATGGTCTGTCGGCCAAATGCTGGAAGGTGGTATCCTCCTTAATCTGTAATCCTGGGACGACAACAGGTGGACTAGCCTTCATTCTTTTACTTGGCTTTTCTGTCATGATGGCGGGTTCTACTCGGGGCCCAAGACGGGATTTGACTGGCACCCGCCCTATCCTTCGTAGAATTTCTGATACGGGGCAGTTTTCCTTCCTTGCCAACTTTTCTACCAAAGTTTGCAATCGAGCAAACGGCGTAGTTCTAGTTCTTTTCTTGCGGCTATCGTTGTAATATGCGGGCTGAGGTAATGTGGCAGCAATCTTGCGAACATTCTCCTCGTCCTCTGCGGCGGAGAGGGGATGGAATCTGCTTCCTCCCAAGAGTGGTATGTATTCGAGCGGCGGTGTATATTCGGGCGATTCCGGAATTTCCTCTAGGAAAGCAATCTCGGCAGCTCTGGCTTCTTTAGCGATCCTTCATTTCGTTTCTTCTTTGGGTCTTTGTCGGTGACGGAATCTTTGAACCGGTCCCGATTTCGAAAAGAAGGTTTTACGGGAAGATCCGTACCCTCCACGTGTAACGAGTCCATCATAATTCGGATTTCTTTCCCCTTTGATTTGGCAAAAGTCGGGGTAGGTGCGAGAAACAACTAGACCAGGTGGGGGTAGTAAGAACGGTCCTCCCGCGGACAGGCGGTACTCCTCCTAATCGGGATCCTTTGCGAGAGGAGGGAATTCTTGGGTCGACCTACAGGTTGAACTCGAGCGGCGGCTCCTCCGGCCCGGATACCTTGTTCATCGGTGCAAAGAGGGAGACGTCGGTGATCTTGACGTTCGTGTTTTCAGATCCTTGTCCAAATCGGATGATTCCATTGTCGGGCGACTCATCCTTATAGACGGCGAGGTCCGGTCCATTGGTGAAAGAGAAAATCGGTTTCGGGGCTTCCATTTCGCAGGTAGATTCGGTTTGTCGGTCCCGAGTTATGCTTCTTTTCTTTAGGACGAAAAGAAAGGAATTGAAAAGAGTACGAACTCATTCATGTTCATGTATTTATAAGAAGGAATCACTTATTAAAAGAATCACTTATTAGAGAGTTTGTTTATTTAGAACGGAGTGTTCGAAGGTGTAGAGAAGGTAAGGAATGCGAATCGGAGTTGGAAAGGAAAAGAGAGTCTTAAGCGAGACTTCTCGACTCGAAGGATCACTCTAAACTAACACCTATCGAGGGTCCACCCCACCTCGAAATGAGGTAAAAGGATCTCGGAACCTCTCTGTTTAGGGGTGTCTAAACAAGTGGCTCCTAAATCTAGAGAATGTTGGTTATACTTGTTCGAGGTAGAAATGAACATAGTATCCCAACGGAAGGAAGGGTAGTTTGACCCACAAGGGATATGGATACACTACCGATTTTTGAAAGCAGAATTGTTTGATTATAATGGAGAGAGGAATTTTCCCCAGTGGAGTCGCCAGAAATTGTCGGCATATTTTTTTTAGGTTTTGTGTTTTGAAAAGGGGTCGCCTACAGAAATTGTCGGCGAATTTTTAATTTAATTTAAATAAATAATTTGAAAAAGTAGTATTTGATTTTGAAAATAATTTTAAATTTGAAAATTTTAAGATATGAAATCAAGCCGATCTCACATCCCGAATAGTTTATATAAACGAGCGCCGCACCACAAACCGTGTATCTATCCCGAAGAATAGACACACTGGTTGATGATGGGGCTCGATTAAATAAACTAGAAAGGTTTGTGCCATCCGTTTGGTCTGCGAACCAATTTTATAAGCCGACAAATTCCCCTGCTTAATATAAATGAATTAAGTAGGGTTTATATTACCTGGGTTCTTAAAGTTCCCTATAAGGGCAAGCCCCTATAGTTAATTACATCTTAAGTGACGGGAATCACCTAAGAAAACTCTCGATAATAACCAATAAATCTGCTCTCAAGAATTTCAAAGTTTAAGGTTTTCAAAGGATTGAATTTTTGAATCTCAATAGGGAATGGATCAAGTTGGGAACATTTTATTTTGGGAATTCAAAGGAAGAAAAGTAGGAGAAATTACGGATTTGAAGCGGACTTCGGTAATTTCCGACTATCCTATTGTTTGGCTTGGATTTAGGAAAGTCCTAATGTTTATTTAATGTTTTGATCTTGCCGATTTTAATTAATTAGGGCTTATATTAGTATGATAAAATCATACGAAATAGCCTTGAAGATGTGAGGGTTTATGTCGTATCGGACGACTACCTCGGAATCCTAAAACCGGTTAGGGCTTAATTTGCCATGCAAATGCCTAACGAAGAGTTGAGGATTTATGTTGCACTAGGCGAACTACCTCGAAGTCCTATGGCATTGTTGTTTAATTCTAGGAAAGTTTCTTTGAAGTAGGTTCGAAGTTTTGCGACGACGATGGCCGTGCTGCCCACCATGCTCCGAGCTCCTTGTTGTTGCAGAGGTTTAGTTTTAGAAATCATAAATCAGGGGATGAGAAAAGTGTTTGGTTTAAAGAAATCTTAATTTCCATGTGTTTTGTGTTTTAATTAAAACAAATCTTAAAGTTGATTATAACAACACCGGTTAAGATCCCACGGTTCCATCCTTCCGGCATCATTATTTTTATCGGATTCACTTAGTCCAGATGAATTTGCTAAACTCAATCGAATGAGTTCCACACTTTCATTTAGGCAGTGGGAAATCCCGTTAGCAACACGTAGGTTACATCATCCGAGGTATTCCAGATCATCCAACGGGACGTTTTAATTTAATTGTAGTTGTAGTTTTGTGTTACTGTTTGTGATTAAATTTTGAGTTGTCTTATATTTTGAAATGTTGTGGAGGTGAATTTTATCTTGTAGTGTCTTTTAATTTAGTTATGGGTTTCGATTTTGGTTTCTGTCCTAAAGGTGTAAGTTTTCATGCAACTTGTTGTTTATCATGCAAGAAAAATAAGTGCGATGCGATTAAATAAATTGCAATAAAATAAATTGCAATAAAATAAAAGTGTACCTGGAGGGTCTTCCAGTCATCCCAAGCTGCACTTAAAATACAATTTAGAGCATTTAAGCATTCATAGCAATTTCCTAGGTAAAGCTAAGGGAAGGGTTATGGTTTTCTACCAAGTTCCTAATCCTATAGCTAGTCATTTCCTATGACGTCTAGGTTCCTTGTGTTTTTAGTTTGAGGACGATTTTCTTCATCGAAAGAATAACTAAGTTCGATTGTTCTTATAAATACCCTATCATATTGAGGAAGTGCTTAGGAAGGATCCTAAACATCTTTTCAATATTTCTAGGATTGTTTTAAGTCCAAGAGAATTTAATTATGTAAATGAATCGATCGTCCGAGGTTTTCAAATTTTGTTAACTTGCTCGATGAACTAGGACATTTGAATGTCCTATAAGTGAAGTAACATTTCATTTAATATTACTGTTTAGGAGTTATGATAACTAAAGCTCTATGAGCAAAATGATACTTAATGATTTGTGATGCAAATTTAAGTTCAAATTAATGATTTAAGTTTGGAATAGTGTTCAAGTTATTTTAGATTTATTTTTGAGTTCTTTATGTCTTAGGTGATGTTATTTAATTCAACTTAATTCAATTTAATTTAATTTAATTTAATTTAATTCAATTTAATTCAATTTAGTTTGATTTGATTTAATTTAATTCAATTTAGTTTGATTTGATTTAATTTTTAATTTAATTTAATTTAATTTAATTTAATTTAATTTAATTTAATTTAATTTAATTTATTTAATTTAATTTAATTAATTTAATTTATTTAATTTAATTTAATTAATTTAATTTATTTAATTTTATTTAATTTTATTTTATTTTATTTATTTAATTTATTTTATTTAATTCATTTAATTTAATTTAATTTGTTTATTTAATTTAATTTAATTTAATTTAATTTAATTCAACTTTTAATCTTAATTTAATTTAATTTAATTTTAATTTAATTTACTTAATTTAATTTAATTTTTAATTTAATTTAATTTAATTTTAATTGAAATTTTTGAAAGAGTTTAATGATTTAATTTTAGTTTAATGATTAAGTCTTTTAATATTTTAAATTTGAGTTATCATTTTAATTAAGAGTTGAATATTAATGAGATGATTAATTTAGGGATTTTTAAATTAAAGAATAAATCTCTCCCTAATAATATCCCTATTTTAATAATTCCAATTTTATTATTCTTCCAAATTTAATCAATTATTTAATTAAAGTTTAATCATTTTAAATTGCTTAATGGGTTTCTACCCTTCAATTATTAAATTTCAATCATCCAAATCAGATTAGGATCAAATATTTTACTTGTTAATTTTTATTAAACCTAAAGTTTTAATTAAGGATTAAAAGAAATTTAATTACCACTTTACCCTTTAAGCTTAATAATTTCATAACTCACTAAATTGAACTCAAATGAACTTGAAA
The DNA here is from genome assembly GCA_022702705.1 of Papilionanthe hookeriana x Papilionanthe teres. Classification (NCBI taxonomy): domain Eukaryota; kingdom Viridiplantae; phylum Streptophyta; class Magnoliopsida; order Asparagales; family Orchidaceae; genus Papilionanthe; species Papilionanthe hookeriana x Papilionanthe teres. The sequence goes on from CM040433.1 coordinate 92,447,816, forward strand.
TTTTTATGTGACTTCACTTATGTGTCAATAAAGACATGAGAGGAGAAAATGTGATTTTTCTGTATTTAATTTATTTATATAATTATTTTTAGTAGAAAATAGAGATTTCCAAGGAAAATTCAATAACATGACCAAGGGAAAGTTTCTATCCTTAAGAAAATTAGGGGACATTCCTAATGACTAGAGGACCACTTGGACTAATTTTGGTGATTTTTTGAATTATATTATTTTTATTATAAATATTTTAAGTTTTAGAGTGTTAATTAATTTAAAAATAAAATAAATGTTGAAAAATGAATTTTATATTTTTCAAAAATCTCTCTGATATCAAGGAAACTAGAGAAACAAATTTTGCAATTTTCTAATTTTTCTATGATTTATTACAATTATTTTAGTGAAAATGCTAGAAAATACATTTTTAATTTTAAAATTACCCTAGAGCTTTAAAATTTAATATCTTACTAAATAGACCTAGGAAAAATATGGGATTTGTTCCTAAGTGATTAAAATTCAAAATGTGACATTTTGGTGAATTTTATTATTTTTGTGATTTTTATTATTTTTTAATTATTTAAAAATATTAAAATAATATTAAAAATCAACTTTTTTTTAGAAAATTGAAATTTTAATTTTCTTAAACTCCCCTGATATCAGAGAGACTCCAAAACCAATTTGGTGAATTTTTGAAAGATATTTTGAAAGTTATGAATTTTTAAAGTTTAAAATGACTAAGTGGCTTAATCAACCCAATTAGTGGGGCTAACCAAGTCCAATTGACCTCAACTTTTTATGGTGGGTTCCTCTGATCCTAAAGGTCAGTGGAGAGTTGATTTCAAGTCAATTTGATGTATGGTTAGCTCTAATTAATTAGAGACCTATTTTGGGTGTTTAAGCCAATTAGGGTTGTCTACAATGAACTAACTCAAAACCTATTTTTCCTAGGGTTCTCTGGTCATAAGTAACATCACCAAATTTTCCTAGAATTTATTTCACAACATGCTAATTTTTGGAATTAAAATACTCAAAACAGCAACATGCATTTGAAAAATAAATAACTTTTCACAGAGGTGGCCTCTGACCTTGGAAAATTCAGGGAATGTTCCCAAGTTCAGAGGCTTCAAAAGCCCTATGGTCTCATGCCATGGTGAATTGTATGAATGCATGGAGAATTAAAACAATGCAGGGAGTAAATAATTAATTAAAAATAAAATACTATACAAAATTAATTAATTTCTTCTCCACATTATTCTCCTCTGTTCACTGAGCAAGAGGGTATTTTTATTTTATTTTTCTGATTTTCCTACACAAAGTTATGAATTTTCCAAGTTTAGGGAATTAAATAAATAGAAAAATACCCTATTTTTCTATTTATCCACGCGGCGCCAGCGCATCCTCGGCATCTCCGAACTCACACGCGTCGCGCTCCCATTCGACGCCGCCATCCGAGTCGGCAGCCCGGGCCCCGCGGTTCTCGTACCGTCTCCCGGTCCGACGCCATCCGAGCCGTCCGTCCGCGCGTGTATTAAATGGACGGCATCCGTTCATCGTCCCCGAGCGTCCTCGCCCGAGAGCCGTCCACACTAAATCCCTAAGATCTCACTCGATACTCAACGGATTTTTATGCTCTTATGCTCTATGGATTCGTCTTGAAGAGACGAACACATCTATACGGTTATCATGCATTGAAATTAAGGCATTTGAAATGGAGAATCTCTAGAAGCTCGGGATGAAGAATTAGTTCATACCTTTGCTCAGAGAAGTGTGGCTTCGATCTGAGAGTTGTTGCACCTTCGATTGGATCCCAACAAGCTCCAGATGAAGTCTCCTGGTCTGGTGAATTGTCTAGATGTGATTTCGACCAAGCCCGATCACAAAGCTTGGAGGCGGGAGCAACTGGGTGGCCTGGAGATGGGGCTTTTGCTGGTGGACACCTTCCCTTGGTCTGGTGAAGGTGTAGAACCAATCAATTTGGGGATTGGCTCACTGTGGAGAAGTGTCCTGGTTTTGGGTGGAATTTCAACTCTGAAATTGAGCTCACAGAGAAGAAATGGCAGGGGGATCTCACTGGGGATCAAGTGCTCTGTGTATGGGGAGGAGTCTGGAACAATTTTGGCAGAGTTTCCTTAAGGTTTTTGTTTCAGCTCTCTCATGGCCGAGAGGGGTGGAGTTTAAATAGGAGAGGGTGGAGGGCCTCCCAGGGGAAGTTGGGGCTTGGGATCAGCTGCTCTGGTGAGGAGAAGAACAGCCATGGTGACCACTAGGCATGGGGCGGCTCGACGAGGGAGAATCTCAATGTTGGCTCACATGTGAGTTCTCGGCCATGGTGTTTTCCGGCGGCACAGTGGCCGGCCGGCCATGCATTGGTCACCATCTTGGTCAGGGAGGTCAGGGCTGGAGCTTAGTGCAATCAATTAACATTGGCCATGTGTAAAGGGTTTGATTTAGATGGAATGGGGGCATGGCTAAATTTGGACCTAAATGGGTCAACCCCCCATTTGGGCTAGGTGCACCACCCAAGGCCTGGTTTTGGCTGAGGGAAAAGTGATTTGGCTCAAGCATAATCGAGTAGGGTCAAGTCACCATCCAAGCACAATTAGGCATAAGCATGGTTAAGGGGAATCATGGGAGTGGTTAATCACCTTTAGGAATTAAGGAAAGAGTCTCCTCCTTTTGCCCAAAATGGCATGGTGACATGTAAAGAGGCTCTCATGGCTTGCATATGGCTTGTGCATGGCTCCATGGCTCCATTTGGCTTGGGAAAAGGTTGGGTCAATTTCATAAAAATGGGTTTTAAGAATTTTGGATATTTTGGTGAAAATTTGCATGAAGCTTGATTTGGAATGGTTTAATTGATGATTTTGAAACTTAGGGGTGATTTTGATTAAATGGATGATGAAAGGAAGTGTCATGTGGGCTTTGGATGAATTTGGGCTTTTGAATTTGAAGGAGTGGGCTTTTAGGAAAGTTTAAGGGAAATGAGCTTTTTGATTTTAGGATGGGCATTTGGGTAAAGATTTTGTGAAAGGCCTTGTCAAATAAATGTCATAATTGGTTTATGGATGTTCTATGAAGGGCTTGGAGTCAATTTGGTGTGATTTGGAGTTGAATTGGTTTGAATTTGGGTTTATTTGGTAAGTGGGCCTATATGGGTCCAAATGGGCCAAGTTGGGCCAATGTTGGGCTAGGGTTGAAATTGATGTAAAATTAATGTTGAGAAATATTTATGGGAGTGTTTCAAAGAGGTTTTGACTTTGGTTGGTTTTTGATTTTGGAGTTTGGGCTTATTTGGGTTAGGTTTGGGCTTAGGTCAAAATTGGGTCTTTTAGCTTTGGGTTGAATTTGAGTGGGGTTTGGGTCTAAATTTTGGGCAAATCATGTTAGTGTTTTGTTTTTGGGGATTTTAGGGAAGGTTTAGAAAAGATTTGGGGTTAATTGGAGTTGAATTGGGTGAGTTTTGGGTTAAGTTTGGGTCATGGGTCCAAATTGGGCTTTAAGGCCAAAAGTGAAATTGGATCCAAATGTCAATCCAATTAGACTTGGATTTGGTCTAGATTGGTGTTGGGGATGTTGAATTGAAGTTTAGAATTGAATTGGACCAGAATTTGGGTCAATTGGGTAGGTTAGGTTTGACATTGGGTTTACTTAGGGTTAAAATGGGTCAAATTGGGGGTTTTGACAAAAGTAGGGTAAATTGACAAAACTGGCCCATGATGTAGTTGAACAAAATGAAATTGGGAATATTTGGGATTTTCTGGAATTTTCTGGGAATTTTCTGAATTTATGGATTTTTTGGCTAAGAGGGGTATTTTGGGTATTTGGAGGGTATTGGGAGGTATTTTTGGAATTTTTGACATTTCTGGGTATGGATGACCAATTTGAGTGATGTGGAAATGTTTGGGAATGATTTTGGAGAATTTTGGGTGATTTGGAGAATTTTGGAAAATTTGGGTAATTTCAAGGGTTTTGGGTAGGCTAGGCGGGGGTAGGGTCCCTAGGGTCAAAAATTAAAAATTTGGAAAATTGAAGCTTGGGTGAATGTAAGTGGAATGAAATCATTTTGGTTGAGCCATGAAGCCATATCAAGCCCACATGAGCCATGAAGGGACTCATTTGAGGCACCCACTATGTTGTTCCTAACCCTCTTAGCCAAGGGCTTAGGGGTTAAGGACCATCCATGTGAATCACCTTCATGAGTCAGGAGGTCAAGTTGGGTATAGGTGTGGTTTTAGGAGGTGTGTGTGAAAATGTAGTGTATAGGTGTAGTATGTGTGTAAGTCAACCCTTCACCAGACCAGGCCACCCAGGGCAGTCCTAAGGCCAAAGAGTCCTATAGGAACTCATCCTTTAAACTTCCACATTTGATTTCAACCCTCTAGGTGATTAGGGGTCTACAGTCAAGTTTGTGGAGTTTGCGGGGAGTTTAGAAATAGTTTGAATTTCTAAAAAGTGGGTCCCAATTCTAATCCTCTAAGATAGTCAAAGGAAAAGCCTAAGGCTAGATCCTAAGCACTAAAAGAAGAAGAGAAGACCTCATCAAAAAATGAGGTCAACAACAGGTTACGTGGAGGGCAAACTCGCAGAAATCAACGTCGTTGAGACCCGAGCCATGTTAGCTGCGAGTGACACTCCTCTTCGTGAGGAGGACACTGCGGATGAGTGGCAAAGGGCCTCCCAGCAGAAAGATGAGATTATAAGCCGTCTTGAGAAGAAAGTTGAAGAAATGACGACTGCTATGACCATAATGCAAGGACAGTCGCACTTACAGCAAGTAGCGTCCCCGGAGATAAACCAGCCAGAGATTTTCCATATCACCGACGAAAGAAGGGAAGTCACTTTTGCAAACCGGGGCGAACCGCCAAAGAAAGATTCATCTCAGAATATGATGCCAGAGAAAGACATTAAGCAGTTGGTCGAACAGCAGATAAAGGAAGCCTTAGCCCAATCGAAAGGGGGCGCGTCAATTTCAAAGGGTAGACCCTACCCGGAGGAGTTCGATGCCGTCCCATATCCCAAGGATTTTGTACCACCTTTTTTCAAGACTTTCGACGAGACTGGAAACCCTCGTCAGCACGTTGCACACTTCCGAGCAAGTTGCTGCAACGCGGGGGGTAGTGAGGCGCTACTGCTCCGACAGTTTGTGAGCAGTCTTTCAGGAATCGCCTTCGACTGGTATGCAGACTTATCGAACGGTTTAGTGAAGACTTTCAAATAAATGGAGAATCTTTTGTCAAGCGTTTTGCTAGGGTTCAACACCACGTCACTATAGGCAGTCTTGTGGAAGAGAAGCAGAAGCCAGACGAAACTTTGGTGGAATACATCCTGCGTTGGAGAAATCTCAGCATGAGATGCAAGCCACTGTTGCAAGAGCAGCACGCAGTTGAAATTCTTCTAAAGAGTATTCACGGTCCAGTTGGTCTCTTGCTCAAGGGATTCACAATCAAGACATTCGAGAAGTTACTTAACAAAGCCGAAAGACTTCAAGAAGAAGCTAAACAATTTGGTTTTCTTGGAAAAGCCAACGAGCTAGAGCCAACAAATATATTCGAGAAGGAATCTGAGAAAGTTGATGTGGTTAACAGGGGAAAGCAACAATTGCAAGTACAGGTTGAACAACATCAGCGGACCTTCCAACGTCCCAGGCAGAACGCTCAGCAATCCTTTCAGCAAAGACTTTATCAGATGAATGAAAGACAAGTTCCAACAATGGTTGCTCGAATAAACAATGTGTACTCTTTTAAAGACGAAGTAGCAAGAAAGATGTTTCACAATCTAATCAAGAACCCTGAGTTCCGGTTACCTGAGCCAAAAAGACCGGATGAAATCAACAAGAAAGGACATCCAAGATACTGTCCGTACCACAGGTTCGTTGGACACACCATAGAAGAGTGTCGCAATTTCAAAGACTGGCTCGAAGAGAATTTCAAGAATGGGAACGTAACAATCCCGGAAGAATATTTGAAAAGAACCTGAAAAAGGTTCTATCAATATGATTTCGGTCGATCTGTTTGTTCTAGCTGACTCCTACGTAATTAACAACAAAGAAGACACTTCTTGACTACCATTGTACTACTTCTACCAATGTAAAGGGAAATTTGCAGGATTGATGTCGATCTGTCACATCCCTCCCACTGCTATGAATGAAAATGAACGGAAAAGGTTTTTTGTTCAGAATTGTTCGATATTTTGAATGCTCAAAGTTGGATATTTTTATAAGACAGTAACTTCAGAAAGAATGAAATTTATGCCCTAATAACTAGGTCCTTCACTTTAAAGAATTCTGACTGAGTCCTAAGTAAATTCTGAAATGAAATAGTGTGGTTGAAATACGAGTAATTAATCCGGGATATCAAGAGTCTTTTATTTTTCTGCCATGTGACTGGGTCCAGACTTTTGGATGAGTTATAATATCCCAGGATTCATGTTAAGAAACCATTTCAGATTTATTAATTGGGAGAGTTTCGACATTCAAAATCTTTAACAGAAATATGCACTGCCAGATACAGTAATTCTCAGAAAACAAAAGGAGCACAAAAAAAAAGAAAAAAGAAAGTGTTTATGAGGAGAAGCTTTAGGTGAGCACAAAATCAAAAATTGGTGTCACAATCTAGACATTCAAAATCTTTAACATGTGCTCCACTAGATATAGTAATCCTCAATAAAAAAAGAGCGAAAAGCTCAATATAAAAAAAAAAGAGAAAAGAGAAATCAACTAAGCTCCCTGAGAAGATGCTTGAGGCAAGCATATACTAAAAAATTGGTGTCTTAATCATCCCCCGATTAATAAAACTTGAAAGACTACCTTAAGAAGTTTCCTCTGATATTATGCTTTGAAGAGAGTCAAGTGATTTTATGTCTTTTGGTCGGTCATTAATTGACTCAGAAATATCTTTGGACAATGAAAAATATTTCTATCACATGAGCATAAATTTTGAATCTGCTTAGGCCCAGAAAGAAAGAATTAAAGAAATGGGCTATGTTATTAGCATTTAATGGAAATTCGACCCTGAAGTCGTATCTTTCAGTGTCCAGCAAATACAACTCCAACTTCAACTCGAAGAACGTCAGAAAGATTTTTCGAAGACAACTTCAACAACCTCTACAGGATCTGCAACAAATCAAATGATAGCTGCTACAAACGAAGCTACGACTTGCAACATCTTCAGCTGTGGTGTCCATAGAAATAACATATCTTTGTAGGTACTTGAAAGGATATAATTCCAATAGTACCTCGAAGACTAGGTCATTTTCTACAAAGGTCTTCGGTCAGTGGACGGTACCTCCAGGAGAACTGCGCATCGTGATGTTTCAAAGACAAACTCGTTCTACGAAGCACAGATGCCGCACTTATTTATGACTGGGTCCAAACCCTAACTAAAAAAAAAACAAAAACAAAAAAAAAAATAAAAATAAAAATAAAAATAAAAGAAAAAATGAAAAATCTTGAGGCCTAAATGGATAAAATAAAACTTCACAAAAAGAAACCAATAATAAATTCCCCCAACAAATCACAACAAATAAAAAATGACAATTAAAAAATAATAATAAAATAAAACAAAAATAAAATAAAAAATCGAAAAAGATAACGAAACAAACTTCAAGTCAAAATGAAACTTCAAATCAAAATGAAATCCGAAATCGAATTGAAATCTAAATCAAAACAAACTTAAATCATCGAAATAAAAAAAGAAGAATCTCAATATTAAAAATAAACCTCAAATCTGAATCTCCAATCTGTACTTTCAAATGCAATCTCAATTTGAATCTCAAATCAAATCCCAATCGAATTCAAATTCAAACTTCCAAATCTAAAATCCAATCCCTTCAATTCTCTTCCTTGTTTGAGATAGGAGCTGTCGATTCTATTGACACGGAGCCACAAGGTTTTTGATTTGGTTCTGATGGCGAGGAATCGTATCCAATCCAAACCAGTAACTTTTCGATCAACTCTTTTGAATGGGATATGTGACATCCTCATGTTCCCTCCTAATCCGTCTCTTTCCACAAAAATCTTTTACAACTTTCATGAAATTCTCAAAACACCAAAATTCTACACTTCGCAAATCAACACTACCAATCTTTGCAAATCAATCGTGAAATCGAAAGTCAAACTTTAGAGGTTGAGGATTTTACATCCGATACGGCATTGCTTTAGGATCTTTCCCTATTGCAATGGTTCAAATCGAAAATCAAACTTTAGAGGTTGAGGATTTTACATCCGATACCGCATTGCTTTAGGATCTTTTCCTATTGCAATGGTTCAAATTTAAATCAAATTTTAGAGGTTGAGGATTTTACATCCGATACCGCATTGCTTTAGGTTCTTTCCCTATCGCAATGGTTCAAATCAAAAATCAAATTTTAGAGGTTGAGGATTTTACATCCGATACCGCATTGCTTTAGGATCTTTCCCTATTGTAATGGTTCACTCTCAAAAATCAAATTTTAGAGGTTGAGGATTTTACATCCGATACCGCATTGCTTTAGGATCTTTCTCTATTGCAATGGTTCACTCTCAAAAATCAAATTTTAGAGGTTGAGGATTTTACATCTGATACCGCATTGCTTTAGGTTCATTCTCTATCGCAATGGTTCAAATCCAAATCAAATTTTAGAGGTTGGGGATTTTACATCTGATACCACATTGCTTTAGGATCTTTCCCTATCGCAATGGTTCAAATCCAAAATCAAATTTTAGAGGTTGAGGATTTTACATCCGATACTACATTGCTTTAGGTTTTTTCCCTATCGCAATGGTTCAAATCCAAAATCAAATTTTAGAGGTTGAGGATTTTACATCTGATACCGCATTGCTTTAGGATCTTTCACTATTGCAATGCTTCACTCTCAAAAAAATCAAATTTTAGAGGATGAGGATTTTACATCCAATACCGCATTGCTTTAGGATCTTTCCCTATTGTAATGGTTCACTCTCAAATCAAAAAATCAAATTTTAGAGGTTGAGGATTATACATCCGATACCGCATTGCTTTAGGATCTTTCCCTACTTCAATGGTTCACTCTTAAAAATCAAATTTTAGAGGTTGAGGATTTTACATCCGATACCGCATTGCTTTAGGTTATTTCCCTATCGCAATGGTTCAAATCAAAAATCAAACTTTAGAGGTTGAGGATTTTACATCCGATACTGCATTGCATACCGCATTGCTTTAGGTTCTTTACCTATCACAATGGTTCAAATCAAAAATCAAATTTTCGAGGTTGAGGATCCTACATCCGATACCGCATTGCTTTAGGTTCTTTCCCTATCGCAATGGCTCAAATCAAAAAACAAAATCAAATTTTAGAGGTTGAGGATTTTACATCCGATACCGCATTGCTTTAGGTTCTTTCCCTATCGCAATGGCTCAAATTAAAAAAAAAATCAAATTTTAGAGGTTGAGGATTTTACATCCGATACCGCATTGCTTTAGGATCTTTCCCTATTGCAATGGTTCACTCTCAAAAAAATGAAATTTTAGAGGTTGAGGATTTTACATCCGATACCGCATTGATTTATGTTCTTTCCCTATCGCAATGGCTCAAATCAACAAAAATCAAATTTTAAAGGTTGAGGATTTTACATCTGATACCGCATTGCTTTAGGTTCTTTACCTATCGCAATGGTTCAAATCAAAAATCAAATTTTAGAGCTTGAGGATTTTACATCCGATACCGCATTGCTTTAGGATCTTTCCCTATCGCAATGGTTCAAATCCAAAATCAAATTTTAGAGATTGAGGATTTTACATCCGATACCGCATTGCTTTAGGTTCTTTCCCCATCGCAATGGTTCAAATCCAAAATCAAATTTTAGAGGTTGAGGATTTTACATCCGATACCGCATTGCTTTAGGATCTTTCCCTATTGCAATGGTTCACTCTCAAAAATCAAATTTTAGAGGTTGAGGATTTTACATCTGATACCGCATTGCTTTAGGTTCTTTCCCTATCGCAATGGTTCAAATCAAAAATCAAACATTAGAGGTTGAGGCTTTTACATCCGATACCGCATTGCTTTAGGTTCTTTCCCTGTCGCAATGGTTCAAACCAAAATCAAATTTTAGAGGTTAAGGATTTTACATCCGATACTGCATTGCTTTAGGTTCTTTCCCTATCGCAATGGTTCAAATCAAAAATCAAATTTTAGAGGTTGAGGATTTTACATCCGATATCGCATTGCTTTAGGTTCTTTCCCTATCGCAATGATTCAAATCAAAAATCAAATTTTAAAGGTTGAGGATTTTACATCCGATACCGCATTGCTTTAGGTTCTTTCCTTATCGCATTGGTTCAAATAAAAAAAATCAAATTTTAGAGGTTGAGGATTTTACATCCGATACCACATTGCTTTAGGTTCTTTCCCTATCGCAATGGCTCAAATCAACAAAAATCAAATTTTAGAGGTTGAGGATTTTACATCGGATACCGCATTGCTTTATGATCTTTCCCTATCACAATGGTTCAAATCGAATATCAAATTTTAGAGGTTGAGGATTTTACATCCGATACCGTATTGCTTTAGGATATTTCCCTATCGCAATGGTTCAAATCGAAAATCAAATTTTAAAGGTTGAGGATTTTACATCCGATACCGCATTGCTTTAGGTTCTTTCCCTATCGTAATGGTTCAAATCGAAAATCAAATTTTAGAGGTTGAGGATTTTACATCCGAAACCGCATTGCTTTAGGATTCCTCCCTAGGCTCCAATTCTCATTTCAAAATCCAAAATTTCCACGGAATCAATCTTGAAATCAACCTTGAATCCAACTTCAATTTAAATCAAAACTCTAATCAAATCAAAATTCAAACTCAAAATTAAAACTTGAAAAAAAAAATGAAACGAATCTAAAATCCAATATCTTGAAATCTTGTGATTTGAAAATTTGCCTCCTTTCCCCAGTGGGAACAACAACTCTCTGTTAATTTTACGTTCTGTCTTAAGTATTTTACTTAGGCAGCTTTGTGTTGGTTTGTTGATCTTTGCGGTCAACACCAATACCCGCGGTGTGTCTGTCCGGCACACCACACCTATTGAGGGTCCATTTGTTGACCTCACTTTTGGTTGAGGTCTAGTCTCTCTTTAGAATAGCCTAGGGTCTAGCCATAAGACTCTCCTGGTGACTTTCTTAGAGGACTAGTTATGGAACCCTCCCCATAGAAATTCAAAACTCTTCTTGCTTTCACTAGGGGGTTTTCAAATGCTTAAGGCCTAACCTCCACCTTTTGGTAGGAAAAAAGGCAAGCATAAGGAATCCTAGGGGAAGTCTCCTATAAGTGGTAAGACCATAGGATTTTCCCTGAGGGAGGTCTGGAGCTCACCACTCATACACTTCACATTCACAACATACACACACTGCACATCCTAATTTCAACCCTGAACTCTTTAGAAACTCATGTGGGTAGCCCAGCCCTAAGTATATGACTAAGTGGTAGGGACCAACACATAGAGGACCAAATGAGGTTGACCCTTCATCTATAACTCAATTTAAACCATTACATCATGCTCACTTTGAAGCCATCTTCAAATCTCCAAAGTTTCAATTTCTGGCCCCTGGCCTCCCAAAATTCCCTAAATTACCCAAAATTATTAAAATTCACTAAAATTCACCAATATTCCCCAAAAATCATTCCAAGATATTCCTTACCACTAAAATTGACCATCCATGACCAAAAATTCCAAAAATTCCAAAACTACCCCCCAATACCATCAAAATACCCAAAAGACCCTTTTTGCCCAAAAATCCAAAAGTTCCAAAAAAATTCTCAAAAAAAGTCCAGAAAATCCTAAAAATTCCCAATTTCATTTTGTTCAACTACACTATGGGTCAATTTTGCCAAATTAATACACTTTCAATCCAAAATCCCAACTTGGCCCATTTAACCTAAAGGTGCCTAAACCAAACCCAATCTTGACCCAATTGACCCCAACTTTCATCAAATTCAAATCTAAACCAAAATTCAACATCCCCAATATCAACTTAGACCAAATTCAAGCCCAATGTGACCCTCATTTGAATCCAATTCCACTTGAAATCCATAATCCCCAAATTGGTCTAAATAACCCAAAACTCTTAAAGTGAGCCAATGTCAATCAATTCCTAAAAAATTTCAATTCCAAACTCTTTATAACACCTCCTTAAACTTAATTGGATCATCAATTGCCCATAATTTGAGATCAGGTCTTACCCAAAATCCATTTTGGACCAAAACCTCCCCATTTTGACCCAAGCTGGACACATGTTCTAAATCCACCAAATTGACCCCCTAAACCTTGTCAAAACCATTTTATGTCTTCATGAAATTTCTTTGAGACAACCATATCTACATCATTTTTGAAGACCTCGGAACCCCATTCCCACTCAAACCCAATCTAATTTGACCCGAACCCAACATGGTCCAAAATAATCAAAAATCCAATCCATGCAAAAATTGAACCTCCAAACGAGCTCAAAGCCACTTTGTGTATTCATGAAAGATTTTCATTACAATCATATGAACAATATTGGTCAAGGCACCTAGACCCCATTCTCACTCAAACCCAAGTTAAGTTAGCCCAAACCCAAATGAACCTAATTGAACTAATAATTCAAATCAACCTAAATTAAACCAAAATTAATCAAATTAATATCATGACAGCCCTAAAATGAATATATATATATATATATATATATATATATATATATATATATATATATATATATATATAATAAAAAATATAACAAATAAATGAAATAAAAAAAAGAAAGAAAAATATCTTACTTCCATTCCTCTCCCTCACTTCTCCCTCACTTCTCCCTCACCCTACCCGCCACCTCACCCTACTCTCCTCACCTTCACCATGCCTCCACCATATCTCTCCATCACTCCCCATTAACTCCCTAGCCGTGAGCCTCATCCAAAATCCCCCCCCATAATCCCACTTACACACTCTTACACACTCCCTTACACTCACTTACACTTCACTTTACCATCTCACTCACTCACTTCCTCTCCAAAACCGTGAGCCTCCCTCTCCTCTTCTTCTCCTCCTTCCAAGCTAGCCACACTCCTCATCCCCCCTCCAAAAACCTTCTAGCCGTGAGGTCTCCACCAAAGGGGCTTCCACAAGGATCTTCATCTCCAACAAAACTTGCTTACGGGTTCTTCCATCTCCTCCTCCAAGCTAAGGTAAGTTGCTCCCCCTCTCTTTTATGTTGTGAGTGTTCTAGCTTCAAAAAAAAAAAAACAAAAACAAAAACAAAAAAAAAATTATTTCCTATTTTCATGTTTAGTTTCAAAGTTGTTTCTTCATGCATGCTATATACAAATTTCTTCCCTATTTTCATGCTTTGTTTTAAATTTTCTTCATGCAAGCTATATACATGTTTAAATCTTTATATGCTTAGGTTTAGGAATTTTTTTTATGCAAAGTCATTTAGCTTTTAAATCTTTCATGTTTAGCCCTAAATTTCCCTTTCATGCAAATTATCTAATTAGCTTACTAGTTTAGTATTTACAAAACTACCACCTAGTTTCACTAACTTAAAAAAATAAATTTTTAAAATTTAAAAGAAAGGAAAATAAACATAAAGAGAAAAGAAAATAAAAATAGGATAAAATAAAATAAAAGGGAATGAAGTAATTTTTTTTTTAATAACATATAATAACAAAATAACATATAACATACAAATAAAATAACTACATAAATTACATATATGTAAGTAATAAAAATAATATGATAAGAATAAAATAAATAATTATAAGCCTAAAAGATAAAGAAAATATGAGAAAAATGATAATAATAAAAAAATAATAATTGTAAATATAAATAAATAATAAAAATAAGTAAACAAAAAAATGCCATTCTTTTTAAAATGTAAATAATAATTTTTAAGATATAATAACTTAATAAAAATAATAATAACTTTAAATAAAAGAAAGAATAATTTAGGAGAGAGAATGTTAAAAAGGAAGAAAAAAAGGCTTTATAAATAAATAAATAATAAAAATAAACAAATAAAAATGTCATGCCTCTTTAAAATAATGTAAATGTGAATATATGTGTAAATAATAAATTTAATAACTTATAACTTAATGAAAATGATAATAAATTAAAAGTGATAAAAGAATAATCAAGGAGTGAGAAAATGAAAAGCCTTATAATTAAATAAATAATAATATAAATGATAAATAAATGATATAAATAATAAGTTTAAATATACATCTAAATAATAACAATAATAAATTAAAATAAAAATAACTTATAATTTAAATATGTATTAAATGATATGAATATAAAGGATAATAAAATAAATAACACACACACACACATATATATATATATATACATAAATTGAAAATAATTTAAATAACATAAATGAATAATAAACTAAATTAAAATTAAATAGTTAAAATTAAATAAAACCAAAAACATAAAAAATAATTAAATTAAACAAATTAAATTAAATAATAATTAAATAAACCAAAAACAATTAAATAATAATAGTTTAAATTAAATTAAATAAATTAAATAAATTAATTAAATTAAATAATCAAAATTATATTAAATTAAATGATGATGTAAATAAATAAATAATTTAAAATTAAATTAAAATTAATTAAATAAATTAAATTAAATTAAATAAAGTTAAACTAAATTAAACTAAATAATAATGTAAATAAATAATAAATTAAATGAAATTAAATTAATTAATTAAATTAAATTAAATTAAATAAATAAATAAAGTTAGATTAAATAATAATGTAAATAATAAATGAAATTAAATTAAATTAATTAAATAAATTAAATTAAATTAAATAAATAAATAAAGTTAAGTTAAATTAAATTAAATTAAGTAAATAATAAATTAAATTAAATAAATTAAACTAAATTAAATAATAATAAATTAAATTAAACTAAATTAAATAATAATGCAAATAAATGATAAATTAAAATGAAATAAACTAAATTAAATTAAACTAAATTAAATAGTAATTGTAAATAATAATTAATTAAATTAAATTAAATTAAAAATAAATGATAAATTAAAATAAAACAAATAAAATAAAGTTAAATTAAATTAAATTAATTAATAATTGTAAATACTAATAAATTGAATTAAATTAATTAAATTAAATATTAAAATAAATTAAAACTAAAATAATAATAAATAAATATCAAGTTAAAGTAAAATAAAATAAATAAATAACAATTAATTAAATAAATAAATAATGATAAAGTAAATAAATCACATAAGATAATAAATAATAAATTAAATAAACCATAAAGATAATAATAATTTTAATTACACATAAAAGATAATAATTTTTTAAATAACATAACAACACATACATAACAGAATGCAACAAACATAACATACAACAATAATCCCGACCATAATACAATACCAACACGATAACAATCAACCCTAGGATAGACCTCCTGAGGCATGGTTCATTTATTTTTCCCTTTACAAAGACCCTAGGGAATCACAACTTGGTGTAGAAAACATAATAAGAACACCCTTATGCTTAGTGAATGCATGAAGTAACCCAAATTTTACCCGATGTCCACACAGCCTTCCTAATTCACATTCCAAACTCAAAGTTCCTAGCTCCAATTAAAGAAACCAAAAACAAAACCAAATTCAAACCAAAACCAAAACCAAATTTAAACCAAAAACAAAACCAAAACTAAACCAAAACCAAACCAAAACCAAAACCAAACCTAGTTCAAACCCAAACCAAATACAAACACAAACCAAATTCAAGTCCTCCAATCCCCAAACTAAAATCAAACTCAATTAAAAAAAACCACAAACTCTTCATAGCACTCCCACAAGTCCAAATCAAACTACCAGTTACCACCAAATACAAACCCAAATCACACCTAAACCCATTTGCCCCAACCTACCCCTAACAAATGTGTTTATTAAGCATAAGGGTATAGGTAGGGTGAATTGTTAAGCAACATAATAAGTTTAAATGAGCCCGAGACTTTTCATCAGGATATGAGAGGGAAAGCATGGACCTGCATCCTTCTTTGACTGTTTGGATACCTCTGAGGTCTATTAAACTTAATATGTCTGCTTAACGAAACCATCCTAAATTAAATTAAACAAAGTTTATTGAAACACAACATAGGAATTCACACAGACATCATAGGACTTGGTAGACAACCAGGATCTTAACATAGACATCATAGGATTAAGTAGTTACTTCTTGTTAGTTCTACTTCTTCCTGTTTTCTGGCATGCTTTAATTTCTGCAAAATTATAAACACATACATGCAATGCAATACTAAAGTTTCAGCTGGGAATGACGAGAAGACCCTCCAGGTCCGCTTTTACTTTATTGCAATTTACCTTATTGCAATTTATTTACCTGCACTGCGTTTTACTTTTCTTGCATGATAAATAAGATTGTTGCATGAAAACTGAAACCTTTAGGATAGCCACAAAACTGAAACCCAAAACTAAATTAAAAGTCATACAAGATAAAATTCACCGCCACAATATTTCAAAATATAAGAACACTCAAAATTTAATCACAAACAGAACAACAAAAATTACAACTTTAACTAAATTAAAACGTCTCGTTGGATGATCGGGAATACCTCGGATGATGTAACCCACGTGTTGCTAACGGGATTTCCCACGGGTCCAAATGAAAGTGTGGAACTCATTCGATTGAGTTTAGCAAATTCATTTGGACTAAGTGAATCCGATGAAAATAACGGTGTCGGGATGATTGAACCGTGGGATCTTAATCGGTTCTGTTTAATCAACTTTAAGATTTGTTTTAATTAAAACACTAAAATATTTAGATTCTAAGACTTTTCTAAACCAAAAAACTTCTCTCATCTCCTGATTTATGATTTCTAAAACTAAACCTCTGCGACAATTAGGAGCTTAGAGCACAGTGGGCAGCACGACCATCGTCAACAGCAAAACTTGGGTCTATATCAGCAAAACCTTTCTTAGAGATTAAATAACAAAGCCATAGGACTTCGAGGTAGTTTGCCTGGTGCAACATAAATCCTCTACTTTTTGTTAGGTATTTGCATAGTTGTCTTATGCAGATTAAGCCCTAACCGGTCTTAGGATTCCAAGGTAGTTGTTTGGTACGACATAAACCCTCACATCTTCTAGGTTGTTTGTATGATTGTGTCAATTAAGCCCTAACCGGTCTTTGGATTCCGAGGTAGTTGTTTGGTACGACATAAACCCTCACATCTTCTAGGCTGTTTGTATGATTGTGTCATACAAATATTTTTCTTAATTAATTAAAACAGGCAGGATGAAACATTAAATAAACTCCCAAATCGAAGCCAAACAATAGGATAGTTTGGGAAGTTGCCAAGATTCTTCTTGGATCTCCAACTTCCCTTCTTCTCTTCCTTTGTACTCCTGAAATAAACTGCTCCAAATTTGATCCATTCCTAATTGAAATTTCCAAAATCTAATTGTTTGAAAACCTTAAACTTTGAAATTCTTGAGAGCAAAACAACTGATCATTATCGAGAGTTTTCTTAAATGTCTTCGGACATTTAAGATGTAATTAACTATAGGGGCTTGCCCTTATAGGGAACTTTAAGAACCCAGGTAATATAAACCTCGCTTAATTCCTTTATATTAGCGGGGGAACCTGTCGGCTTATAAAATTGGTTCGCAGACCAAACGGATGTCACATATCTTCTAGTTTATTTAATCGAGCCCCATCATCAAGCAGTGTGCCTATTCTTTGGGATAGATAAACGGTTTGTGGTGCGATGCTCGTTTATATAAACTATTTGGGATGTGAGATCGGTTTGATTTTACATCTTAAAATTTTCAAACATGAAAATTATTTTCAAAAATCAAATGCTACTTTCCAAATTATATACATATACCTAAATTAAATTTTAAAAGCAAAAAATACGCCGACACCCCCAAGTGGAGGGAATCGAGGAAACTCTAGAGTGAGAGCTAGTATCTTTTGTGCCTAACTCATCTTCAAGATCTTTTGACAGTAAATTAACATATGTTCTTTATAGAATCTCTAGTAAGGCTAAAGAATATTGTTGCTCTTATTTAGCATAACACATTTTAGATAATTTCACAACAAATATTTTCCATAACTTGTTACTGATTCATAAAAGGGAAAAAGATAATTCATTTGTATAAGTTTTCATTTTACAAAAATTTAATTAAAATAGTTGCTTACTTTCATTTCAAATTATAAAATCAACAAAAAGAATCAAATTTTATTTTCTAAAATATTATCTTTGGTTTGAGTAAAATCTTTTCTAAAAGTAAAAATTTAATTTTTTATTTCTGAATCAAAAGATATTTTCATTTATTAATCACTTTCCTTGTGGGTTTGATATCTTGGGGCTTAATCAGAAAGTCTTATATTACTTGATAAACATTATGTATACTTGCGTAGTATCCACATTATTAAATCATTAAAAAGGAGTATTAATATATATATATATGATAAGCATAAATATTTGTAGATCAAGTGTTTGGCGCCATTGTCAGGGAAAGAAATTTAATAAAGAAAATAATTTAAAAAAAATTATTTTTTACTTTTTAAAGTTTTATTTAAACTAGTTATATTTATTTTAGGAAATTTATTTTATTTTATTTTATTATTGTATATGTGTAGTTCAGATTCTGAAGAACTTGTGTCTTATGATTCTGAATTAGAAAGAACTATAAGAAAAATTAGAAAAATTTAAAATACAAAAAAAGACAAAAATATTCAAGAAATGGCAAATAAAGATAATCAAAATGTTGAAATTCATCAAGAATTTAGACCTTTAAGAGATTATGTTAACCCTATAGTAGATGAATTTCATGCAAGTATTCAAAATCCTGCTGTAGTTGCTAATTCCTTTGAACTAAAACCTGATATTATCCAAATGTTATCTAATAATCAGTTTGAGGGTACACCAACTAAAGATCCAAATTTACATTTTACTAGTTTTCTAGAATTGTATGCTACATTGAAATATGATGGTGTTTCAGATGATTCTATTAGAATTAGACTTTTTTCTTTTTCATTAAGGGAGAAAGCTAAGATGTGGTTAAATTCCTGAGCACCTATATCTATCAAAACTTTAGGTGACATAGCAAAATAATTTCTTGCTAAATATTTTCTACCATAAAAAACTGCTAAGTTCGAAATGATATTACATCTTTTTGCCAGTTTGAAGAGGAATCTATTTATGAAGAATGGGAACATTTTAAGAATCCCCTAAGAAAGTGTCCACATTATTTGATACCAAATTGGTTAATAATTCAAGCTTCTTATAATGGGTTAGTTAGATCTCTTAGATCTATTATCGATGTTGTTGTTGGAGGTTCATTAATGTCTAAACAGTTTAATGATGCTTATGCTTTAATTGAAGAAATAGCTACAAATAGTTTTGAATGTCCTTCTGAGAGGGTAAATCCTAAAAAGATAGCCAGTATTCATGATTCTGATGCTTTTGCAATATTAGCAAATCAAGTTCCTGCAATTTCAAGGAAGATAGACCAATTTGGATGAAGTTTTCTCAACAAATTCCAACGATTGGAGAAAATTCATTAGGCCAAATGGCATATTCTCAAATATATTTAGAAACTTTGAATGTTATAAACAAGTTTAATAAACCATATTCCAATTATTATAACCCAGTTGGAAGATCCATCCAAACTTTAACTGGAGTATCAATAATCAGGGTGATAGTACTCAATAATGGGGGAACACTTAAGTAACCCATTAAGGAATTGAAATAACCAACTGAATAGTAATTATAGACCTAATTATCCTTCTGGTTTTAACAGTGCTTCACAATTTAAGGAGAAGAAGTTGTCTATAGAAGAAGTGGTGTTACAAATGGGAAATTAATTGCAAAGTCAAGGAGCTACAATTAGAAATATTGAGAATCAATTGGGACAAATAGCCAATTCATTAAGTAATAGATCCCAAGGAATGCTTCCTAGTAATACAGAGATAAATCCAAGAGACAAAAATAAACAGCAAGTAAAAGCTATTCAATTAAGAAGTGGAAGAGAGTTGGAAGGTAGACTTCTAAAAGAGGTTGAAGTAGATAAAGAAGAGATTGAAGAACCAAAAGAGGATGCTCAGAAAGGTTTAGAAAGACCTATTTCTCCACCTTTAATTGATTTAAAAAAACCACCACCACCATTTCCTCAGAAACTTCGACAACAGAAGTTGGACAAGCACTTTTCAAAGTACTTGGAGATTTTTAAGAAACTTACAATTAATATTCCATTTCTGAATCCTTAGAACAAATTCCAAGCTATGTGAAGTTTATGAAAGATATTCTAAACAGAAAAAGGAAGTTTGAAGATAATGAGACTGTTACACTTAGTGAAGAATGCAGTGTAATAATTCAAAAGAAGCTTCTTGAAAAGCTTAAAGATCCTGGTAGCTTCATAATTCTATGTGCAATCGGAGACAGATTTTATGAAAAAGTTTTATGTGATTTGAGTGCAAGCATTAACCTTATGTCATTATATATATTTAAAATACTGGGATTATGGCAAATAACCCCTACTACTGTAACTCTACAATTAGCTGATCGTTCAATCACATATCTTAAAGGAGTTATAGAAGATGTTTTAGTAAAGGTGGATCAATTTTTTTTTCTTATTGATTTCATTGTACTTGATATGGAAGAGGATAAGGAGATACCTATTATTTTGGGGAGACCTCTCCTAGCTACAGGAAGACCAATGATAGATGTGCAAAAAGGGGAATTAACTATGTGTGTCAATGATTAGTATGTTACATTTAGTACTTCAAAATTAATGAAATATCCTGCCAGAGGTATGATGATGAATGTTTCAGGATGGATGTTATAAAATAGTTGAGTGAATGTCATTTCAAAACAAATTATGAAGAAAAATTTGAAAGTGAACAGTTGGAACACGAGCAAGAAGAGGAAGTACAAAATCCTGATGATCTTATTGAGGAAGACTTAATTTATACTCAAGAAAGTTTTGAAGTTTTGGACATGATGAACAAAGATGAATCTTTTTGTCCATCAATTGAAAAACCTCATGAACTTGAGTTGAAGCTACTTCCTTAACATTTAAAATATGCCTTTTTAGGTGATTCCTCAACTTTGTATGTTATAATTTTCTCGAAATTAACTTCAGAAGAAGAAGATTGTTTGCTTGAATTCTAAAGAATTATAAGAAAGTCTTTGGATGGACCATTGCTGATATTAAAGGAATCAGTCCTTCAATTTGTATGTACAGAATCCTTATGGAAGAAAACTACAAATCCAGGGTTGATCCTCAAAGGAGATTAAATCCTATTATGAAAGAAGTTGTTAGGAAAGAAATTATAAAGTGGTTGGATGCTGGAATTATCTATCATATTTAAGATAGTGCATGGGTTAGTCATATTCACTGTGTTCCTAAGAAACGAGGAGTAACTGTAACGGTTAATGAAACGAATGAATTAAGTCCAATGAGACAAGTTACAGGATGGTGAATATGCATTGATTATAGAAAATTAAATCTTGCCACAAGGAAAGATCATTTTCCACTTCCCTTATTGATCAAATGTTGGGTAGACTAGCTGGGCATAAATATTTTTGTTTTCTGGATGGATATACTGGTTATCACCAAATAAAAATTGCTCCTAAGGATCAAGAGAAAACAACGTTTACCAATCTTTATGGTACATTTTCTTTTAGAAGAATGTCATTTGGTTTATGTAATGTCCCTGGTACATTTCAAAGATGTATGATGGCAATTTTCTGTGATTTAATTGAAAAAGGAATTGAAGTATTTATGGATGATTTTTCAGTGTTTAGAATTTCATTTGAAACATCTTTAGAACATTTATCCAAAGTTCTGAAATGATGTGAAGTAACAAATCTAGTCATTAATTGGGAAAAGTGCCAATTTATGGTAGCAGAAGGAATTGTTTAAATTTCAGAAAATGGTATGGAAGTAGACCTTGCAAGAATTCAAGTTATCGCTAATTTACCTTTCCTAACAAATGTAAGGGAGATTAGGAGTTTTTTAGGACATGCTGGATTCTACAGGCATTATATTAAAGACTTTTTAAAAATTGCTAAGCCTCTATGCCAATTATTGGGAAAAGATGTCATGTTTTATTTTAATGAAGATTGCCTAAAAGCTTTTGAGTTATTAAAACAAAAATTAATCACTACACCAGTTATTGTTTCACTAAATTGGGAAAAACCTTTTGATTTAATGTGTGATACAAGTGATTGTGCTATTGGAGCTGTTTTATGACAAATCATTATAAAATTTTCAGAGTGATCTACTACGCTAGTAGAATTCTGAATGAAGCTCAAATCAATTATACCACAACTGATAAAGAGTTACTAGTGATAGTATATTCTTTTGATAAAATCAGATCATATTTGATTGGAACTAAATGTGTGGTGCATACTAATCATTATGCTATTAAATATTTAATGAAAAATAAGGATGTTAAACTAAGACTGATAAGATGAATTCTTCATTTACAAGAATTTTACTTTGAGATAGTACATAGTAAGGGTGCTAATAATCAAATTTTTTATCATCTGTCAAGGCTTGATAATGAACAATCTTTCTTTTCTGATGAATAAATTAATGAACATTTTCCCGATGAAAAATTATTCACTATTAATGAGTGGTGTGTTCCATGGTATGCAGACATTGTGAACTTTATTGTTAGTAACATTTTACCCAATGGATTAACATACCAACAGAGGAAGAAATTTTTATTTGAAGCTAAGACTTATTTTTTGGATGACCCATTTTTATATAAACAAGGAAAGGATCTAAGTATTCGAAGATGTGTGCCTTTAGAAGAAACTTATGAAATTATTCAAAAATATCATGATTCTAATTTTGGGGGATATTTTTGTGTTGATAAAACTGTATATAAAATTTTACAATTTGGATTTTATTGGCCTACAATTTTTAAGGATGTGAATACTTATATTAAAAATTGTGATCGATGTCAACGTGTAGGCAATATTTCTAGAAGAAATGAGATGCCCCTCAATTATATGTTGGAAGTTGAAATATTTGACGTTTGGAGATTAGATTTCATGGGACCATTTATACCATCTTTCGGAAATTTA
Source organism: Papilionanthe hookeriana x Papilionanthe teres (assembly GCA_022702705.1). Taxonomy (NCBI): domain Eukaryota; kingdom Viridiplantae; phylum Streptophyta; class Magnoliopsida; order Asparagales; family Orchidaceae; genus Papilionanthe; species Papilionanthe hookeriana x Papilionanthe teres. The sequence continues at coordinate 92,470,902 of CM040433.1, forward strand.
TACATATTGATGGCAGTAGACTATGTTTCTAAATGGATATAAGTTGTTGCTTTACCTCGATATGATTCTTGAAGTGTTGCAAAATTTTTAAGAAAGAATATATTTTGTTGATTTGGAATGCTAAGAGTAATCATAACTGATGGAGGAAGTCATTTTAAAAATGCAATTATGGAGAAATTAGTAAAGAAATATCATATCATCCATAAAATTACTACTGCTTATCATTCTCAAACAAGTGGTTTAGTTGAATTATCCAATTGTGAAATTAAAAGAATTTTGGAAAAATTTGTTAATCTAAATAGAAAGGATTGGTCGATCAAATTGGATTTTGCTTGGTGGGCTTATAGGACTGCTTATAGAACTCCTATAGAAATGTCCCAATATAGACTAATTTTTTGGAAAACTTGTCATTTACTAGGTAATTTGGGTAATTTGGGGTATGTGGTAACTTTAGGTCAAATTTGGGGGTTTTGATTTCAAAGGGATTTTGGGTAGAGTTTGAGTTTAAATTGAGGGCTAATTAATGTTGTGCTTGGTGTAGGAATGTATTAGGGAGAGTTTAGAGTTGATTTGGGGGGAAAATGAGTTGAATTGGGCTGAATTTGGGGTTTTGGTTTAAAGTTGAAATTGAACTCAAATGTGGATCAAATTGGGCTTGGATTTGGTTTAGATTGGTATTGGGCATGGTTTAATTGAAGTTTAGAATTGAAATTGGGCAAGATTGGGGTCAATTGGATCAATTTGGTTTGACATTGGGTCCATTTAGGTTAAAATGGGTCAAATTGGGGATTTTGATAAAAGTGGATTATTTTGGCAAAATTGGCTTATGGTGTAGTTGAAGAAAATGAAATTGGGAATATTTGTGATTTTTTGGAATTTTTTTGGGAATTGTTGGAATTTTTAGATTTTTTGGCTAAAAAGGGGTATTTAGGGTATTGAGAGTTTATTTGGAGAGTATTGGGGTATTTTTGTGGATTTAAGAGGTGGAGATTGTTTAAAAATGATTCTTGAGAGTTTTAAGAATTTTGGGTAATTTTTGAGAATTTTTGAGTGATTTGGTGGTTGTAGGGGCAATTTAGATAATCTTAGGTAGGTTTAAGGACCCAATGTCAAAACCAGGAATTTTGACAAAATGGAATTCGATTTTTGTTGGGAAGTGTGGAATAGCTTAGAGTGAGCCATGGACCAAGAAAGTGTTCATTTTTTGAACAACTCATAGGTTGTTCCTAACCCTCTTAGCCAAGGGCTAGAGGTTTGGATTTAGCCACACGAGCGTTCCAATGAACCAGGAGTCAAGATTATATAGAGATGGTTCAGGGTTTAGGATGGGTGTGAGAGTGCAGTGTGTACAAGTCAGACCTCACCAGGACTAGGCCACCCAGGGTAGTCCTTAAGGCTTGAACAACCTTATAGGATCTCACTATTGGTTCTCTATATGGTGGTCTTAACCTTCTAAGGTGATTTAGAGATTTGCAACCATCCAAGTGGGGTCCCAATAGGAGTCAAGAAGTAGTTGAATTGCTAAAGAGTGGTCGCAATTCTAGTCCTCTAGGATATTCAAGGAGAAGTCCTATGGCAAGATCCTAAGAACTAAAAGAAAGGAAAAGACCTCACCAAAAATGAGGTCAACAAATGGACCCCCAATAGCTATGGTGTGCTAACCAAGCACACCGCCCGTATTGGCGTTGACTGACAAGATCAACATAGGTATGGTGTGCTAACCAAGCACACAGCCCGTATTGGCGTTGACTGACAAGATCAACAAAACCAACACAGCTATCTAAGTGACACACATAGAACAAAGCGTAGAAAATTTCCGCTGGGGAGTATCAGGTAAATCTCCAATACTGAAGATTCCAGAACTCTTGTTGGGGAAAGGAGGTGAATTTCAAATCACAAGATCTGGAGAGATCAGATTTTAGATTCTATTCAAATTTTAAGTTTGTGTTTTGATTTGATTCGAGTTTAGAATTTGGTTGAAGTTTGATTTAAGATTGGTTTTAAGGGTTTAAGATGAGAATTGGAACCTAGGTTCCAATCTCGGGACCGCGAAGAAGACTGGAAGTTAGGTACCAGTCTCGAAAGAGAGTCGGAAGTTAGGTACCGACCTCGAAAGGGAGGGAACTGGAAGTTAGGTACCAGCCCCGAAAGGGTGAGAACTGAAAGTTAGGTACCTGTCTCGAAAGAGAGTCGGAAGTTAGGTACCAACCTCGAAAGAGAGGGAACTGGAAGTTAGGTACTGGCCCCGAAAGGGTGAGAACTGGAAGTTAGGTACTAGTCTCGAAAGAGAGTCGGAAGTTAGGTACCGACCTCGAAAGGGACGGAACCGGAAGTTAGGTACCGGCCCGAAAGGGTGAGAACCGGAAGTTAGGTACCGTCTCGAAAGAGAGTCGGAAGTTAGGTACCGACCTCGAACGAGAGGGAACTGGAAGTTAGGTACCAGCCCCGAAAGGGTGAGAACTGGAAGTTAGGTACCAGTCTCGAAAGAGAGTCGGAAGTTAGGTACCGACCTCGAAAGGGAGGGAACTTGAAGTTAGGACCAGCCCAGAAAGGGTGAGATCTAGAAGTTAGGTACCATTCTCGAAAGAGAGTCGGAAGTTAGGTACCGACCTCGAAAGAGAGGGAACTGGAAGTTATGTACCAGCCCCGAAAGGGTGAGAACTGGAAGTTAGGTACCAGTCTCGAAAGAGAGTCGGAAGTTAGGTACCGACCTCGAAAGGGAGGGAACTGGAAGTTAGGACCAGCCTCAAAAGGGTGAGAACTGGAATTTAGGTACATGTCTCGAAAAAGAGTCAGAAGTTAGGTACCGACCTCGAAAGGGATGGAACTGGAAGTTAGGTACCAGCCCCAAAAGGGTGAGAACTAGAAGTTAGGTACTGGTCTCAAAAGAGAGTCGGAAGTTAGGTACCGACCTCGAAAGGGAGGGAACTGGAAGTTAGGTACCAGCCCCGAAAGGGTGAGAACTGGAAGTTAGGTACCAGTCTCGAAAGAGAGTCAGAAGTTAGGTACCGACCTCGAAAGGGAGGGAACTGGAAGTTAGGTACCAGCCCCAAAAGGGTGAGAACTGGAAGTTAGGTACTAGTCTCGAAAGGTTGACGATTGATTCGTGAAGATTTCAATGATTAGAAGTGCAGTAGAAGATTGGAATGGGACATGAAAGTGTTTCACGTCTTGAAGGATTTCATCAAAGGTTGAAAGTTTGGCGAAGGAAGTGAATCCACGCCATCAGAACCAAATCGAGAATCTCGTAGTTCTGTGTCAGTAGACTCAGCGACCTTCTCAAAAGAGGGGAGAAATCGCAGAGAGTCGAAAAGATTTCTAGAACAGCCGGAGGCTGGGGATATCAGATTCGGAGTTTCGCTTTTATTGTTTCTTTGCTTTTAGTGATTTGATTTTGGTTTTGCTTTGCAAGTCTTGTGCTTTATTTGGATTTTGAATTTGGATTTTTGTTTTGATATTATTATTTTATTAATAGTCTTTCTTTTTTTTATTTTATTTATTTATTATTCGAATTGTTCTTCTTTCAATTTTTCATTAAATCGAGTCAAACTCAGATTTGGTGGCGTTTGCAGTCAGTTTCGTGACACGACATAGTTGTTTCCATTAAAAAAGTCGAAATTACATCAGGTGATTCCATCAAAACATTTCTGATGACATCTTTCTGAAAATAGACTTTTATAAAATCCATATATATCTGAACACAGACTGTACTGATATCTTCATGTATTCTAACAAAACTGTCTGTTCGATTCATCCATGTCTGAAAAGTAAGCTGCATAGGTAATAACATCACCTTCTAAGCCACTTTCCGGAGGAGAATCCCATGTAAGTGTGTTTTAGAGGTGTGCTACCACTATGTAGCTTACAGCACGTAGGGCTGCAAATTCTCTAACTCTGGATCTGGCTGGAAATAGACCGGAATTTTACTATTGTCCATCCTCCTGAAAGTGATGGAGATCCGTTCATATGGGACTCCTGGCACCATTTCCCTGTAGTACGAGGACAGAGCCTACCGGTAGAGGTATCTCTACTGGCCCTTGGAATTCTATGGGGCCGACTATCCGGAGTTCTGTCCCGAACATGATGTTGCATTGGTTGATGAAGGAAACAGTGCAAAAGGGCCTCACAAAATTGTGATGATCTATGTGAGGTGGAATGCAGTCTCCTTTTGCATAGATGTTGATTATACAGCTGTTTGGTATGCAGTCAGCAGGTAAAACTCGCCAAGCCACCATCCTCTTTATCATTTTCATAATCAGAACTGGAATTGGATCCACTTCATCGTAATGGAGTATCCCTGGCGGATTTCCTTTCTTGTCATCAGCGAAGTTGTAAAAGCATCCGAATTGGATTGTAATCCTTCCCTTACCTCTTTTCCATTTCTTAGGCTCGGAGTAAGTCCTGCTGCGTAGTCGTCCTGCACGACCCTGCTTCTTCAGCTCGGAGATGTAGTCCACGATCTCACTCTGCTCGTAGTGAGAGAAGACATCTGTATGCAACTCTAATCCTTCCAGGATATTGACATATCTGCCTCAAATCCTGTGAAAGTATTCAAAATTCTGCTTTCGCACCCTTTGGATCATCTCCAACTCGTGCTCTGAAATTATCTGAAACTGTCGGGGTCTAGTGACGTACTGTGGGATGTACGGTTCCACACCGTCATCCTCTCTTGGAATCATCACTGTCTCAGGTGCAGGTTCTGTATTAACCTCCTCTAGAACAACCTCTGCTATGGTGCTCCTAAGGACTGGCCACTTCAGGACAACTTCTGTGGTCACTGGAATTTCCTCTTTATTCTTCTCTTCTGTCAATTTCTTCAGCAACTTAGCGATACGGCGTTTCTTGTTTCTTCTTTGAGTCGGGGTCAAAGTGGCTCTCCTCTCCCCCTGGATTTCAGTAGGGGCAGCACTGACAAGCTTTCCTCCTACGGCCGTTATCACTGATTTCATCTTGTTTTCTTCAATAGCGCTGATCTTCCTTTTCTTGTTCGCAGTATAGGAAACTTTCTCGTTGAGCTTCATTACTGTCTTTCCATGGAACTGCCCAAGGTCTATGGTAGTCCAAGCGATTTCTTCTTATTCCAGCTCCAGCTGTGCAAAGTCTGAGCCAACCTCGATCATAACACCAGCTTTCAGCTCTTCTTCGTTAAGTGCAAGACTTACGCCATCCTTGAAGTTCAGGAACAACCGCTCGTTCCACATTTCCCTGAAAAGAAAATAAGGAAATGAACAGGGGTTGTACTCAGAACGAGAACAATAAGAAAATTTATTTATTAATGGAAAATACTTATTCATTCATTTTTTCAAGCTTTAAGGGAAAGGGAAAGATAAGAAAAGATCAGGAATGAGATCAACTCGAAAGGAAGGATCAAAATTTATTATTATAATGATTTCACATGTTTTCTCTTAATGCGTTTTTAGTGATTTTTATCGTTCATTTTTATGTCTTGGGTTCAAACCAAGTTTTAATTGATTACTTCTCCCTTGCTTCTAGGAATGAGATTTCATTCTCCAAAACATCGTTGCATAATACTTCTTCAAATATCGTCCATTAATTGAAAGCATAGCTCGTTCTCTCTGGCAATTCACAAGCTGGTAAGAACCTCCTGAGTAAACTGTCTTGACCACGAACGGCCCCTCCCAAGTCAGCTCAAATTTACCTCCTATCTTGCGGTGTGCAAGAATAGGCCTTCTGAGAACTAGAACCAAGTCGCCGACTTTGAATGTCCTTAGGCGGACCAGTTTGTCGTGGGCCTGGATCATCTTGGCTTGATACAGTTCCAAATTTTGTTGCGCTGAAAGTCGTTTCCCTTCTAAGCATTCCAATTCTTCTAGTCGTAATTTGGCATTCTCTTCTGTAGTAATTTTCTCTGCAACTGCAATTCGGAGTGATGGGAGCTGAACTTCCAAGGGTAGCACTGCTTCGGACCCGTACACTAGAGCGTAGGGCGTAGACTGAGTAGGAGTCCTGAAAGTCGTCTTGTAGGCCCATAAGGCTTCTAACAACTTCTCGTGCCAATTTCTTTTATTATCGTCTAAAGTTTTCTTTAGAATTTGAATGAGAGTTTTATTAAAAGTCTCGGCCAAGCCGTTTGCTCTTGGGTAGTAAATCGTTGAATAGCGCCAGTCGATCCCCGTGCCTTTTGACAAAACTGTTGATCTTTGTACTTCTGAATGCTGACCCGTTATCTGAAATAATTCTGCACGACACCCCAAAACGGTAAACCACTTGATTCTTGAAAAACTGTAACACGTGATGTGCCTTCACTTCTCTGAGCGGTACTGCTTCTGCCCACTTGGAAAAGTAATTTGTAGCTGCAAGAATGAAGCGATGTCCTCTTGAAGAAGGCGGTTCTATCGGACCCACAATGTCTGTGCCCCAACACTCAAATGGCCATGACGCGATTGTCGAATGTAGCACATTTGGAGGTTGATGTAGAACCACTCCATGCACTTGGCACTGGTGACAACTCTTGGCGATCTTCATGCAATCGGTCATCATTGAGGGCCAGTAGTACCCTAGTCTTTTAATCTTTATTTTCATCTTCAGACCCGACTGATGAGCGCCACAGAGTCCTGAGTGTACTTCTTTGACAATTTTATGAGCTTCGGACCTGCTCAGGCACCTTAGCCACATCTGGTCGAAAGACCTTCTGTATAACACATTATTTATCAATGCGTAAGGCAAAATTCTTTTCTTGATGTGATTGGCTAATGACTTATCGTCCGGTAGATTTCCTGTTTGCAGGGAATATATTAATGGCTGCCGCCAATCTTCTGCATTTTCTATTATTACTGCAACTGATTCTTCTGCTTTTTCTGATTTGTGTATTGCATCCATGTCGAGCTGTGATAGGACCTGTTGTCCCTGAACTGACATTTCAACTGACTCATACTGTAAGTAGGCAAATTCTTTTGCAAGGTGGGCTAGCACGTCTACAAGAGTGTTTTCTCTTCTGGGAATCTTGTAGATCATTACATTCAGAATTTGCTTTAACAGTTTCATTGCATACTGAAAGTACTGCTCGAGTCTCGGTTTCAGAATCTTATACTGTCCTGCGACCTATTGAATGATCAACTGCGAATCTCCGTAAATATTGACATCTGTTATACCCATCTGAATAGTCAATTCTAGTCCGGCTACGAGAGCTTCGTATTCTGCTTCATTGTTCGTACACGGCTCTGTTAAATGGTAGGAGTACCTTAACATCCCCCCCTCCGGTGTTATAAAGATTAGTCCGATTTCTGCCTTACCGTGTACTATCGTTTGCGATTCTTTTTTTTTTCTGTGCTGAGGATGCTCCGTCGAAGTACAGTTCCCAACACTGATCGTCGGGGTCTTCTAGGCTCATTATCTGCTCGTCTGGCAAGTCCTCATTGAGAGGCAATTCTGCCGGTAAAGGGTGTGCTGCGAGGAAGTCTGCTAGGACTTGTCCTTTTATGGCACGAAGAGGAATGAAAGTTATATCGAATTGCAATAGTATCATCGACCACCTGGTAAGTCTGCCGGCAAGCGTCGGACGGGTCATCAAATATTGCAACGGATTAAACTTCGAGATAAGGTTGACCTTATGAGAGAGCATGTAATGCCTGAGCTTTTGAGCGGCAAAGATCAGGGCCAAACAGTGCTTCTCAATGGGAGGATACTTTACTTCCGTCGGAATTAGACGACGACTTAAGTAGTAGAGAGCATTTTCTTTCCCCTCATCATTGACTTGGGCTAGCAGGGCTCTAAGGGAGTTGTCTAAAGCTGCGGTATAAAGTATCAAGGTTCTACCCTAGACTGGGGCTGCTAAAACAGGTGTCATTAAATATTGCTTAATGTCCTCGAAGGCCCGCTAGCATTTCCCTTCCCAAACAAATTTGGCGTACTTTTTAACTAATGCCGAGAAGGGCTGACACCAACCTAACAATTCGAGATAAAGCGTCAAAGATATGCCAACTTCCCTCGAAAGGATCGTAGTTGTTTCAAGGATTTGGGAGGCGGCATTTCTAAGATAGCTTTAATCTTCTCCGGATCGATTTCAATTCCACGATGTCGGACAACAAATCCTAAAAATTTCCCAGAGGTGATGCCGAAGGCGCATTTCAGGAGATTCATCTTAAGGTTAAATTATCTTAATCGCTCGAAAATAATTCTTAAATCTTACAAATGATCTTCCTTCAGTTTTCTTTTGATGACCACATCATCCACGTAATACTCGACTTGGTTGTGAATGAGATCATCAAAAATCCTCGTCATTGCTCTTTGGTAGGTTGCTCCTGCGTTCTTCAATCCAAACGGCATCACTGTGTAGCAGTACACTCCAATTGGTGTTCTGAAGGCTGTGAGCTTTTCATCTTCCGGTGCCATCTTTATCTGATTGTATCCTGATGATCTGTCCATGAAAGATAAGATTTCGTGCGTTGAAGCGATGTCGATCATCAGTTCTGGAATTTGTAGCACAAACTCATCTTTTGGGCATGCCCTGTTCAAGTCTCTGAACTCTACGCAGATTCTGATCTGACCATTCTTCTTTCTGACCGGTACCACATTGGCTAACCAAGTTGGATATTGTTCTTCACGGACAAATTTAGCATCTATTAGCTTCTTAACTTCAGCTATAACTTGTTGTTCAATCTCTAGACGTATTCTTCTGGGAGCTTGCCTGATTGGAACGGTAGTGTGATCCACTCTTAGTTTGTGAACTACAACCTCTGGAGCTAATCCTGGCATTTCCTCATAACTCCAAGCAAAACAATCTTTGAATTCCATTAATAGCTTAATTATTTCTTCGGAGTCTTCTTTATTGAGTAAGGAGCTAACAAAGGTGGGCCTAGGCTCTTCACTAGTACCTAAGTTAACTTCCATTAACTAGTCTATTGTAGATTTAATTTCTTCTTCAAATTCTGGTGGAGCATCTTCGACTGGCAGATCTTTGAGACCATCTGAAGCTTCCAAGAAATCTTCATTAGGCTCGCAGGTGACAACCAAGCAAAATCCAGTATCATCAACTGATCCTATAGTGCCGAATCCAAGGCCATGCTTTGAATTGGGAGGCCGATTGGCATTATTCCATAAATTTTCAAAGCGTTGTGATTGTCCTTTTGACCATTGTCGAGGTGAGACACCACGTTCAATTAAATTTTGAACACAGGGAGAATACCACTCAAAAGGCAATTCCATTAATTCAGAAGAAGTAACATCTTCAAATTGTACATCATTTTCAAATTTGGAAGAAGAAGCACCACGATAGAACTTGATCTGCTTAGTATCACCACCATGCACTTCTTTGACCACCATACCCTCGACCTTATTAGGGTGGATCGGGGTCAGGGTCATAGTATGTACACAGCTGTTTATCTTTTCGTACATTGCTTTGTATTCTTCATTCTTTTCATCTTCGAGAGAGAACTTGAACTGAGGTTTCTTCTGGTTTACTGTTGTTGCTTGTCTCTTGATTTCTTCTTCTTCTTCTTCTGAGCTGTTCTCCCAATCAAAATTGATGACCGGCTTCTTCTGTTCAACTATTCCACCACTTCTTCCACGATCTCATCCCCGGCCTCGACCTCGAGTGCGAGTTCTGGGGAAACCTTCACCATCTCGTCATAAGGGAGTGGTGAATAACTGTTGAACAAGAATTTCAGGTTCTTTGTCATCTTGTATTTCTTTTTATTTATTTGGTACGTTGTTTTTGGAGAAGATTGTTTTCTTCGGAGGTGTGTAGTAGGCTGCATCTTCGTGGATTCCAATTTTGTGCACGGAGAATGGTTGCAAATCACCTTTGATACACTACTCTTGTCCTCCTTCATAATATTTTATACACTGGTGTAGAAACGACGGTACCATCCGGTTTTCATGGATCCACGGCCGACCCAGAAGAGCGTTGAATGATGTCTCAGAATCAACTATGTGGAATTTCGCGGTTGTCTTTGCTAACTCACCGATCTTCATTAACAGTGTTATCGATCCAAGTGCCCTTTCTCCTTTCTGGTTGAAGCCTCTGAACATCATCTTATCTGCTTCGAGATCACAGGCATCAATCTCTAAGTATGCTAACGTCCAAAGATTCATTATATTAATTGATGCCCTCAGATCAACTAACACCCTGGAGAGTGTGAATTTTCCAATACTGACTGGAATGTACAACGGTCGATTGTGATCTGCTATTCCAAGTAGTAGATCGTTGTCCGTGAAGGTAACACCGCGCTGTTCTCTTAACGAGCAAACCTCGTCAAAGGAATTACTGGTCATTTGAGCTAAGCAAATTTCTGGATCAAGTAAAGCCTTGATCAGAGTATCCCTCACCTCCTTTGACAGGATCAGAGCATCATAGATGCTCAGTTTGGCTGGTAGCTTCTTAAGATGGGCTAGCACATTATATTCCACTTTATTACAAGGCTCTTCAGTCTCTTCCCGAATGGGCAATTCTTCTGCTGGAGTTGGCACTTCCTGAGCAACCACCTGCTTTCCTTTATCCTTTGGACCCATTCTCGGGGGTAGAACTTTTCCGATCCTTAGATTGACCTCTGTTATCACTTCTGCATCTGGTGCTGAATCTGCCAAACGACTGGCTCTTCTGAAATTGCTTCGGTATCTGATAATTCCAACTCTATCATGATTGGAGCTCCTCGGGATTCACAAACAGACTCGTCACTTACTGAACTTTCGTAGTCACTCTTGCGAATGTCCTCTCCTTCGTCAGGATTGTCGAGTTTTTGTATGATTTGAGAATCCTTATATCGAAATTGAGATCCGGATTAGGTTGGTTGTCGTTAGTTATGTTATCATTAGAAACAGTCAAAACGTAGCCAACACCAAAACTCTTATCATTATAAGATCCTGCCGGAGCGAGCAAATAATCATACAGAGTCAGAGGTTCGAGGGATTTCTCCCCCGAACCGGAAACAACCATCCTAGGAAAAGTAGCCCATACTCTACCCCTTGGAACCTCGGTCTTCTTTTCTTCCACGATCTTCTCCTCCGTCTGGGGCGGTTCTTTGATCGCAAGCGATAGTGCCGGCTCGACAGGTGTTGAACTCTGAGCTGAAGCACGCACCGAAGCGGTCTGGATGCGATCCAAAATTTTCTTCGAAGACTTCATCCAGACAGTACTCCATCCATCGTCAGTCACGCAAGGGTCGATTGGAACAACAAGATTCACCGAGATAACATTGACGAAACCTCCTTTTTGGGGCTCCTTCATGTATTCCTTTGGAATCGTTTTGTTCCCTCTTCGAAGATTGCCTTCGAGCCAATTCTTGAAGGTGAAGCAGTCTTCTATCTTAGGTTCGAGCATCCTGTGGTAAGGGCAGTAGTTCAGATGATCCTTCTTATCAACTTCCTCTGGCCTTCTGGGTTCTGGCAGCTAAAAATCGGGCATCTTCATCAAACTACGAAACATCTTAGCCACTGCTTTGGTTTTGAAAGGATATTCTTTATTCAAAAGCTTCTTCAAAGCATGTGGTGGGCGAGGCGGCGGCTGATCATGCTGATAACTCTATCAAGGTTGCTGATAAGTCCGTTGTAGTGGTTGGTAACTTGGTTGTTGCCGCTCTGGCTGTATCTACACTGGCTACTTGCCTTTATCCACTACCACGACAATTCCTGATTTCTTCTCGAAAGCTTTTACGGGCTTCTGCTTATCAGTCTTGTCGATGAAGCTTAGCTGCTTCGCTTCTTCCTCCAATCTCTCGGCCTTGCTAAGCAACTTCTCGAAAGTCTTGATTGTAAATCCTTTAAGGAGAAGTGCTATCGGATCATGGATACTTTTAAGCAGAATACCGACTGCATGTTGCTCCTGTAGCTGAGGCTCACACTTCATGCTTAAATTCCTCCATCGAAGTATGTAGTCAACTAAAGTTTCGTTCGGTTTCTGTTGCTCCACCACTAGATTACCGATAGTGATGTGGTGCTGAGCCCCGGTAAATAGCTTAACGAAAAGGTTCTCCAATTCTGCAAAGGTCTTGACTGAGCCATTTGGCAGTTTTGTATACTAATCGAAGGCAATCTCTGACAAACTGCTGACGAACTGTCGGAAGAGTAAAGCATCGCTCCCACCGGCTTTGCGACAATCGGCACGAAAATGTGCAACATCTTCGCGGGGATTCCCGTGCACGTCGAAAGTCTTAAACAGAGGTGTTAAAAAGCCTTTTGGGTATTGGACTGCATCAAACTCTTTGGGGTAAGGTCTACCCGTCTGAATAGATGCTCCGTTCTTAGACTGTGCTAAGGCTTCTCGCACCTGTTGTTCTACCATGCTCTTAATGTCCTTTTCGGGAATCGTGCTTTGTGCAGAGTCTTTCTTCGGTTGTTCATCCCCATTGACGGATGTGATCTCCTTCCCACCGTCCGTAATGTGGATAATCTCTGGAGGTGTTTCTTTTTGGGGTTGCACCTGACTCTGGAGAGTGGCTAAAGTAGCAACCATCTCTTCCATCTTCTTTGCCATCTGGGAAATCGTGTCATCCTTTTCCTAAAGTTGTGCTCTCATTGCTCCCGGTTCATCTCTTTCTGCAGCTACTGGAGCACCTTGCAAAACTGATGATGATCGAGTATCAACCATATCGATCTCGGCATACTCATCATCCATAAATTCTGATGAGTCCACATCATCACCCAACTTTTTTCCTCTTTCTCTGGCCAACCATCGGATGTCCGTCCTTAGCCTCCCTATGGCATCTTTAAGTGGTATCTTTCGAACGGTGTCATGGTTATATGGCGACGACTGTCGAACCTTATTTTCAGGTGTTTCCCTTGGAGCTGCAGTACTTTCCTCAGATCTGGGCTCTCTAATAAGACTTATCTTCTTAGAACATTGTGTATGTATCGGCTCAGCAATGAAAGGTCGCCACACCATCCTTCTTACAGTAGAAGGCCTAGGATCAGATGATCTGCCGACTGTATGTAGGTAGGTGGTGTCTTTCCTAATATGAGGACCTGATACAATAGCAGACGGACTAGCTCGTATCTTCTTTCTTGGATTTTCCATGGCAGTGACGGTATCATCTCGGGGTCCGAGGCAGGATCTAACTGGCACTCGTCCCATCCTTCTCAGAATTTCTGCTACGGGGCATCCTTCTTTCTTGGCCAACTTCCCTATTACTGCTCGCAGTCGGGTAAGTGGCGTAGTCTTGCTCTTCTTCTTCTTGCGATTCATTGTAGTATGTAGGCAAAGGTAACGCAGCGGCGATCCTACGGGCATCTTCTTCATCAGATGCAGCAGAGAGAGGGTGAAACCTACTCCCTTCCAACAGTGGCGAGTACTCGGGCAGTTCTTCACTTTCCTTGGGAATCTCTTCAAGAAAGGCAGCTTCGGCGGCCCTGGCCTTCCTGGTCTTAGCAATCTTTCTGTTCTTATTTCTCCTTTGTGTACGGGTTAGGGGTCTAAACTTTTAACTGGACCCTATCTCGAAAACAGACGACACAACCGCAAAATCTGAACCTTCGACGGTGACAGGATCATCACAGACTTGGGCTTCCTTCCCCTTTAGTTTAGCGGGAGCCGGAGTAGGCGCAGTGATGACTAGACCGGTGGGGGTAGAGACGACAGTTCTAGGTGTAGCAGCTAACCTCCTGTGAGCAGCAGTACTCTTCTCAGCTGGGACCCTTTGCAGGAGAGGGAAATCTTGAGCCGATTTCAGGTTGAACTCCATTATGGGCTCCTCAGTTTCAGGTACCTTGTTCATCAGTGCAAAGAGAGTAACATCGGCAAACTTAACATTCGTATTGTCGAACCCTTGTCCAAAGCGGATGATTGCATCGTTAGGTATTTCGTCCTGGTAGACAGCTAAGTCTATCCCGTTGGTGAAAGAGAAGATCAACTTCGGTGCAGACATCTTCTACAGGGTAAGTTCCGAATGTCAGTCCCGGGTTATGCTCCCTTCCATCAAGACGAAAAGAAAGGAATTTTAAAAAGTCCGAACACATTTCCATTTATCTTTTCATTTTATTTGTGCATTTGCAATTTTAAAAGAGTTCATTTATTGAAAGGTTGTTGATTAGAAGGTTTACTCGTTAAGAACAAAACAATTAAAGAAGGAAGATTAGAATTAAAAAGAGTAAGGAATCCAATCCAGAATTGGAAAGGGGGAGAAAGTCTTCACAAGACTCCTCAGCTCGAAGAACTGCTCCTAAGCTAACACCGATTGGGGGTCCACCCCGCCTCTTTGGAGAGGTGACAAAAGAAGGATTTCAGAACCTCTCTGTTTAGGAGTGTCTAAACAGTGGCTCCAAAATCCGAAGGGAGTTGGCTATACCCGTTCAAGATAGAAATGAACATAGTACGCCATCAGAAAAGAATGGTAGTTTGATCCACTAGGGGTATGGACTCACTACCGATTTATGAAAGCAACACCATCTGATCAAAATAGAGAGAGGAATCCGATATCCCCAGCGGAGTCGCCAGAAGTTGTCGGCATATTTTTAGGTTGTGTGGTATTTTGAAAAGGGGTCGCCAAACAGAAATTTTCAGTGAATTTTAAATTTTAAGTTTAATTTAAATATATATATATAATTTGAAAAGTAGCATTTGATTTTGAAAATAATTTTAAATTTGAAAAATTATAAGATGTGAAATTAAACCGATCTCACATCCCAAATAGTTTATATAAACGAGCACCGCACCATAAACCGTGTATCTATTCCAAAGAATAGACACACTGCTTGATGATGGGGCTCGATTAAATAAACTAGAAGATTTGTGACATCCGTTTGGTCTGTGAACCAATTTTATAAGCCGACAAGTTCCCCTGCTTAATATAAAGAAATTAAGCAGGGTTTATATTACCTGCATTTTTACAATTCCCTATAAGGGCAAGCCCCTATAGTTAATTACATCTTAAGTGACGGGAATCACTTAAGAAAACTCTCGATAATGATCAGTGGTTTTGCTCTCAAGAATTTCAAAGTTTAAGGTTTTCAAAGGATTAAAGTTTTGGAAATTTCAATACGGAATGGCTCAAATTCGGTATAGTTTGTTTTAAGAGTCCAAAGGAAGAGAAGTAGGAGAAGCAGAGGATCCAGGATAAATCTTGGCAACTTCCCAAACTATCCTATTGTTTGGCATCAACTTAAGAGTATATTTAATGTTTCAATCCTGCCAATTTTAATTAATTAGGACTTATACTTGTATGACATAATCACAGAAATAGCCTCAAAGATGTGAGGGTTTATGTTATTCCAAACGACTACCTCGGAGTCCTAAGACCAGTTAGGGTTTAATTTGCATAATATGATTATGCAAATGCCTAACGAAAAGTTGAGGATTTACGCTGCACTAGGCAAACTACCTCGAAATCCTATGGCTTGTTTATTTAAAACTAAGAAAGGTTTAGCTGATGTAGATTCAAGTTTTGCTGATGACGATGACCGTGCTGCCCACTATGCTCCGAGCTCCTTGTTGTTGCAGAAGTTTGGTTTTAGAAGGTGATAATCAAGAGATGAGAGAAGTATTTTGGTTTAGAAAAAGTTTTAAAGTCCAAATATTTTTAACGTTTTATTAGGGGAATCTTAAAGTTGATTATAACAACACTGGTTAAGATCCCACGGCTCCATCATTCTGGCACCGTTATTTTTATAAGATTCACTTAGTCTAGATGAATTTGCTAAACTCAAATAAATGGGTTCCACACTTTCATTTAGACCGTGGGAAATCCCGTTAGCAACACGTAGGTTACATCATCTGAGGTATTCCCGATCATCCAACAAGACGTTTTAATTTAGTTATAGTTGTAGTTTTGTGTTCTGTTTGTGACTAAATTTTGAGTTTTTTTATATTTTGAAATGTTGTGGCGGTGAATTTTGACTTTTAATTTAGTTTTGGGTTTCAGTTTTTTGGCTATCCTAAAGGTTTCAATTTTCATGCAGGGTGACAATCTTGTTTAACATGCAAGAAAAGTAAAGTGCGGTACAGGTAAATAAATTGCAATAAAGTAAATTGCAATAAAATAAAAGCGTACCTGGAGGGTCTTCTTGTCATTCCAAGCTGCACTTAAAACACGTGTTAAGGCATTTAAATATCTGCAACACGTACCTAGGTAAAGCTAAGGGAAGGTTTTAGTTGTCTACCAAAATCCTAGTTCTATAGCTAGTTAATTCCTATGACGTCTAGGTTCTTGTGTTTTGTGGATGATTTTCTTCACCAAAAAACAATTAAGTTCAATTATTCTTTTAAGACACCCCATTATATTGAGAAAGTGCTTAAGACGAGTCTTAAACATCTTTTCAATGCTTCTGGGATTGTTTTGATTCTAAATGAATTTCATTGCACAAGTGAATTAATCGTCCAAGGGTTTAGTTAAGTTTTGTCTCTTGCTCGATAAACTAAGACGTTTGATTATCCTATGAGTGAAGTGACATTTCACTTAGTGTTTTATTTAAGAGTTATAATAATAAAAGCCTTTAGGGGGCAAATTGGTTTGTTAAGGAATCTAACCATCCTTTAATTAAAATTTAATTGATAACTTAAGATAATTTTAGTTTCCTTTTAAGCAACTTAAGTTACTTAGATTGAAAGGGATATTTGAGTTGTTTAGTTTAAGTTTTGATGATTTAAATTTGAGTTTGAATTAATCATATTAAATCAGATTGATTTTAATGACTAATTTAAGTTGATCTTAAATTGATTTAATTCTCACATTTTTTTTTGATTTAAGGTTTTGAATTTGCTTATTAAATGATTCTAGATTAGTTTCAAATATTTTAAGCTTCCTTTGATTTGATTATTAAATGATTTAACATTTTAAATTTTAATTAATTACTAAATTGTTAAAGTTTTAAATTTTAATTAACCATTTAAATTATTTGATATTTTAGATTTATGAATTATTTATTATTTAATAAATAATTTAAATTATAATTTCTAAGAGTTGAATGTCATTGTATTAATTCAATTAGGGATTTGAATCAGAGAATTAGTATCTTCTTAAATTATACCCCTAATAAAAAAAATAATTATCCAAAAAATTTTAATTAATCTTCCAAAATTTAAATAATTTAATTAATTAAGGTTTCATCTTAATATTCTTAAAGTGATTGATGGGTTTCTACCCTTTTATCTTTTAAGTTTCAATCATCTAAGGGAATATTAAATCAAATATTTTACCCTCCCCTTTCATTAGGCCTAAAATATTTATTAAAGTTAAAATTCTTAATTACTTTCATGCCCTCTTAAGCCTATTCACTTCATAACTCACTAAATTGAGCTCAAGTGAGTTTGAAATTTTTGTGTCACTTCACTCACATGTCAATTAAGACATGAAAGGAGAAAATGTTATTTTCTATTTTAATTTAATTTATATAATTATTTTTAATAGGAATAGGGGTTTTTCAATGAAAATTCAACAACATGACCAAAGTAATTTTTCTAACCTTAAGAAAATTATGGGATGTTCCTATTGACCAGAGGACCACCTGGACCAATTTTGGTAATTTTTTTAATTATATTTTATTTATTATAATTATTTTAAGTTTTAGAGTGTTAATTAACTTTAGAATAAAATAGAAGTTGAAAAATGGATTTTATATTTTCAATAATCTCTCTGACCTCAAGGAACTCAGAGAAATAAATTTTATAATTTTCTGATTTTTTTTTAATTTATTAGAATTAATTTAGTGAGAAAGGTTAAAAATTCATTTTTTTTAATATTAGAAATTACATTAAGCTTTTAAAATTTAATATTTTAACCTAGAGACTTGGGAAAAATATTTGGTTGGTTTTTAAATGATTAGGGAGTAAAATATGACATTTTGATGATTTTTTAATTTTTTATGATTTTTAATATTTTTTAATTATTAAAATATTTAAAAATAGGCTAAAAATAAAAATTTTAGAAATTTTTAATTTTATTTTTTCCTAGACTCCTCTGATATCAGAGAAGTCCCAAAATCAATTTGAGTATTTTGGGTTTTATGGATTTTTGAAATTTAAAAATTATCATGCAACTTAAATGATCCATTTAGTGGGTTAAATTATTTTTAATTGACCTCAAATTTTTATGTGAGGTTTCTCTGATCCCAAAGATCAATGGAGAATTGATTTCAAGTGATTTTGATGTGTTGTTATTCCTAATTAATTAGGGTTCAATTTTAGGGTTTTGGTTAAATTAAGGTTCATTTGAATTATTTAAGCCAAACCATAATTATCCTAGGGTTCTCTGGTCATAAGATACTTCCTCTAATTTTTCTAGATTTTATTGATCAACATGCTGATTATTGGAATTAAAATACAACAACAGGCACATAAACTTAGAAAATAAATAACTTGCCACAGGGACAGCCTCTAGCCTTGGAAAATTCAGAGAATGTCCCTAAGATCAAAGGCTACAAAAGCCTTATGGTCTCATGCCATGGTGAAATGTATACATGCATGGAGGATTAAAATACTCAAAATAGTATTAAATTAATTAAAAATAAAATACTCAACAAAATAGATGAATTCCTTTTCCACATTATTCTCCTCTGTTCACTGAGCAAGAGGGTATTTTTCTTTTATTTTTATGATTTTTCTATGCAAAGATATCAATTTTTGAAGTTTTTGGTATTTAAATAAATAAGAAAAATCAGATTTTCCTACTTATCCACGTCGGCGCCAACTCAACCTACGGTGGGTCAAACTCCATGCGTCACTCCCTGATTGGGCACCGCCATCTGACTTGGCAGCAACGCGGCCCGCGGGTCATGTCCCGTTGCTCCGTCCGACGCGATCCTAGCCGTCAATTCAATACAAGCGCGATCTGACGCCTGCTGGTCATCGTCCCGACTGGTGTGAGCCTAGAACTGGCCACCTTCTAACCCTAATATCTCACTCAATACTTAACCAAATTAAACATTCTTATGCTCTATGAACTCGTCTTGAAGAGACGAACATATCCATACGGCTAACATGCATTGAAATTGACTTGAATGAAATGAAGAATCGCTGGAAGCTCGGGAGGAAGAAGAGGACAATACCTTGGCTCTGAGAAGTGAAGCTTCTATCAGAGAGGCTCGGCACGTTCGTTGGAGTCCAAGGAAGCTAGGGATGAACCCTGGAGCTATGCTGAATTGCCTGGGTATGACTTCGACCAAGCCTAATTTCAAGTTTTGATGGCTGGAGAGATTGGGTGGCCTAGAGAGGGGGCTTCCACTGGGGAACTCCTTCTCTGGGTGCTATGAAGGTGCGGGTGAGTTTAATTTGGTTCTAGTGGAGGTTTAGGGAATGTCCTGTTTTCAGCCCGAGATTGAGCTTAAAAATTGAACTCAACCAGTGGAGGAGGAAGCAGGAAAGCGGTGGGGTTCTTCTTCTCTAAGATGGGAGAAGCTCTGGGAGTTATTGGTGAGGTTTTGTTGAGAAAAATTTCAACACCTCTCTCATGGCTGATATTGGCCATTCAGCAAGGTTTGGGTTCAATTGGTGGGTGGATTCCATTGCTTAGGTGGAGGGCAGAAAGGCTCCAATGTTTAATATGGATGAGGTGGCCAATTGGTAGAGTTAGGGTGAGTTTAGGTGGGTGGTGGCTCTCGGTTTTGACCCCCTCCGGTGACTAGGTTGGCCGGCGAGGACAGGAGAGCTGGCCCCTGAGGTCAGGTGAGTCATGGAGAGGTTTAATGGTGATTGATCAGGTATGGGAGGATTTTGGGGTGGGGCAAAAGGAGATTTATCCACTTAAGGGAGGAAATCCCTTAAAATGGGGAGAACCTTGGTCCATGGCTCACTTAGCTTGGGCTTGATTTAGGTTCAAGTATCTTGAGCAACATTTTAGAGAGGATTTCCATGAAGAACTTTCATGAAGACACCATGGGTTAGGTTAGATTTAGGTTTGGCTAGAACTTGCTTCAAGACCAATTGATAATTCAAAAGGGTACAAATGATTGTTATAAAAGGTTTAGTATAGAAATTGGATGGAAATTTTGGGTTTAGGGGATTCAATTTGAGTAATTTGGGGTATGTGGTAACTTTAGGTCAAATTTGGGGGTTTTGATTTCAAATGGATTTTGGGTAGAGTTTGAGTTTAAATTGAGGGCCAATTAATGTTTTGCTTGGTCTAGGAATGTATTAGGGAGAGTTTAGAGTTGATTTGGGGGGAAAATAACTTGAATTGGGCTGAATCTAGGGTAGGTTTGGGTCATAGGTTAAAATTGGGGGTTTTGGTTTGAAGTTGAAATTGAACTCAAATGTGGTTCAAATCGGGCTTGAATTTGGTTTAGATTGGTATTGGAGATGGTTGAATTGAAGTTTAGAATTGAAATTGGGCAAGATTGGGGTCAATTGGATCAATTTGGTTTGACATTGGGTACATTTAGGTTTAAAATGGGTCAAATTGGGGATTGATAAAAGTGGGTTATTTTGGCAAAATAGACTTATGGTGTAGTTGAACAACATAAAATTGGGAATATTTGGGATTTTCTGGAATTTTTTTAGGAATTTTTGGAATTTTTAGATTTTTTGGCTAAAAAGGGGTATTTAGGGTATTGAGAGGTTATTTGGAGAGTATTGGGGTATTTTGGTGGATTTAAGAGGTGGGGATTATTTAAAAATGATTCTTGGGAATTTTAAAAATTTTGGGTAATTTTTGGGAATTTTTGGATGATTTGGTGGTTGTAGGGGCAATTTAGATAATCTTAGGTAGGTTTAAGGACCCAATGTCAAAACCAGGAATTTTGGCAAAATGGAATTCGATTATGGTTGGGAAGTGTGGAATAGCTTAGAGTGAGCCATGGACCAAGAAAGTGTTCATTTTTTTAACATCTCATAGGTTGTTCCTAACCCTCTTAGCCAAGGGCTAGGGGTTTGGACTTAGCCATACGAGTGTTCCAATGCACCAGGAGTCAAGATTATGTAGAGATGATTCGGGGTTTAGGATGGGTGTGAGAGTGCAGTATGTACAAGTCAGACCTCACCAAGACTAGGCCACCCAGGGTAGTCCTTAAGGCTTGAACAACCTTATAGGAGCTCACTATTGGTTCTCCATATGGTGGTCTTAACCTTCTAAGGTGATTTAGATGTTCGCAACCATCCAAGTGGGGTCCTAATAGGAGTCAAGAAGTAGTTGAATTGCTAAAGGGTAGGTCCCAATTCTAGTCCTCTAGGATAGTCAAGGAGAAGTCCTATGCTAGATCCTAAGAACTAAGAGAAAGGAAAAGACCTCACCAAAAATGAAGTCAACGGTTGTGAAATGGAAATAATGTGCCGATTAATTATGGATAATTTGTGATGATCTTTTCATTTAGAGCTTCATTTACTTTTTGATCTGGCCAATTGAATTTTTAAAACTTGTTGGGAAACTTATGTTCCGAAAGGATTATGAGTTCCACAACTTAAGTGAAGATCACATTCGATGTCCATGAATTAGGAACGTAATTCATGCGGGTTGAGTGCAAATAAATAAGGAAATATAGTTTGATGGGCATAGAATTGGAGATTTTTGAGTGACTGGCTAAAATCCCCAATTTGGTCTTAAGATTTGGAAACCAAAGTGAGAGTTAGCCTTCAGGGGAAGGAAAGTGGGAGCTCTGGAGTGAGAGCTAGTATCCTCCAAGCCTAGCCACGGATTTGAGGACTAAACTTAAGACTAGCCAATGTTCTTTATAGGCTGAAATATGGGTAAAGAATAGGATTGCTCCTATTTGGCATAATACATTTCCATCACTTATCTATGTCACAATAATCAACACATTAACATTGAAAAGGAGGAAGACTCTTTCTTATAACTGTGTTTAGTTATAAATTTAGTGTTGTGTGTTAGTTTAACTTGTTGTTGTGTGCTTTACTAGTAATAGTAACTTTTACTGTTTGCACCTATTTCAAAAATCAAAATTACTTGCAATTTTGTTGTGATTTGAATAGTGATTTCTGTGCTACGCCTTGAAATTAATTGCCTCCCTGTGGGATCGATATCTAGGACTCCATTAGAACCCTTTATTACTTGAACGATACATATACTTGCATTAATTGTGTAACTCATTTTGAAAATTTAAATTAATATAAATATAAATCTGAGTTCCTAAATTTTGGCAAATTAAAAAAATCGCACCAAGTTTTTTGACGCCGTTGTCGGGGAGGTAAGGTAAAGAAAATGGTTAAAATTAATTTCGTAGTATTTGAAATCATATATTTGAATTACAAGTCATATTTTTTTGTGTTTGTTTACTGTTAGTGTGCTTATTGTGACTGTATGCGTATTAGTGGATCTATAGGTTTATTGCCTTACGATTCTGAATTAGAGCGTACAATTAGAAAAATTCAAAAAACAACAAAAAAATATGAAAATCCTCACAAAATGGTGAACAATTTGAACAATCAAAATTGAAACATTCCAAGACCTTTAAGAGATTATGCTAATCCAACAGAAGATGAAATTCACTTAACTATTCAAAATCCCGATGTTACTGCTAATTCATTTGAACTTAAACCTACTATTATCCAAATGTTACAGAATAATCAATTTGGAGGAACACCTAATGAAGATCCTAACTTGCATCTCGCTAGTTTTCTAGAACTGTGTGCTACCTTTAAATATGACGGAGTGTCAAACGATGCTGTTAGACTTAGACTTTTTCCTTTTTCTCTAAGGGATAAGGCTAAGGAGTGGTTAAACTCGTTAGCACCTAGATCTATCAGAACATGGGGAGAACTTTCACAAAAGTTTCTGTCAAAATATTTCCCTCCTTCTAAAACTGCTAAGTTTAAAAATGATATCACATTTTTTAGTCAGTTTGATGGAGAATCTATATATAAAGTTTGGGAAAGATTTAAAGATCTTCTAAGGAAATTTCCACATCATGCTTTACCAGATTAGTTAATAATTCAAACATTTTATAATGAATTAGTGGGATCTTTGAGATCGATTATCGATGCTACTGCTGGTGGATCATTAATGTCTAAACCTTTTGATGAAGCATATTCATTAATTGAGAAGATGGCTACTAATAATTTTTAATGGCCCTCTGAGCAGATAAATCCTAAGAGAGTAGCCAGTATTCATGAATCTGATGCAATAACTATGATAATCTCTCTAATTATTGTACTTTCAAAGAAAATAGATCAATATGGAATGAATTATTCTTCAACACCACTAATTTTGGAAGAAAATTCATCAGCATAGATGATAGACTCTCAACTACCTTATGAATCATTGAATGACATAAGTAACAAGGATCATAACCCTTATTTAAATTATTATAATCCTAGTTGGAGAAATCACCGAAATTTCAACTGGAATAATACTAATGCTGCTGTTAACCCACAGTGGGGAAACAATCATGTGAATCCAGTTGGAAATCTAAACAACCAAGGAAATACCAATTTTAGACCTTATTGTCCTCCAGGTTTTAATAGTAACCCACAATTTAAGCAAAATAAGTTGTCTACTGAGGAAATGATTCTGAATATGGGAAATCAAATTTAAGCTCAAAATGTTGCAATGAAGAACATTGAGAATCAATTAGACATATCTTTACTGCGCTTAATAATAGATCTTCTGGAAATCTTCCAAGTAATGTTGAGATCAACCCAAAAGATCAAAACAAAGAGCAAATCAAGGCTATTCAATTAAGAAGTGGAAAAGAATTGGAAATAAGAGTTCAAAAAGAAGTTGAAGTTGAAAGAGAGGAAGTGAACATTGAGAAAGGTTCTAATAAGTTATATCCTGAAGATTATCCGTTGGAGCCAATGAAGATAACTGTTGAAACACCACCTCCTCCTTTTCCTCAAAGACTAAAGAAACAGAACAAGGATAATAGATTTGTAAAGTTTTTGGAAATCCTTAAGAAGTTAACGATTAATATTCCCTTTGTTGAAGCTTTAGAGCAGATGTCTGATTATGCAAAGTTTATGAAGGATATTCTTAAAAGAAAAAGAAAGTTCAAAGACCACGAGACTGTTGCACTTAGCGGTGAGTATAGTGCAATTATTTAGAAGAAGCTTCCCAAAAAACATAAAGACCCAGGTAGTTTCACTATCTCGTGTGTTATTGGTGAGAAATTTTTCGGAAGAGCTTTATGTGATATTGGAGCTAGTATTAACCTTATGCCTTTATCAACTTTCAAAAGATTGGGAATAGGAGAATTTCACCTACATTTGTGACTCTTCAATTAGTCGATCGTTCTATCACTTATCCTAAGGGAGTTTTGGAAGATGTATTAGTAAAGGTGGATAAATTTATCTTCCTTGTGGACTTTATTGTATTAGATATTGATGAAGATAAGGAGATTCCAATTATTTTGGAAAGACCATTCCTTACTACAGGGAGAGCTATGATCGATGTTCAGAAAGGAGAATTAAATATGAGGGTTAATGATCAAGAAGTAACTTTTAATATTTTGAAATCTATGAAATACCATTAAACTAAAAAATATGATGAGTGTTTTTGAATGGAACTCTGCGATTATTTGAGAGAATATCACTTTAAAGAAATATTTGAAGAAAACTTAGAATGTGAGGATGAATATGGAAATGAAATTGAAGATGAATTGAACGATATGAAGAATCAAAGGTTAGAATTTGTCCAGGAAATATTTGAAAGATTGGATATTATGGAAATGGAGATAAAAGTTTAATTCCATCCATCATTGAACCTCCTGAACTTGAACTTAAAATTCTCCCTGATCATTTAAAGAATATGTTTTTAGGAGAATCATCTACTTTATCAGTAATTGTATCTTCGGATTTAAATGAAAATCAAGAACAAAAATTATTGGACACCTTAAAAAGATACAAAAAGGCTTTTGGTTGGTCCATAGCTGATATTAAAGGAATCAGTCCTTCGATCTGTATGCACAGAATTTTGTTGAATGAACACATAAACCTAGAGTTGATCCACAAAGGAGACTGAACCCAATAATGAAAGAAGTGGTTAAAAAGGAGATTTTAAAGTGGTTAGATGCTGGAATCATATATCCTATTTCTGATAGTATTTGGGTAAGCCCAATTCATTGTGTACCTAAGAAAGGAGGAGTGACGGTTGATGTAACTGAAAGAAATGAAATTATTTTGACAAAGACAAGTCACTGGTTGGAGAATATGTATTGATTATAGAAAATTAAACCGCCACCAGAAAAGATCACTTTCCTTTACCATTTTTTTACCAAATGCTAGACAGACTTGCGGGACACAAGTATTATTTCTTTTTGGATGGATATACCTGTTATGACCAAATACCTATTGCTCCTGAGGATCAAGAGAAGGCTACATTTACTAGCCCTTATAGAACCTTTGCTTTTAGAAGGATGCCATTTGGATTATGTAATGCACCTGCAACATTTCAAAAATGTATCATGTCCATATTCAGCAAATTAATAGATGACGGAATAAAAGTGTTTATGGACGATTTCTCAGTATTTGGAGACTCATTTGATGCATGCTTATGGGATTTGGAAAAAGTTTTGGAGGTATGTAAAAGAACAAATTTAGTCCTAAACTGGGAGAAGTGTCAATTTATGGTTGCAAGAGGAATTGTGCTTGGGCATAAAATATCTGAATATAGCTTGGAACTAGATCCTACGAAGATTCAAATTATAGAAAAATTACTAACTCCAACAACTGTGAGAGGGGTAAGAAGCTCTTTGGGACATGTAGGATTCTACATGCGATATATTAAAGACTTTTCAAAAATTACCAAGTCTCTATGCCAACTGTTGGAAAAAGATAGGAAGTTTGATTTTAATGATGAATGTGTTAAAATTTTTGATCTATTAAAGGAAAAATTAATCGCTGCCCCAATAATAGTTTCACCTGACTAGGAGAAACTATTTGAATTAATGTGTGACGCTAGCGATTATGCTATTAGAGTGGTTCTAGGGTAAAGACACGATAAAATGTTTAAGGTTATATACTATGTTAGTAAGACTCTTACTGCTGCTCACATTAATTATACCACTACTGAAAGAGAGTTATTAGCTATTGTTTATGCCTTTGAAAAATTTAGATCGTATTTGATTGGAACTAAATGCATAGTGCATACCGATCATTCTGCTATTAAATATTTAATGCAAAAGCAGGATGTCAAACCAAGACTGATTCACTAGATACTGTTAATGCAAGAATTTGATTTTGAGATCGTTAATAGAAAAGGGGTCAATAATCAAATAGTTGATCATTTATCTAGACTTGAACAACCTAATTTTGATGATTTCGAAAGAGAGATTAGAGAAACATTTTCTAATGAGCAATTATATAATATCATTGAAGGAAATTTACCGTGTTATGCTGATATTGTGAATTACATTGTTAGTAATATTATACCACCTGAATTTACAGTGCAACAGAGAAAAAAATTTATTAATGATGCCAAATTTTATTTCTGGGATGATCCTTATCTGTACAAGCAATGTAAAGATCTGATTATTAGGAGATGTGTGCCTTATGGAGAAACTGAAAGAATTATTAGAGAATGTTATGATTCTGAATTTGGAGGACATTTCAGAGTTGATAGAACTGCACATACGATTTTGCAATCTGGATTTTATTGGCCTACTATTTTTAGAGATGTTTATAGATTTATCAAAACTTGTGATCGATGTCAAAGAGTAGGTAATATATCTAGAAGAAATGAAATGCCTCTTAACTTTACTTTGGAAGTTGAAATATTTGATCCTTGGGGATTATATTTTATGGGACCATTTATACCTTCATTTGGAAATATTTATATACTGATTGTTGTTGATTATGTATTGATGTGGATTGAAGCAATAGCTTTACCTAGGTGTGATGCTAGAATGGTTTCGAGGTTCTTAATGAAAAATATTTTCACGAGATATGGAATGCCTAGAGTAATTATCACTGATGGAGGATCCCATTTCAAGAATAATCTGATTCAGAGATTGATGGAAAAATATAATATTAAGCATAAAATCTCTACAACTTATCATCCTCAATCAAATGGTTTAGCAGAGGTATCTAATCGTGAAATTAAACAAATTTTAGAGAAAGTTGTTAATCCTGAGAGATTAGATTGGTCTGCTAGATTAAATATTGTTTTATGGGCATACAGAACTGCTTATAAAAATCCTATAGGAATGTCCCCTTATAAACTGATATTTGGAAAAACATGCCACTTGCCAGTTGAATTAGGATATAAAGCATATTGGGTGATAAAAAAATTGAACATTAATTTGAAAGATGCTGGTGAGAAGAGACTGTTGCAATTGAATGAATTGGAAGAAATCAGAAATAAATCTTATGATAATGATAAAATATATAAGGAGAAAAGGAAAAACTGGCATGATGGGAAGATTGTTAATAAGGAATTTGAACCATAACATAAAGTTTTATTATACAATACAAGATTGAAATTATTTCCTGGAAAACTGAAGTCTAGATGGACTGTACCTTTCACTGTTATTAAATCTATCCATTTGGTGCTGTGATTATCGAAGACCCCGATTTTGGAATAAAATTTAAAGTTAATGGACAACGATTAAAACCATATTTTGAAGGAAATAGACCTAATTTAAAGAGGTTTTAATGTTGGATCAACCTGAATAACTAAAAGTTATGTCGGGCTGACGACATTAAACCAAGCGCTTTGTGGGAGGCAACCCACATTTATTTAGTGTATGTTTTCTTGTTTGTTTGTTTGTTGTGTTTGTTTGATACTAAATTTATTTCTACCCTTCCTTAATTATCATTTACAACATTAAAGAAATGGATCAAATCAAAGTTTGGAACAAATTTGGACAAAAACAAAGTTTGGTGAAATTTGAACTAGCGCCGAACCGCGCTGCTGTTCAGAAAACAGTTTCTCATCTTTAAATTCAAGTTTTGGCGGTTCTTAGCAGCATTTCTTCCACTTGAATTCCCAAAAACTGCCACTAGATGCAGAAACTACCAAAGGAACGAAAAGAAAGATCCCAAATCTCGTCCCAATGGATTTCGACTCGATTGAAATGGTAAGATTTCAAGTTTTCAAACATAAGAAGTTTGTGAGTTTTGAAGCACAACGTCTTTTCAACAAAACTATCTCAAAAATGAGATTGATCAAGGAGCGAGGCTTTGTGAATTGAGGTTTGAATTCTCCTACTACTCGAATTGAAGAAATAATTATACAGAGACGTTGGGAAGTGTTATGTTATACTACTACCGCCGTAGTTGTTCCGGTTGTGAAACAATTTTATGCAAATCTTCATGGAATCAACCAAGGATCAGTTTATGTGCAAGGTAGGTTTGTCAAATTTACTCCTGCGAAGATTAATGATTTATATATGATTGAGAATGTGTCGATCTGCCATTATTCTACATTTGCCCCAACGAAGGACAACATGAATGATATATACAGATATCTGACGGATGAAAGTAATGATTGGGAGATAAGAGATAGCAGGTATGTAAGTTTTTCGACCACACTGTTAAATCCTACGTCGAAGCACTTACATTACTTCATAAGTGCAAAATTGCTCCTAAATATGAAAATTAGTAAAGTAACTAAGGAGTGTGATATTCTTAATTATTGTATTCAAACGGGAATGCCTATCGATGTTGGTGCAATAATTGTAAAGTCTGTTTTGGGATTGATAGTTCATGGATCTAAATATGGGATTGGAAACCCTTCCACCATATATCTACTCTGCAGTCAATCACAAGTGCCTTATGAGAATTGGGAGAAAGTGTTTCTACCTTGGAAGCTTATCGACTCAACAGATCAGTATAGTAGCCAGGCAGTTGGTGATTTGAATGATATGAGTATCATTGAATATCAACCATCTCAGATATTGACACCTATTCCTCCTTACTTTCCTGAGATTTCACAGATCATCCTGAAGAAAATTAAGAAATTGGAGAAAGAAGTTCAACACTTGATGAATGCAATCAACAATCTATCTGACTTCTTTGATCATATGGATTGGAGAATCAAGGAGCACTTTAATCATTCTGGATATCTTGAAGGAAGTTTGGTTCAGTTGATGCGAAAGAAAGGTTGGAGTGAAGAGGATTCCATTAAAGAATTCCCGTTTCGTCCATTTTACGACTTGTTCATTCATGCTCAGTCCATTAGAGATTTAAGAGTTGAGGATAGTTCTGAGGAAGAGTGAAGGCTTGATTATTGTGTTTATGTGTCTATGTTTGTGTGTTGTTTGCTTTACTTTGATTAGATGTTATGTTTAGACTTGCTTTCTTGTTCAGTTATCAGCGTTATTGTGTTGTGGTTGTGATTAACGTTGAATCTTAGAGTCTATGGTTTAATTATGTGTTATGTTGAGTGTTATTAGGATGTGGTTGTAATTTGGATTTTATAT
Source organism: Papilionanthe hookeriana x Papilionanthe teres (assembly GCA_022702705.1). Taxonomy (NCBI): domain Eukaryota; kingdom Viridiplantae; phylum Streptophyta; class Magnoliopsida; order Asparagales; family Orchidaceae; genus Papilionanthe; species Papilionanthe hookeriana x Papilionanthe teres. Next base: position 92,500,092 of record CM040433.1, read on the forward strand.
ATATCAAAGTGATGTTTTGTGTTGTTTGTGTTATGAATATAGTTTGCCAAGGCTTTAGTACGTTATTCAATGCTTATTTAGACCAATTAGACGTCGGAGCGGGTTTGAAATGATCAAAATTGTAAAAGAATGTTGGAAACCCAGTTTTTGAACTGGTGCCGAACGACACCCTATCCAGCGCCATTCCGTGCCCAAAGTTAGAGAGTTTGGCCTGTAATGTAGACAATTGCGTCGAACGGTGCTAACGCCTATGCCGTTCGGCGCTAGGTCAAAAATTTTACCCAAACTCCAAATTTTCACGATTTAACCCTGTACGAAGCATTGGATACGATTATAAACTTTTTGACTGATGGAAAAGGGGAATGGAAGATTAAGCAGAGGATGAGAATTAATTTCCCCCTTTCTACTATGAATCCTGTATCGAAAGCCTGACACTACTTTATTTCTACGAGACTGCTACCCACCAACCATCACAGTGAGGAGATTGTTGATAGAGCTGTTCTGAATTACTATATTCAGAACATGAAGGAGATAAATATTGGGGTTGTTATTCATAAAAGTATTATGTCTATTTCAAAAGGAGAGACTACAGGAGGACTGGGACACCCTAGCCTGATTCATACCTTGTGTATTCAGTCAGGTGCAGTAGTTGATGATAATGATGAGGTGATCCACCCCCTGAAGCCCATTAGCAAGCTGAATCTGAAGACCTATGCAGCCCATGTGAGATGGAAATGGAGTAAGACATTTGATGAACCTTCCTCTAGTCAAGATAGACCATCTACATCTAGTGAGCCTACTCTGCATGATGTTATGGATCAGTTGGAGAGACTGAACACCTGAGTAGAGGGACTAGAGATAAGGAACAAGATTAATGATAATTATCAAGTTTGTTGGAGAGAGTACGAGATAGCCAACCATGACGCACATATGAGATTCTTCAGGGGTGATACTATCATTGTGTTTTCTACATACCGTGATTTTACTCCAAAACAGCCTGATGAACTAGATGATGGTGATGTTCCTGTCGAAGTTGATTTGTAGTGTTTTTGTTCTGTTTTATGTTTATTTGATGATGTAATTATGTGTTGTACTATTTTATACTTGGGACTACTCTAATTTATGGTTGTATCGTACTATGTATTTAGTTATGAGTGTGGTGAACTTGATGCTGAATTGTGATGTTTGTGATGAGATAGTATAGTTTACCTATGTTTAGTTTGTTAGTTACTCTGTAATAGTACTTGTTGAATGTTTGTGATGTGTGTTTGATTTGTGGTAGTATCTGTTGAGATATGTGTTTATTTTGTTAGTTGTTCTGTGGTATTACATGTTAGATGTTTATGTTCTGTTTAGTTGATGTCGTGTGTTTTTAGATTTCTTCATTTGAAAATTTCTAACCCATATTTGTGTATAGAAATGTTCTTAAATATTTCAAGCCTACTGTTCTAATTTCTGAAGAAAAACCTGCTTAAGCTCAAGGGTATGAAAAGCCCAGCATATGAGGTATGAATTAAATATGTTTATGTCTTTTCTTTCTTCCCATGTTAATTGTATTGATATTTAAAAATTTAAGTTTGGGGGAGGAAAAGAATTAACTGTTAATTGTCCTCAATTAAAAAGTATTTTAAAAAATTATTAACATGATTTTCTGTGATAGAACTCAATTTCAGATAACTGTATTTTGATTTTATATAAGTATTTATGTGAAATTGAATAGGAAGTATTTGGTAATGAAAAGTAGTTTTGTAGGCTAAGATATTTGGTATAAGAGAATAAAACTATAGTTAACTATTCAAAGTAAGAAAAACTGTATGTTTGGTATATTAAGAATCTTAGAACTTTTTGTGAATAGAAAAGATTGAGACTCTATGATTAATTAATAATAAACCTATAAAATGCCTATAAGGTAAAGGATTATGGTAAGTTTCAAATTTAGAGTGAGAAGGGTGAAGTTCAAAATCATTAAAGGCCATCCAGATACAGTAATCCTCACTTGAAAAAGAAATGAAAAAAGAAAAAAAAAAGCAAAATGAAAAGAAAAAAAAAGAAAAAAAAAGAAAGGAAAAGAAAAGTGAGGAGAAGCTTAAGGAAATGCCTAATAAAAATTTGGCTTCACTTGGACCTATCTAAAGGGAAAAACTTATTTATTTTCCTAAACTATGTGTGGAATAGTATCTTTACTAGTAGTGTTCTCATGCACTTCTTTTCATGAAATGTTTTTGAGTTCCTTAATAGAACAATCTACAGACATTTTTGAAATGGAAAGGCTAGAACTCTTAGACTTAATTACTAGATATTCCTACACCTGCAGAATCTACTTGAATTATTCAAAGATCTTTCTGAAAGTTTCACTTTTGTACTTATCTAATTCAGAATATTACTATTCTAGAAAGGAAAGTTCAGTGCAGTGGATCCTAATTTTATGTATTAACTAAAATTACTTGAGGACAAGTAATAGTTAAGTTTGGGGGATCTTTATCCACTAAAAATTTTATAGCTTTTTACTATCCATTTCATACCTATTTTTGATGATATTACACTTTAAAGGAAGGTATTTTTCATGATTTCATGTTGGTACAGTGATTAGAGGCCTTTGGAGCAAAAGGAAGCAAAAAAGGAGCAAATTTGGAGCAAAAAGGAGCCAAAGTGTAAAAGTTGAACTGGCGCCAAACGGCGCCCTATTCAGCGCCGAACCGCGCCCATTTCCAGAGAGTTATTGTCCAAATGGCGGAAAATAGCACCGAACCATGCCCTATCTCAATTTTAAACAAGATTCAATGTATTTGGATGGATTTTGAAGGGATGCATGCAAAAACTCTTGGGAAATCAGTTATGGCCGAATTTAAACCACATTTAGGAGAGATTTCAAAGGTATGTGTTTGTTTAGTGAGTGTTAGAGAGTAGAGAGTGTTAGGGAAGTTTAGAAAGAGAGATCTAGGGTTTGTAAATTCTCTTCCAAGGAGTGTAGGAGAAGAGGGAAAGTGAGAGATTTCTTCTTCCTTACTATTCTAAAAAGAGAATTGTGTGTTGTTGTGATGAAAGAAGAGGAGTCAAAGGAATTCCTTAAGATTCGCTCGGGGAAGAGTTTGAGATAAGTAGTCTTTTCTTTACTCTAATTGTATGACATTGCTTTTATATATAAAATCCATGTTGTGTCATTGATCCACCTGATATTTATACTTACAAATATGATATAAAAATTGGCAACGACACCAAAAACTTGATCCCGCCAGATATATATATGCTGATGATTTTGATTTATAATGTGGATACTACGCAAGTATACGTATCGTTTATCAAGTAATATAAGACTTTTTTATTATGCCTCGAGATATCGAACCCACAGGGAAAATATAAAAATCTTTAAAGGAATCAGAAAATTATCTTTTTACTTTTTTTTATAATGGTTTTTGAAAGTATGTCTTGATTTTGAAAAGTTTTGAAAGTTGAATTGTCTTTTGAAATTTCCTTAATAAAATGTTAAGCAAGAAATTAAAATTATAATAACTAGTAACATTGTATGTAAGACACTATTAACTAGAATATCTTTTTCTTTCCTTTTATGAAGTAGTAATAATTATTAAAGTATTGTTGTGGAAGTACTTAAATTTGTTGTGACAGATAGAAGCAAATGTGTTTTTTACCCTTACTTGGTTCTATAAAGAACATAGGTTAATTTAAAACTTTTATCATTTTGAACATGGTTAGGCAGGGAAGATACCAGTCTCTCACTCTAGAGTTCCCTCGATTCCCACCAACTGGGGGCTAACTTCTCATATCAAAATTCAAAAATTCAAACCAAATTAGGGGGTTTTAGCCTGTCACTCTAAAATCCTCTAATTTTACTCCCTTCCATAAAAATATCTTCTAATATTACATGCAATTGTATGGACTACAATTCTCATCCATATAATTGCATGTGATTCTTACTAACTTTTATGAGACAATACCGCATTGGATCTTACATAATCTCAAGAAATTCTACAACTTAACAAGCCAAATTAAGAAGTAAACAAAGTTTTCAGAATCAATCTTCACAACTTCTTCCAACTTTAAACAATTATACTTTCCACAACAATTCTCTATAAACTAATTACTTCGCCATTTAAGAAACAAAAAAGATAAAGTAAACTACTCAGAATGCATTGAGAAAATACAAAAACACATTGATTTGAAATTAAAAACTATAAGAAAAACAATAAACAAAAACAAGTATTAATTAAAAAACTAAATGTAAGAACAAAAGTAAACACTTATCTGAAAATTCTCTCCACAAGACTCAGGAAGTTCCTCTGAAACTTTAACTCTTCACTAAACTACTCCTTAGAGCGGATCTCCCAACTCCGATGACTCAGAATAAACTTCAGACTTCAATAGAAACTAAACTAAAAGAAAGAAAAGAAGTGGGAAGAAGAAGACTTCACTCCGACCCTTTTCTCCTTTATACTCTCTACTCCTACTCTTAATAAAAACTCTCACAAAATAAAAGTAAAATACTGTAAAAACTCTCTTCAAAATGTAAGTGGAAGAGCCCCTTTTTCTACTCTCTACTCCTACTCCTAATAAAAACACTCTTCAAAATGCAAAGGAAGAGCCCTTTTTCTTTCCTAAGACTCTCTTTAAATAGTAAACCAAATGGTGCCTTGGTGTCTCTTCAAATGTGTCCAGATTCAATGTATCCACCAAAGAATGCACCCCTTCATTCAAACTTGCCGCTCAAAGGAAGTTATGGAAGTTACCACTAAGAGTTGCATCCCATCCCCTTTGAAATTGGCGCCAAATTCCTTTAGATTTCGATTTTTAACTGTGGCGGCTAAGCGCCGGCCCAGCGGCGCTTAGCCGCCAGTGCCCAAATTTTCATTTTCATTTTTTTTACTCCAAATTTGATCCAATTTTTCTCCTTTCATCATGACCATCCATTTTCATCATAACTACAAGAAAAACACAAAATACCTTCCATTAAAGTGCAATATCATTAAAAATAGGTATAAAAATGTGCATAAAAATACTATATATTTTAGGTGTATCAGTCATCCTTTCCTCATGAGTCTTGAGTAGATTTCTTTGTTTTTCTCCTTCTCATGTGATGTGTTGATGTTGTGAAATGGAAATGATGTTCTGATTAATTATGGATAATTTGTGTTGATCTTTCACTTAGAATTTCATTTACTTTTTGATCTGGCCAATTGAATTGTTAAAAATTGTTGGGAAAATTATGCTCCGAAAGGACTATGAGTTCCACAACTTAAGTGAAGATCACATTCGATGTCCATGGATTAGAAACGTAATTCATGGGGGTTCAGTGCAAATAAATAAGGAAATATACTTTGATGTGTGTAGAATTAGAGATTTTAGAGTGACAGGCTAAAATCCCCAATTTGGTCTTATGATTTGGAAACCAAAGCAAGACTTAGCCTTCAGGGGAAGGGAAGTGGGAGCTCTGGAGTGAGAGCTAGTATCCTCCTAGCCTAGCCACAAATTTGGGGACAAAACTTAAGAGTAGCCAATGTTCTTTATACGCTGAAATATGGGTAAAGAATAGGATTGCTCCTATTTGGCACAATACATTTGCATCACTGATCTATGTCACAATAATCAACACATTAACATTGAAAAGGAGGAAGACTCTTTCTTGCAACTGTGTTTAGTTATAAATTTAGTGTTGTGTGTTAGTTTAACTTGTTGTGTGTTTTAGTAGTAATAGTAACTTTTACTGTTTGCACCTATTTCAAAAATCAAAATTACTTACAATTGTGTTGTGATTTGAATAGTGATTTCTATGCTACGCCATAAAATTAATTGCCTCACTATGGGATCGATATCTAGGACTCCATTAGAGCCCTTTATTACTTAAGCGATACGTATACTTTTGTTAATTGTGTGACTCATTCTAAAAATCTAAATTAATATAAATATAAATCTGAGTTCCTAAATTTTGGTAAATTAAAAAATTATCACCATGTATTTAGCAAAGGAAGGCGATAGACATTGTAAAACTTATTTATGATTGTATCTGGAATTCTGCTAGAGCTGCCACCACTATAGGTATGGGTTTTGCTTCACTTATACATTCATTGTGTGAGCAGGGTGGTGTTAGATCTGAAAATTAGAAAGAGGTGCTTCAACCTCTTAAGCCTATTACCAATTCAAATTTGAAGACTTATGCTGAGCATTCAATATTTGGTTGGAGAGGAGGATTTTCTAGGGGTTCTAGTGCATTTGCTTCTGGTGCTTCTACATCACGTGCTTCTACATCTCAAGCATCTTCAAGACAGTTTATTGATCAGTAAACTGAGCTTTTAAATAGGATAAGAGATAATGTTAACTTTTCTGCGAATCGAGTGCATGATTTAGAGAGGAAAGTAGATCATATGAGGGATTATCTTCAGAGACATAGTGAGTATGAGGGGAATTATGACAGTTATATGGATAGAATGATTAGAGGTGATTTTAGTGTTGTTTTACCTACTCATCCCCATTATACCCTATATGTGCCTACTCGTTCTTGGAATGAAGGAGATGATGAGGAAGAGAAAGATGATTAGGATTGTTTTTTTATTTGAGTTATGTTATGTGATGCGATATTTGTGTAGACTATGTCTATTGTTGTTGTTGTTATTTTCATTTGTGGGTGTTATGGAGGACTACTTTTGTCTTTCATTTTGTTGTAATAGTTTCTTAAACACTTTAGTTTGTGTTTATTTTAGCTGTGGATGTTGTATGTCAGTAATATGTAATGTAATTATTTGTGGTAGTAAATGTGTTAGTGATTTGTTAGTGTATTTTGTTTGTCAATTTAGAAAATTTTCCAAAATCTATTTAGGAATGTTTTAAATGCTATTAAAATCCACTAATTAAGCTTATACTTGACTTTACAATTTACTGCCATATATAAGTGATAGTTATGAATTTCTGTTTAAGTATGTGAATTTACTTTTATGTCCTCCACTACTTTAGAAGTCTTTTAATTTTTTTTTTTGATAAAATGAAAAATTGTTAAAAATTTTAATTTAGTCATTTTCATTAATGTTTTTAATACCTGCATATTTTGGATATTAAAAATTCCTGCTAGTTTAATATTTAAAGTTTTTTGTTCCTACTCATGTGTGTTGTTACTAGGCTTAAATGTTTCATTATAATGAAAATTTTAAATTTTGGGGGGAATGAAAAATGATTTTCAAAAACATAAAATCTTATTTGTTCTCAAATGAACTAAAAATTTAATTTTGAATGAAAAAAAATTATTTGTATGAAGTTATATTAGGGAAATAAAATTTTGAATATGGAAATGAGTAAGAGAATTCAGTTAAAATCCATAGTAAAGATGAAAAATTTTAAGTTAAAAATTTATTAGTGAAGAAATGATGAATATTTTGTAACTATCTTTAGTAAGAAAAGTTGTATTTTTGGAAAAATAGAAGGATTAGACTTTTATTTTTAATGCTTAAATTTCTTTTATTGAAAATAATTTTCAAAATTATTATTATATTTTTAATTTAAAGATATTTATCTATCTTATGCTTTAGGAAAAGAAGGGTGGAATTCAAAATCATTAAAGGCCTATCGACATATAGTAATCCTTGCCTTATTAAAAAAAAGATGATGAGAAAGAAAAAAAAAAGAATAAAGAAAGAAAAGAAAAAAAAAAGAAAAAGAAAAGTGAAAAATAGTATGTGAAAAGGAAGGAGAAGCTTGAGGATTTAAGGGTCTATTAAAAAATTGGTTCCACATCTGATCTTTTTGGAGTATAAGACTTGAGAAAATCTTGGAACTTATGAATATAATACAATTAGTACATTTATTTTTTGTAAAGATTTTTAAGTAAAGAAAATAAAATATCTAAGACCTATATTTTGAAAAATCTACAAGTATTTCTGAATAAGATAGGAAGTAGTATATTTCATTAACCTTTACCTAAAAGATTTCTAAACTTTAAATTGGTCTAATTCACTAAAGTTTTTTTTTCAAAATTGGACTACTACATTTCTAGAACAAAATGTTAAAAACTCCTAAAGAAACTGATCACATTATTTAGTTGTATGATTTTTATATAATTAAAGTGTCACTTGAGGACAAGTAACATTTCAAGTTTGGGGGATTTTGATACATTTAAAATATATAGTATTTTTATGCACATTTTTATACCTATTTTTGATGATATTGCACTTTAATGGAAGGTATTTTGTGTGTTTTTCTTACATGTATGATTACATGGATGATTGTGATAAAAAGAAGTAAAAATGGATCAAATTTGGAGCAAAATGAATAAAATTGGAAAAGTAATGTGTGGTGGCTAAGCGCCAGAACTCGCGCTTACATGCCAAGACCAGGCGGCTATGCACCACAATTTGGAGCTTACACGCCAGCAGGCTCGCGGCTAAGCGCCGGTACCCCGCGCTTACGTGCGGCAGTTAAAAAAAGAAGACTTATTTTAATTTAGGCACCATTTTGAAGAGATTTTCAAAGCACCTCTTGGTGAGAATGTGGGTAACTACCTATTGACACCAAATTTAATTTAAATTACTCTTGATTGGATGCATCTTTTGGGAGATACATTGAATCAAGACACAAATATAAGAGATACAAAGGCACCTTTCAAAAAAGTATTAAAAAAGGAAGAATTGAATATCAGAGGAGAGTACAATTAGAGTCTTAGAAAGTAGTAGAGTGTCTAGTAAGAGAGTGTTTTTAGTGTGGTTGTTGTAGAGTGTATATGTTGTGTCAGAGTGTTCTTTCATTTACTACTACTCCAATTCACTACTTTTACTTAAATGTAGTTTGTATTAAGAGTTTCTTAGAGAATTGGAGAGTTCAAAGTTTGGTGCAAACCTCTAAGGAGTCTTGTAAGGAAAAGCAAAGTTTTGAAAGAACTTTAAGAGTCATGTGGAGAGGATTTACAGATAAATCTTTATCTTTATAATACAATTGGTTTTTAATTAAGGCTTCTTGTATTTTCACTATGATTTCTACTTTTAAACCTAGTTGTGATTGTATTTTCTCCATGGATTCTGAGTAGTTTTCTTTATCTTTTTCCTTAAAGTGATGAATTAATTAAGTTATGGAAGTATGTTATGTGTAGTATAGGATTTCAATGTTAGAAGAAGTTATGATAATTCAAAACCTTGAACTTTATTTACTTCTTGATTTGGTCAATTAAGGTGTTAAAATATGTTGTGAGAACATGTAAGATCCAGTGCAGTATTGTCTCAGTCAACAATTGGAAAGAATCGCATAAGATTGTATGGGTGGGAATTTAATCCATATGATTAAGTCAAAATAAATAAGGAGATATATTTTGATGGGTGTAGAATTAGAGAACTTTTATTTGATAGGCTAAAGCCCCCAATTTGGTTTATTGTTTTTTGTTTCGATACGAGATGTAAGCATACAGGTAGAGAGAATCGAGAAAACTCTGGAGTGAGAGCTAGTATATTTCCTGTATAACCCATCTTCAAGATCTTTAGAACAGTAAATTAACCTATGTTCTTTATAGCATCTCTAGTAAGGGTAGAGAATATTATTGCATCTATTTGGCACAACAAATTTTAGATACTTCCACAACAAATATTTTCCATAACTTGTTATTGATTCATAAAGGGAAAAAGATAATTCATTTGCATAAGTTTTCATCTTACAAAACTTTAATTAAAAAAATTGCTTACTTTCATTTCAAATTATAAAATCAACTAAAAGAATCGAATTTTATTTTCTAAAATATTATCTTTGGTTTAAGTAAATTTTTTTCTAAAAGTAAAAAAGTTAATTTTTCATTTCTGAATCAGAAGATATTTTCATTTATTAATCACTTTTACTGTGGGTTCGATATCTTCGGGCTTAACCAGAAAGTCCTATATTACTTGATAAACAATATTTATACTTGTGTAGTATCCACATTATAAAATCATTAAAAAGGAGTATTAATTTATATATATATCGTAAGCATAAATATCTGTGCATCAGAAGGTGGAGACTTACTCTAATTAATGTCGATTTCTTAGAATAATGTATGGACTCGACAATCTCAACTACTGAAATTTTCAATAGAGTTTTTTTAGGGACATGGTTGAAAGGGCTCAATCATCTTACATGTCTTCTTTCCATTGATATTTTCTTGATTTGACCTTTTGGGCGATGACACACCTAAAATATATATGCTTTTGCTATATAATTTTTCTCATTTTTTATGATATTACACTTTAAAGGAAGGTATTTTGTATGTTTTTTGTTTTTAGGTACAAGAAATGGTGATTGGAGCAAAAGGAAGCAAAAATGGTGCAATTTAGAGCAAAAACGAGCAAAGAAACAAATTTTGGCTTGACACATTTCGATAAGTCTTTCTATGTTTAATCTCTTTTACACTTCTTGTATATTTTTGTATGAGATTATACTTTAAAGAAAGGTTGTTTTTATGCTTATTGTTTAGGGTTGTCTGTTAGGAACGCAACACAACTGAAACGGTGCAAATCGGAGCTGAAACGGAGCCAAACAAAGCAAAATGGTGGAGCTGCGCAGGATGGGCGACGGGGGCGCCCAAACCGGCGCCGGCGGCGCCAGAGACCCGAAACTACTGATGCACCAAAAATATATGTTGTTTTTTCTATCTAATTTTACTCATTTTTTATGATAGTGCACTTTAAAGAAAGGCATTTTTCATGATTTATTGCAGGTATGATGATTTTAAGTGATTGGAGAGAAAACAAGTAAAAATGAACGAATTCGAAGCAAAAAGGAGCAAAAAGAAGGAAAACAGGTTCTGGCGCCTCTGGCGCTGCTGGCGCCATTTTCCAGAGAGCTCAGAATTAATTTGATGATAAAGCGCCGCCGGCGCCCAATGTCAGTGGACTTCAAATGTGAAGAGTTTTGGCGACTTTTTGAAGGGATGCTTATGGAAACTCTTGGGATTTCCTTCCTAACTTATAAGTAACTATTTTTAGACGAATTTTAGTGTGTCTCTTGTGTATTGTAGAGAGTCTAGTGAGTTTTGAGTGTTAGGGCTTAGGAGAGAAGAGTGTAGAAGAGATAATTTGAGAGGGATTCTTCTCTAAGGAGTGAAAGAGAAGGAGTAAAGTGAGAGATTGCTTCTTCCTTTCCATTCTAAAGAGAAAATCAAGTGTTGCAAAGAAGATAGAAAAGGATCCAAAGGAACTTCAAGGGAATTGCATTGGGGAAGAGAAAGAGATAAGTTGTATTTTCTTTTTTGGTTTGTATGACTTTTCTTTTGTATATAAAATACATGTTTTATTGTGTCTTCTCTATGAATTCTGAGTAGTATCCTTTGTCTTTCTTCTTGCATAGAGATGTGATGATGTGTTGATGTGGATTTGAAATGTTTTTAAAGTATTAAAGAAATTGTGATGGTTTTTCAATTAAAACTTAATTTAATTTTTGATTTGGCCAATTAGATTGTTAAAATATGTTGTGGAACATTAACTCTGAAAGGAATTAATATCTTACAACAATAATGAAAAACCCATTCAATTTCCATGGATGAAATGCATAGTTCATGGGAATTGAGTGCAAATAAATAAAGAAATGTGTTTTGATGGACGTCAAATTGTAGGTTTCAGGGTGACAGACTAAGATCCCCAATTTGGTCCTAAGATTAGTAACTAAACTCGAAGGTTAGCCTTTAGATAAAGGGTGAGTGGGAGCAAGACCCAACCCGCAATAACGCAGTAATTTTTGTATCCAAAAGATTGCCAAAAACTTGACCTAATTTATAAATAGCGGCTAGTGTATAAAATTAAAATGTTGTAAAACTTTAGAAAATATTTTACACACTAGGGGTACTATGCAAGTATACGTATCGTTTCAAGTAATATAGAGTTTTCTTTTATAACCTGATCACAGAAAAATACATTAAGAAATTCATATCTATTTTTGATGAAATTGCACTTTAAAGAAAGGTATTTTCTTTATTTTACTGCAGGAACGAAGATTTATAAGTGATGGAAGCAAAAAGCATGAAATAGAGCGAATTTGGATCAAAAATGAAGAAATTCAAGCAAAATGAACTAAGTCGCCGACGGCGAGATCGAGGCCGCCGACGGCGAGATCGAGGTCGCCGACGGCGAGATCGAGGCCACCGACGGTGAGATCATAAGGAGAATTTCTGAAGGAATTATAACTACCTCGCCGACAACGAGCCCGAGCCTGCCGACAGAGATATCGCGCTGTTTGAAGACCTTCTAGAAGCCCCGCTGACTCTAAGGTCATTTCCCGCCGATGGCGAGACAGTTCAAAATGCAAAATACATTGAACCTGGACGCTTTTTGAAGAGGTGTTTAAGCACCCCTTGGACCTTTGCTTACCTCTATAAATAGAGGCCGAATTCTAGTGTCTAGGTGTGTCTATTTAGAGAGTCTGAGTGTCTCTTTTTGGTGTCTTAAGTGTGTCTGTTGTTTCTCATTAGTGAGTTTCTTGAGTTTATTTGTATTTGAGTGCTATTTAGTTAGAAGTTTGTTGTACTAGAAGGAAAAGTCAAAGGAACTTCATGGAGTCTGCTTGGGGAGGAAATTAAGATAAGTATCTTTGTTTATTGTTGTTGTTAACTTTAAATGAAATCCATGCTTTGTTTTATTCCCATGCATTCTGAGTAGTTTCCTTAGTCTTTCTCCTTGTTTATGAAAATTATGCGAATTGATGAAATTAAATAGAAGTACCTAATATATTAAAATAAATTGTGATAATTTTTACTTAAAACTTAATTTACTTTCAATCTGGCCAATTGAGTTGTTAAAATATGTTGAATTATCAATTATAGTAAAAAATTACATCCAATATTCAGGCAAGCCAAAAACCTTGGAAGGAGGGTACAAATAAATAGGGAAATATTAATTATCGGACGTATAATTGGACATTTTAGTGTGACAGGCTAAAATATTCAATTTGGTCCTATTGTTTGAGAGCTGAAGTGTAGATGTTAACCCTCAGGTGAGGGGAACGTGGGAGCTCTGAAGTGGTAGCCAATATCCTCCCAGCCTAGCCGCAGATTCAGTAATCAAACATAGGATTAGTCAATGTTCTTTGCACTTGGACCAAAGGGTAAAGAATAGGAATGCTCCTATTTGTCACAATACAATTTAAAGATTCTATTTAAATTAGTCATTCACTTAATTTTCTAAAAACAAGGAGAATGATACTTTTTCTGAATTATTTAAATCAACTTTATTTCAAGCATTAGTTTACTTTAGTTTGCTTTAGTTACTTTAAAATTCCGATTACTATATTAGTAAGTAATTCATTTAAATTTAGCAGATAACAAATCTGTTAAAAACTTCCCTGTGGGATCGATAACCAGGACTCCACTAGAGCCCTGTATTACGTGATACGATACGTATACTTGCGTAGAATCCACATTATACATTCCATCATTAAATCATTTAATTTGCAAACATATTAAAAAGTGGGTCAAGTTTTTGGCGTCGTTGCCGAGGAAGTAAAGAAATTATTTACTAGAGTAACGGACTATTTTAAAATTTATTTTATAAAATTGTATGCAAAAATTTGGAAACGAAAATTTAATACCATACGATTCAGAATTAGAACGTACAATTAAAAGAATTAGAAAACAAAAAAGAGAAATTATAAATTTAACACAAATGGCAAATATTCCTGAAAATGAAAATATCAATCAACCAAGACCATTACGAGATTATGCCAACCCTACATTAGATGAAATTCATTTAACTATTCAAAACCCCGATGTAGCCGCTAACTCATTCGAACTTAAACCCGCAATTATCCAAATGGTACAAAACAATCAATTTAGTGGTTCACCTACTGAAGATCCTAATTTACATCTTGCTAGTTTTTTAGAACTTCGTGCTACTTTCAAATATGAAGGAGTATCTAACGATGCTATTAGACTTAGACTTTTTCCTTTTTCTTTAAGGGATAAGACTAAAATGTGGTTAAATTCGTTAAGACTCTGGATCTATTAAAACTTGGGGAGAGTTATCACAAAAATTTCTATCCAAATATTTTCCACCATCTAAAACTCGCTAAGCTTAGAAATGATATAACTTCTTTTAGTCAGCTTGATGGAGAATCAATATATGAAGCTTGGGAGAGATTTAAGGAACTTCTTAGGAAATGCCCACATCATGCGTTACCGTATCAGGTTAATTATTCAAACTTTCTATAATGGATTAGTAGGATCTTTAAGATCAATCATCGATGCCGTCGTCGGAGGATCATTAATGTCAAAACCATTTGATGACGCCTATGCACTAATAGAAGAAATGGTAACCAATAATTTTCAATGGCTCGCTGATAGAATGAATCCGAAAAAGATAGCTAGTATTCATGAAAATGATGCAATATCTATGTTAGCTTCACAAATCGCCGTTGTATCTAAAAAATTAGATCATTTTGGAATGAATTACTCTCCAACTATATCAGAAGAAAATTCATCTGGACAACCTATAGAATCCCAATCTCAATATGAAACTATAAATGCAATTAATAACAGACCTAATAATCCTTATGCGAATTATTATAATCCTGGATGAAAAAATCATCCTAATTTTAATTGGAATAATAACACAAATCAACCATGGATGAATAACATAACACAACCATTAGGAAATCCCTCTAGTCAAGGAAATTCTAATTATAAACCTAATTATCCATCTGGATTTAATAATAATAACCCACAATTTAAAGATAAGAGATTATCAATAGAAGAATTAATATTAAATATGGGACAACATTTACAAAATCAAGAAAATCAATTACAAATACAAGGTAATCAATTACAAAATCAAGGAACAGCTATTAAAAATATTGAAACTCAACTTGGACATGTAGCTACCGCACTTAATAATAGAATACCTGGAACATTTCCTAGTAATGTGGAAATAAATCCAAAAGACAAAGGAAATGAACAAATTAAAGCAATACAATTACGAAGTGGAAAAGAATTAGAACCTCAAATTATAAAAGAACTTGAAAGTCAAAAAGAGGAAGTGGAAATTGAAAAGGAAAAGAATCAACAAGATCCAAATTTAGAAAATCCTTTAATACCAATGAAAATTTCTGTGGAAAAATCTCCACCACCATTTCCTCAACGACTAATTCAACATAAAAAAGATAAACAGTTTGCTAAATTCCTTGAAATTTTAAAGAAATTAACAATAAATGTTCCTTTTGTAGAAGCTTTAGAACAGATGCCAAACTATGTAAAATTCATGAAAGATATTCTAAATAAAAAAAGAAAATTTACCGATAATGAAATGGTCGCACTTAGTGAAGAGTGTAGTGCTATTATATAGAAAAAACTTCCTGAAAAATTAAAATATCCTGGTAATTTTACTATACCTTGCGCTATTGGAGAAAAATTCTTTGGAAAAGCTTTGTGTGACTTAGGAGCAAGCATCAATCTAATGCCTCTATCAATTTTTAAAAGATTAGGATCGGGAGAAATTTCACCTACTTCAAGTAACTCTTCGCTTAGTCGATCGTTCGTTACATATCCTAAGGGAGTTATTGAAGATGTATTAGTAAAAGTGGATAAATTTATCTTCCCTGTAGATTTTATTGTTTTAGATATGGAAGAAGATAAAGAAATTCCTATCATTTTAGGAAGACCATTTTTAGCCACTGGAAAAGCTATGATTGATGTTCAGAAAGGATAATTAACTATGAGAGTAAATGACCAAAAAGTTACTTTTAATATTGCTAAATCAATGAAATATCCTGCACTAGAATAAGATGATGAGTATTTTCGAATGGAAGTACTCGATCATTTAAAAAAGAACATTTTAAGGAATATTATGAAGAAAAATTAGAAAAAGAAAATATGGAATTAATCGAAAAAGCCGATATAAACGAAGAACTAGATTATATTCAAGAGAAATTTGAATTTTTGGATAATACAGAAAACACTGAAAAAAATATAGTTCCATCGATTATTAAACCTCCTGAACTTGAGTTAAAAATGTTACCTAATCATTTAAAATATGCTTACTTAGGTAATTCTTCAACTCTACCAGCTATTATTTCATCCGAATTAAATGAATCTCAAGAACAAAAACTTTTAAATACTTTAAAAAAATATAAGAAAATTTTTGGTAGGACTTTAGCAGATATTAAAGGAATTAGTCCTTCAATCTGTATGCACAGAACTATTTTAGATAATGAACATAAGCCTAAAGCATATCCGCAAAGGAGATTAAATCCAATAATGAAAGAAGTAGTCAAGAAAGCAATTTTAAAATGGTTAGATAATGGTATTATATATCATATTTCTGACAGTGCTTGGGTAAGCCCAATTCACTGTGTACCTAAGAAAGGAGGCGTGACCGTAAAAGCTAATGAAAATAATGATCTTATCCCTATAAGACAAGTTACTGGATGGCGAATATGTATTGATTATAGAAAATTAAACATAGCCACCAGGAAAGATCACTTCCCTTTACCATTTCTAGACCAAATGTTAGATTGATTAGCCGGACATAAATATTTTTGTTTCTTAGATGGATATACCGGTTATCATCAAATACAAATTGCTCCCGAGGATCAAGAGAAAACTACATTTACTAGTCCTTATGGAACTTTCGCTTTTCGAAGGATGCCTTTTGGATTATGTAATGCACCTGCAACATTCCAGAGATGTATGATATCTATATTTAGTAAATAATTGATAATGGAATAGAAGTATTTATGGATGATTTCTCTGTATTTGGAACAAAATTTGACACATGCTTAAATCATCTTGAAAAAGTATTTGAAGTATGTGAAAAAACTAATTTGGTTCTTAATTGGGAGAAATGTAAATTTATGGTTACAGGCGGCATTGTATTAGGGCATAAAATTTCGGAAAAGTGCATGGAAGTAGACCCTGCAAAAATTCAAGTTATAGCTAAATTACCACCTCCAACTAAAGTAAAAGGGGTAAGAAGTTTTCTTGGACATGCTGGATTCTACAGACGTTATATTAAAGATTTTTCAAACTAAACCTCTATGCCAACATCTTGAAAAGGACAAGAAATTTGAGTTTACAACTGAATGCATGAATGCTTTCGAATTATTAAAAGATAAATTAATTACAGCACCTATAATAGTTTCACCTAACTGGGAGAAACCATTTGAGCTTATGTGTGATGCTAGTGATTATGCTATAGGAGCAGTTCTTGGGCAAAGATATGATAAGATTTTCAAAGTTATATATTATGCTAGTAAAACTCTAAATGATGCCGAAATAAATTATACAGATGACCGAAAGAGAATTATTAGCAGTTGTATATGCTTTTAATAAATTTCGGCATTATCTAATAGGAACTAAATGTATTGTACATACTGATCACTCTGCTATAAAATATTTAATGCAAAAGAAAGATTCTAAACCAGATTAATTAGATGGATATTATTAATGCAAGAATTTGATTTTGAGATCATTAACAAAAAGGGAACTGATAATCAAATTGCTGATCATTTATCAAGATTAGAAAATCATGAATTATCCGATACCGATAATGAAATTTTGCACGCTTTTCGATGAACAACTTTATAATATAAATGAGTGGAAAATACCTTGGTATGCTCGATATAGTAAATTATATTGTAAGTGACATTTTACCACCTATGTTAACTTTGCAACAACGAAAAAAATTCATTCATGATACTAAAACATACTTTTGGGATGAACCGTACTTATATAAGCAATGTAAGGATCTAATTATTAGAAGATGCGTGCCTTATGAAGAAACTGAACCAATCATTCAAAAATGTCAAGACTCTGATTTGGAGGACATTTTGGGACAGATAAAACTGCGTATAAAATTCTACAATCTGGATTCTACTGGCCTACTCTATTTAGGGATGTATATAGATATATAAAAACTTGCGATAAATGCCAAAGAGTAGGAAACATATCGAGAAAAAATGAAATGCCTCTGAATTTTATATTAGAAGTTGAAATTTTATATGTTTAGGGATTAGATTTCATGGGACCTTTTATTCCTTCATTTAGAAACTCATATATATTAGTAGCTGTTGATTATGTCTCCAAATGGATCGAAGCACAAGCTTTACCTAGGTGTGATGCTAAAAGTGTTTCAAAATTTTTAATGAAAAATATTTTTACTAGATTTTGAATGCCGAGAGTGATTATCACTGACGGAGGAACTCATTTTAGAAACAAATATATTCACAAACTAGTAGAAAAATATAATATTATGCATAAAATATCAACTACTTATCATCCACAAACTAGTGGATTAGCTGAAGTTTCTAATCGAAAAATTAAGAGTATATTAGAAAAATCTGTAAACCCTAATAGATTAGACTGGTCTATAAGACTAGATATCGCATTATAGCATACAGGATCGCTTATAAAACTTCGATTGGAATGACTCCTTATAGGCTTATATATGGAAAAACTTGCCACTTACCGAATTGAATTGAACATAAAGTATATTCGGCAATTAAAGAATTTAATTATAATATGAAAGAAGTCGGTGAGAAGAGATTGTTGCAATTAAATGAATTGGAAGAATTAAGAAATGAATCATATAATAATGATAGAATTTATAAAGAAAGAATGAAATTATGGCATGATCGGAAGATTAATCGAGAAATTTTGAACCGGGACAAGAAGTTTTGCTATATAATACTAGATTGAAATTATTTCCTGGGAAATTGAAATCTCGATGGTTAGGACCTTTCACCATAACTCAAATATTTTCATATGGAACTATAGAAATTGAAGATCCTAAAACAGGACATAGATTTAAGGTAAACGGACATAGATTAAAACCATATTTCGAAGGTAGAAGACCAAATTTTAAAGAGGTTATAATGCTCACCAACTCCGATTACTAACTGAAATTAGGTCGGGCTGACGACGTTCAACCAAGCGCTTTATGGGAGGCAACCCATAGTAGTCTTTTATTTCAAATTATCTACAAATTAGTGAGTCTATATTATTAAAACTAATCTTACTACTCAAATTTTTAATTAGAATCATCACAAAGTTGAACCTATATGATGAGATCAGAAAATATTCAGACCAGAGAAAAATTGGGTGATTTTTACGAATCTCGCCGACAGCGAGACCGAGCCCGCTGACAGCGAGATTGTGTGCCATGACTTGAGTCAATTTTATAACTAGCTCGCCGACGGCGAGAAACTTCCCGCCGACAGCGAGGCAGTTGAAATTTTGGTTTCTTAAGAATTTTCGTGCGGTTTTGGACGGATCTAAGCCATTTCTTTGTAGGAAATTATCCCAATTCCAAATTTACACAGTTTTCTTCCGTAGAAACGACTAGAGACCAATCCTTTCAATCCGAAATAGCCACCAAACTCTTAGAAACCACAAAAACTGAAGTTTTCAACCGAAGAAAATTCGTCAATTCGGAGGCGCAGCGTATCTTCAACAAAGGCTTGATGAAGAAAAGACTTATTAAAGAAAGAGGATTTGTGAACAGAGGAATAGAGAATTCCACCACAAAAATCGAAGAAATGATCGCACAGCGGCATTGGGAGGTATTTTGTTATACGACATCCGCTGTAGTTATTCCAGTAGTGAAAGAGTTTTACTCTAATTTACATGCGATCAACAATGGAAATGTCTACGTCAGAGGAAGATGGGTAACATTTTCTATAGAGAATACCTCTGTTTATCATTATTCCAACTTTGTGCCTTCAAGATACAATATGAACAAGATCTATCGATACCTGACTGACGAACCTGATGATTGGGAGTTACGCGAAGACGGGTATGTCAGTTTTTCTACATCACTTCTTAATCCTGTCTCAAAGCATTGGCATTTCATTATATCATCAAAACTATTACCTACTATGAGGGTAAATAAAGTTTCAAAGGAATGCGCTATATTAAACTACTGTATTCAAATTTGACTACTTATCGATGTTGGATCAATAATAGTAAAGTCTGCATTGGGATTGATTGTGCATGGGTCAGTGCATGGACTTGGACACCCATCGACTATATTTGCTTTATGGAGTCAGTACCAAGTTTCTTATGAGGCTTGGGAAAAAGTACTTTTACCATGGAAACCACTTGATCCTACGGATATGTTTCCAACTTTGGATAACAATGATGAGATTACCATTATTTCTGACAGAGCATCACGTAACAATCCTTTACCAAGGCCCCTTACTGATAAAACTAATTTCATTTTGAAGAAGATTAAAGGATTGGAGAAAGAATTGCAAAATGTGATGAATTCCATCGACAATATCTCCGATATGTTTGATCACATTGACTGGAGGATAAAGGAGCACTTTGATCATACTGGACATCCGGAGGCCGGCTTTATTCATTTACTAAGACGAAGGGATGGATTAATGAAGAATCTATTGCGAATTCTCTTTCGGGCCTTTCTACAATTTATTTGTGCACTGCGTCGCATCGGGAATATCGGAGAAGATGATAGTTCGTACAATTGAAGAGTAGGAAAGATTTCTATGTTTATTTCATATATTTGTGTATATATATGTTGATTTGGATTTAGGTTTTATTATGAGTCGAACTTTGATTTGATCATCTCAGAATTGATGAGATTTTATGTAATTGTTATGTCTCAGCATTTAGAGTGTTGTGGTGTGGATTGCGATGCTGAGTATTATGGATTTAAACATTTAAGTTAAGTATGTTGTTAAGTTGTTAGTGTGGAGTTTGTAAGTCTCATGGATTTCATATATAAAGTTATATTGTTTGTGTTGTGTGAACTTTTTGTGAGTATAAGTATTTAATCTTCATACTATTATTAAATTAAGTGATCGGCAGATTGATTAAAGGCAAATTGAGGTTGAAAATGATTGACGAATTTCAAAAATTTAAAAATTTTGGGATCTCGCCGACTGCGAGAATTATCTCACCGACAGCGAGAAAACCCGCTGACAGCGAGACCGAGCTCGCCGACAGCGGATTTTTTCTGAAACTTTTGCCTTATCAAACTAATTAGCTCGCCAACGGCAAGAAAAATCTCACCGACAGCGAGATCACGAAAAGACCTATATTTGACCTGTCAACTGACACTATTCATCATCCCTTTCCTCAAAACTTCGAAAAAACCGACCTAGGGCTTGAGAGATCTCGGATTTGAGGCGATTTCAACACTTTTTGACACCGGATTTCATCTTCCCTTGGTAAGAGCTTCACTCCTATGCAAAATATTTTTATTTTCACCATGGATTTCTTCTACATTAGGGAATTTTGAAAAAATCTGAAATGTGGAGAAAATACTTGGAAGAATTTCATGGAAATTGATTTAAAAGGATTTTAGATGTTGTAGGAAGCCTTCTTAGTGATATTTTAGAGTTTAGTTAAGATTTTTGCAAATTTCACAGATCGAGAAATGGCTCCACGACAAAAACGACGGATAGATTATTTATGAAAATTATGCGAATTGATGAAATTAAATAGAAGTACCTAATATATTAAAATAAATTGTGATAATTTTTACTTAAAACTTAATTTACTTTCAATCTGGCCAATTGAGTTGTTAAAATTTGTTGAATTATCAACTATAGTAAAAATTACATCCAATATTCAGGGAAGTCAAAAACCTTGGAAGGAGGGTGCAAATAAATAGGGAAATATTAATTATTAGACGTAGAATTGGACATTTTAGTGTGACAGGCTAAAATATTCAATTTGGTCCTATTGTTTGAGAGCTGAAGTGTAGATGTTAGCCCTTAGGTGAGGGGAACGTGGAAGCTCTGAAGGGCAGCCAGTATCCTCCCAGCCTAGCCGTAGATTCAGTAATCAAACATAGGATTAGTCAATGTTCTTTGCACTTGGACCAAAGGGTAAAGAATAGGAATGCTCCTATTTGTCACAATACAATTTAAAGATTCTATTTAAATTAGTCATTCACTTAATTTTCTAAAAACAAGGAGAAAGATACTTTTTCTGAATTATTTAAATCAACTTTATTTCAAGCATTAGTTTACTTTAGTTTGCTTTAGTTACTTTAAAATTCCGATTACTTATATTAGTAAGTAATTCCTTTAAATTTAGTCGATAACAAGTCCGTTAAAAACTTCCCGTGGGATCGATAACCGAGGACTCCACTAGAGCCCTCGTATTACGTGATACGATACGTATACTTGCGTAGAATCCACATTATACATTCCATCATTAAATCATTTAATTTGCAAACATATTAAAAGTGGGTCATAACCCTAGTATCGATCCCACAGAGAAACGAGGTAAGCAATCCTTTAGGCTAATTCCAGTCTATTTCTATAAGGCATAAATTTGGAATTTCGATTAAAAAGGTTTTTTTTAATAACTAATCCTAAATAAAGTTCTTAAATAAAAAGATAACTTATGGATAAATTGGTTTCGAGAATTTTGAGATGTTAAAGACTACATTTCTCTTGCAATTACACAGATAATGTGTAGGAAAGAAATGCTTAGAATTTTATGTAGTAGTGCCAAATAGAAGCAATCCTATTCTTTACCCTTGGGTCCATGTGTAAAGAACATTGGCTAATCTATAGATCGGTTCAGGATGTTTTATTAGTAGAATTGGTTATTCTAGGCTCACACTACTAGATGTCCAAGGGTGGCTATGGTCGGCCCTACCAGTGACCCGTTCCCTTTCTATAGACCAAATTATTAGAATTTAGTCTGTCACTCTAAAAACTAATCAATTTTGCGCCCAATAAATA
Source organism: Papilionanthe hookeriana x Papilionanthe teres (assembly GCA_022702705.1). NCBI lineage: Eukaryota > Viridiplantae > Streptophyta > Magnoliopsida > Asparagales > Orchidaceae > Papilionanthe > Papilionanthe hookeriana x Papilionanthe teres. The sequence continues at coordinate 92,522,742 of CM040433.1, forward strand.
ATATTTTCCTATTTATTTGCACTTCACCTTGAATAACCCGCATAAAGCTTTCGATTACCCAAGGATTCATGTGATATTTACTAGTTAAGAACTCATCTCCAGATAGGTCTCAGAATTCTTCAACTGGTTTTAACAATACAAATGATCATTTTGTAAAGTAAATGAAGATCCGATATGAATATCATCACCATAATTTAATAAGAGATTATCTAAGCAAATCTTAATTCCTAAACATACATCTATTTCATTACAAAATAAAAGTAAATGAAAATAATAGCATAAGAAGTAAAAGACTTGATAGAATTGTGTAATAAATTAAGTGCCAACAAGGAACTTATTTCATTGGTATTTTATTATATTTATGCAACTATCTGTCACCTAGAAGCATTTAATAGATAATTCTATCATAAAAATAATTTTCCTACACATGCCACTACTTCATATTAAAAGAAAGAGTAAAGAAAATCGCTTACGAAGTATGGATAAATTACGATAGAAAACTCGGTTTAAATAAATAAAATCTACTAGAAAGTGTTTATAATAATTACAAGAGAATGAAGAACACAATACTTAGCTTTTTCCCTCTGAAGGAAAGAAGAAGATCTCTCCACCAAAGTCTCCCACTGATCCATGCGCCGCTCGTACATCCCATACATAAATATCTCAAAATCCCTCACCAATCTCTCCATAAGATGTAGAAATCTACATCTTCATGACTCTAAAATGACTAAAATGACTAAGAGGAAAGAAAGAGAGGGGGAGAGAGAGAGAGAGACAAGGGAGAGGAAAGAGAGAGAGAGAGAGACAAGAGAGAGGCAAGAGAGGCACTTTTTCTTGTAGAAATATCTCCTATTTATAGAGCTCTGAAAATGGCCAAGGGTTGCTTAAGGCACCTCTTCAAAAGTAGTCCGCATTCATTGAATCTTCTAGAAACTGACTCTGGCGCCTAGGCGCTAGACTCCGTGCCCAAAATAGTCGCACCCCTTCACTTTGGATCACACCTCTTCGAGATTCAAATCGCTCCAATGTATCACATGTCCTATATATTAGGAATAACTTCCAGTCTTCTAGAAGGTCCAGAAACTACTTAACACCGTCAAAATAACTCCCGAAGTCGTCCAAAATCTGTCCAATAACCGTTTCTAGATGATTCTGGCGCCCAGGCCTTGATTCTGGCGCTTAGGTACCGTTTTCTCGTCGTCACTGGCACCTAGGCGCCACCCTGTGCACAACTCCACTGTTTTGCTTCGTTTGGCTCTGTTTCAACTCCGTTTCGCCCCATTTCAGTTGCGTTGCGTTCCTAACATCTTCACCTACAAGATAGACATAAAATCAACATTTCTCAAAAGTATAATTTCATTCAAAAACATGTGAGAAATATAAAAGATATTAAGCATAGAAAGACATATCAATATGTGCTAAGTTAGAATTTTCTTCCTTGCTTATTGTCGGCATATTTTTAGGTTATGTGTTTTATTTTGAAAAGGGAGTCGCCTACAGAAATTGTCGGCGAATTTTTTATATTTAAATAAATAATTTGAAAAGTAGTATTTGATTTTGAAAATAATTTTAAGTTTGAAAATTTTAAGATATGAAATCAAACTGATCTCACATCCCGAATAGTTTATATAAACGAGTGCCGCACCACAAACCGTGTATCTATCCCGAAGAATAGACACACCTTGCTTAATAATGGGGCTCGATTAAATAAACTAGAAAGGTTTGTGACATCCGTTTGGTCCGCGAACCAATTTTATAAGCCGATAAATTCCCCGCTTAATATGAAACTATTAAACGGGGTTTATATTACTCGGGTTCTTAAAGTTCCCTATAAGGGCAAGCCCCTATAGTTAATTACATCTTAAGTGACGGGAATCACCTAAGAAAACTCTCGATAATAATCAATAATTCTGCTCTCAAGAATTTCAAAGTTTAAGTTTTCAAAGGATTGAGTTTTGGAAATTTCAATAGGGAATGGATCAAATTTAGAACATTTTTATTTTGGGAATTCAAAGGAAGAAAAGTAGGAGAGATCACGGATTCGAAGCGGACTTCGGTAATCTCCCGACTATCCTATTGTTTGGCTTGGATTTAGGAAAGTCTTAATGTTTATTTAATGTTTTAATCTTGCCAATTTTAATTAATTAGGGCTTATATTTATATGATAGAATCATACAAATTGCCTAGAAGATATGAGGGTTTATGTCGTATCGGACGACTACCTCGGAATCCTAAGACCGGTTAGGGCTTAATTTGCAATGCAAATGCCTAACGAAGAGTTGAGGATTTATGTTGCACTAGGCAAACTACCTCGAAGTCCTATGGCTTTGTTATTTAATTCTAGGAAAGTTTTGTTGATGTGGGTTCAAGTTTTGCTGACGATGATGGCCGTGCTGCCCACCATGCTCCGAGCTCCTTGTCGTTGCAGAGGTTTAGTTTTAGAAATCATAAATCAAGGGATGAGAAAAGTGTTTTGGTTTGGAGAAGTCTTAATTTCCAAGTGTTTTTTTTGTGTTTTAATTAAAACAAATCTTAAAGTTGATTATAACGACACCGGTTAAGATCCCACGGTTCCATCCTTCCGGCATCATTATTTTTATCGGATTCACTTAGTCCAGATGAATTTGCCAAGCTCAACTGAATGAGTTCCACACTTTCATTTAGACCGTGGAAATCCCGTTAGCAACACGTAGGTTATATCATCCGAGGTATTCCCGCTCATCCAACGGGACGTTTTTATTTAGTTGTAATTGTAGTTTTGTGTTCTGTTTGTGATTAAATTTTGAGTTGTCTTATATTTTGAAATGTTGTGGAGGTGAATTTTATCTTGTAGTGTCTTTTATTTTAGTTTTGGGTTTCGGTTTTGGTTTACGTCCTAAAGGTGTCGGTTTTCATGCAACTGTTGTTTATCATGCAAGAAAAATAAAGTGCATTTGCAATAAAATAAACTCGCAATAAAATAAAAGCGTACCTGGAGGGTCTTCCCGTCATCCCAAGCTGCACTTAAAACACAGTTAGAATATTTAAGCAAGTTCCTAGGTAAAGCTAAGGGAAAGGTTTATGGTTTTCTACCAAATTCCTAATCCTATAGCTAGTCGTTCCCTATGACGTCTAGGTTCTTTGTGTTTTTAGTTTGAAGACGATTTTCTTCATCAAAGAACAATTAAGTTCAATTGTTCTTATCAACATCCTATCATATTGAGGAAGTGCTTAGGAGAGATCCCAAACATCTTTTCAATATTTCTAGGATTGTTTTAAGCCCAAATGAATTTAATTGTGTAAATGAATCGATCGTCCGAGGTTTTCAAGTTTTGTTAACTTGCTCGATGAACTAGGACATTTGAATGTCCTATAAGTGAAGTAACATTTCATTTTAATGTTCATTTAAGAGTTATGATAACTAAAGCTCCTAAGGGTAAAATGATATTTAATGATTTGTGATTCAAATTTAAGTTCAAATTAATGATTTAAGTTTGGAATAGTGTTCAAGTTATTTTAGATTTATTTCTTCATGTCTTAAGTGAGGTTATTTAATTCAATTTAATTTAATTTAATTTATTTTAATTTAATTTAATTTAATTTAGTTTGATTTGATTTAATTTAATTCAATTTAATTTATTTGATTTAATTTCTTAATTTAATTTAATTTAATTTAATTTAATTTAATTTAATTTAATTTAATTTAATTTAATTTAATTTATTTATTTATTTAATTTTATTTAATTTAATTTAATTTAATTTAATTTAATTTGTTTATTTAATTTAATGTATTTAATTCATTTAATTTAATTTAATTTGTTTATTTAATTTAATTTAATTTTAATTTAATTTAATTTAATTTAATTGAAATTTTTGAAAGAGTTTAATGATTTAATTTTAGTTTAATGATTAAGTCTTTTAATATTTTAAATTTGAGTTATCACTTTAATTAAGAGTTGAATATTAATGAGATGATTAAATTTAGGGATTTTTAAATTAAAGAATAAATCTCTTCCTAATAATATCCCTATTTTAATAATTCCAATTTTATTATTCTTCCAAATTCAATTAATTATTTAATTAAGGTTTAATCATTTTAAATTACTTAATGGGTTTCTACCCTTCAATTATTTAAATTTCAATCATCCAAATCAGATTAGGATCAAATATTTTACTTGTTAATTTTTTATTAAACCTAAAGTTTTAATTAAAGGGTTAAAATTTTAATTACCATTTTACCCTTCAAGCCTAATAATTTCATAACTCACTAAATTGAACTCAAATGAACTTGAAATTTTTATGAGACTTCACTTATGTGTCAATGAAGACATGAGAGGAGAAAATGTGATTTTTCTGTATTTAATTTATTTATATAATTATTTTTTGTAGAAAAGAGAAATTTCCAAGGAAAATTCAATAACATGACCAAGGGAAAGTTTCTATCCTTAAGAAAATTAGGGGACATTCCTAATGACCAGAGGACCACTTGGACCAAATTTTGTAATTTTTTGAATTATATTTTATTTATTAGAATTATTTTAAGTTCTGGAGTATTAATTAATTTAAAAATAAAATAAATGTTGGAAAAATAAATTTTATAATTTTTAAAATTCTCTCTGATATCAAGGATTCCAGAGAACCAAACTTTACAATTTTCTGATTTTTCTATGATTTATTATAATTATTTTAGTGAAAATGCTAGAAAATACATTTTTTTTAATTTTAAAATTACCCTAGAGCTTTAAAAATTAATATCTCACTAAATAGACCTAGGAAAAATATGGGACTTGTTCCTAAGTGATTAAAATTCAAAATATGACATTTTGGTGAATTTTATTATTTTTATGATTTTTATTATTTTTAATTATTGAAAATATTAAAATAATATTAAAAATCAACTTTTTTAGAAAATTGAAATTTTAATTTTCTTAAACTCCCCTGATATCAGAGAGACTCCAAAACCAATTTGGTGAATTTTTGAAAGATATTTTGAAAGTTATGAATTTTTAAAGTTTAAAATGACTAAGTGGCTTAATCAACCCGATTAGTGGGGCTAACCAAGTCCAATTGACCTCAAATTTTTATGATGGGTTCCTCTGATCCTAAAGGTCAGTGGAGAATTGATTTCAAGTCAATTTGATCTATGGTTAACTCTAATTAATTAGAAACCTATTTTGGGTGTTTAAGCCGATTAGGGTTAATCTAAGTGAATTAACTCAAATCCTATTTTTCCTAGGGTTCTCCGGTCATAAGGAACATCACCAAATTTTCCTAGAATTTATTTCACAACATGCTAATTTTGGAATTAAAATACTTAAAATAGCAACGTGCATTTGAAAAATCAATAACTTTTCATAGGGATGGCCTCGACTTTGGAAAATTCAGGGAATGTTCCCAAATTCGGAGGCTTCAAAAGCCCTATGGTCTCATGCCATGGTGAATTGTATGAATGCATGGAGAATTAAATGTATGCAGAGAGTAAATAAATTACTAAAAATAAAATACTTGGACAAAATTGAATGATTTCTTTTCCACATTATTCTCCTCTCGTTCACTTGAGCAAGAAGGTATTTTTATTTTATTTTTGTGATTTTTCTACACGGAGATATGAATTTTCCAAGTTTAGGGAATTAAATAAATAGGAAAATACCCTATTTTTCTATTTATCCACGCGGCGCCGCGTCAACCTCGGCAGCTCCGAATGCACGCGCGGCGCGCTCCCATTCGACGCCGCCATCTGAGTCAGCAACCCGGGCCCCGCGGTTCTCGTACCGTCTCCTGGTCCAACGCCATCTGAGCCGTCCGTCCGCGCGTGTATTAAATGGACGGCATCCGTTCATCGTCCCCAAGTGTCCTCACCCGAGAGCCGTCCACACTAAATCCTTAAGATCTCACTCGATACTCAACGATTTTTATGTTCTTATGCTCATGGATTCGTCTTGAAGAGACGAACACATCTATACGGTTATCATGCATTGAAATTAAGGCATTTGAAATGGAGAATCTCCAGAAGCTCGGGATGAAGAATTAACTCATACCTTAGCTCTGAGAGGTGAAGCCTCGATCAGAGATGCTTGGCACGTTCGTTGGAGCTGCAGGAGGCTAGGGATGAAGCCTGGGGATGTGGTGAATTGCCTAGGTGTGATTTCCACCAAAGCTGATCACAACCTTTGGAGTCTGGAACAACTGGGTGACCTGGAGATGGGGCTTTTGCTGGTGGACACCTTCCCTTGACCTGGTGCAGGTGTAGGACCAATCAATTTGGGGATTGGCTCACCGTGGAGAAGTGTCCCGGTTTTGGGTGAAATTTCAACTACGAAATCGAGCTCACGAGAGAAGAAATGGCAGGGGGATCTCACCGGGGATCAAGTGCTGCGTGTGTGGGGAGGAGTCCGGAACAATTTTGGCGGAGTTTCGGTAAGGTTCGGTTCGAGCACCTCTCATGGCCGAGAAGGTGAGGGGTTTAAATAGGAGATGTTGGAGGGCCTCCGCGGGGAGTTGAGGGTCGGGATCAGCCTGCTCTTGGCATGTGAAGAACGACCATGGTGGCCATTCGGAGTGGGGCGGCTCGGCGGGATAGAATTTCAAAGCTCGGCTTCTCCCGAGGTTTCGGGCATGGTGTTTTCCGGTGGATCGGGTGGCCGGCGGCCGAGCATGGGTCACCCTCAAGGTCGGGTGGGTCGTGTCGGGACTTGGTGCAATCAATTGGCAAATGCCATGTGTAAAAGGCTTGGATTAGAATGGAATGGGAGAGAGCTTATTTTGGCTCAAATTGGTCAACCCCTCCACTTGGGCTAGGTGCACCACCCAAGGCTTGGTTTTGGTCGAGGGAAAAGTGATTTGGCTCGAGCATAATCGAGTAGGGTCAAGTCACCATCCAAGCACAATTAGGCATAAGCATGGTTAAGGGGAATCATGGGAGTGGTTAATCACCTTTAGGAATTAAGGAAAGAGCCTCCTCCTTTTGCCCAAAATGGCATGGTGACATGTAAAGAGGCTCTCATGGCTTGCATATGGCTTGTGCATGGCTCCATGGCTCCATTTGGCTTGGGAAAAGGTTAGGTCAATTTCATAAAAATGGGTTTTAAGAATTTTGGATATTTTGGTGTGAATTTGTATGGGGCTTGATTTGGAATTGTTTGATGATGGAATTATAACTTAGGGAATGGCTTTGATTAAATGGATGGCAAATGAAAATGTCATGTGGGCTTTAGGGCCAAATTTGGGCTTTTATATTTAGTGGAAATGGGCTTTTAGGGAGGTTTAGGGAAGTGGGCTTTTAAATTTAAAATGGATTTTGGGATGAGATTTTGGTAAAGGCTTGGGCCAAATAATTGTTGAGTTTGGTTTAGGGATGCTTCATGAGTGGTTTGAAACAAGTTTGAGGTGATTTGGGTTTGAATTGGTTTGAATATGGGTTTAATTGGTAAGTGGGCTAAGGTGGGTCAAATCGGGCTAACTTGGGCCAATGTTGGGCTAGAGTTGAAATTGATGTAAAATTAATGTTGGGAAATGTTTATGGGAGTGTTTCAAAGAGGTTTTGGCTTTGGTTAGGTTTTGATTTTGGGGATTTGGGCTCATTTGGGCTAGGTTTGGGTTTAGGTCGAAAATGGGCCTTTTAGCTTTGGGTTAAATTTGAGTGGGGTTTGGATCAAAGTTTTGGGCAAATCATGTTAGTGTTTTGTTTATGGGGATGTCAAGGAAGGTTTAGAAAAGATTTGGGGTTAATTGGAGTTGAATTGGGTGAGTTTGGGTTAGGTTTGGGTCATAGGTCCAAATTGGGCTTTAAGGCCAAAAGTGAAATTGGATCCCAATGCCAATCAAATTGGGCTTGTATTTGGTCTGGATTGGTGTTGGGGATGTTGAATTGAAGTTTAGAATTGAATTGGACCAAAATTTGGATCAATTGGGTAGGTTTGGTATGACATTGGGTTCATTTTGGGTTAAAATGGGTCAAATTGGGGGTTTTGATAAAAGTGGGGTAAATTGACAAAATTGGCCCATGGTGTAGTTGAACAAAATGAAATTGGGAATATTTGGGATTTTCTGGAATTTTCTGGGGATTTTCTGAATTTTTGGATTTTTTGGCTAGGAGGGCTATTTTGGGTATTTGGAGGGTAATGGGGGTATTTTTGGAATTTTTGGTATTTCTGGCTATGGATGATCAATTTGATTGGTGAGGAAGTGTTTGGGATTGATTTTGGAGAGTTTTGGGTAATTTGGAAATTTTTGAGAAATTTGGGCTATTCAGGGCTTTGGGTAGGTTGGCGGGTGTTGGGTCCCGGGGGTCAAAAATTGAAAATTTGGAAAATTGAAGATTGGGTGGATGTAAGTGAAATGAAATCATTTTTGTTGAGCCATGAAGCCATATCAAGCCCACATGAGCCATGAAGGGACTCATTTGAGGCATTCACTATGTTGTTCCTAACCCTCTAGCGAGGGCTTAGTGGGTTAAGGACCATCCATGTGAATCACCTACATGAGTCGGGAAGTTAAGTTGGGTAAGGGTGTGTTTTAGGAGGTGTGTGAAAGTGTAGTGCATAGGTGTAGTGTATGTGTAAGTCAGCCCTTTACTGGACCAGAGCCACCAGTGAGCGGTCCTAAGGCCAAAGAGTCCCATAGGAACTCATCCTTTAAACTTCCACATTTGATTTCAACCCTCTAGGTGATTAGGGGTCTATAGTCAAGTTTGTGGAGTTTGCAGGGAGTTAAGAAGTGGTTTGAATTTCTAAAAGGTGGGTCCCAATTCTAGTCCTCTAAGATAGTCAAAGGAAAAGCCTAAGGCTAGATCCTAAGTACTAAAGAGAAGAAGAGAAGACCTCATCAAAAATGAGGTCAACACTTATTTTGGCTCAAAATTGCATAGTTTTTGCTTGATTTTCTCTAAAATCATATTTTTATACTTGAAGACAAAAATATGTAAAATTCCTTCCCTTAAAGTGTAATATCTTTAAAAATGTGCATAAAATTAGCATGAAATATATACTAAAAATAGGTAATTTTTAAAGTGGATCAAATTCCCCCAAACTTAAACGTTACTTCTCCTCAAGTAACACTATAATCATGTAAAACCACATAAGCAAATCATGTGTATGAGTTTCTTTAGGAGTTTCTAAAATTTTGTTCTAGAAAAGTAGTAGTCCAATTTAGAAAAAATTTTAGTAAATGAAACCAATTTGAATGCTTAGAAATCTCTTAAATGAAAAGGTATGAAAATATGTGTTGCTATCTAATTCAGAAATACTTGTAAATTTTTCAAAATATAGGGGTTAGGCATTTTATTTTCTTTACTTAAAAACCTTTATTAAACATAATTATACTAACTATATTATATTTTTAAGCTTAAGATTTTCTCAAATCTTATACTTTAAAAAGTTCAGGTGTGGAACCAATTTTTGATTAGGCCCTTTAATCCTCAAGCTTCTTCTTTTTTCACATACTATACTTTTCTTCTCTTTTTCTTTTTCTTTTTCTTTTTCTTTTCCTTTTCTTTCTCTTTTTTTCTTTCTTTCTTTCTTTTTTCTTTTCTTTCTTTTTTTTTTTAGGCAAGGATTACTATATCTAGATAGGCCTTTAATAATTTTGAATTCCACCCTTCCTTTCCTAAAGCATAAGGTAGATATATATCTTTTACTTAGAAATATAATAACAGTTTTGAAAATTAATTTTCAATAAAAGAAATTTAAATATTGAAAACAAAAGTCTAATCCTTCTATTTTTCTAAAAACACAACTTTTCTTACAAAAGATGGTTACACAATACTTATCATTTCTTCACTAAGAAAAATTTAACTTTAAATTTTTCATCACTACTATAAATTTTAACTAAATTCTCTTACTCATTTCTATATTCAAAATTTTATTTCCCTAATATAAATTCATACACATAATTATTTTTCAGTCAAAAATCAAATTTATTTATAGCATTTTTTAGGACACATAAAATTTAAGTTTTTCAAAATTCATTTTTCATCCCCCCCCCCCAAACTTGAATTTTAAATATTTTGCAATTAATTCCATAAAATGTAGGAGGAAGAAAAATAAAAGATCAATCTACTAACTACTACAACATCCTATCAAATTTATATACATGCATAATCAGGATAGAATGATTGCAGAAGAATGTAAATCTAGCCTAAAACATGCTTATTATAATATTAAATTTAAAGGAAGTATATTAACTTTAAAATATATTTTTCTTCCTACCCCCAAACTTGAATTTGAACATGTATAGCATTCGAGTATGTAAAATATAAGCGAGGAAGAAAAATAGTTCGAAATTCTATCTACCACAAATGTTTGTCAAAAACATCTACAAATATTCATCAGGACATAACAATTTGCAATAGAAAGTAAATCTAAACTAAACATGCTAGAATAAAATTAAACTAAAGAAAGGTTAAATAAGCAGGGCATGTATCGGCATAGGAATATATATTTAAGTGTTATTCAAATCTCTTAATTGTTGTAACAGAAACACAAACACAAACACACAAACTAAAATACCTAGACTCGTAAATTCATAAATAAATATCAATTGAGGTTAATTTGATCTCCTTTCTACTCACATTTTCCCTCCTTACTTTCAATTTCTAACGAAATAAACTACACTAATAATGATAATTTGATAAATAAAAATAGTGTAGTTCATTCATATGTTGTTCATTAAGTAATTTCATGACCTTACTTAGCGAAAACAAAGTCAGATAAAGGAAGTAATAGAGTTGACATGGAGTGGTCCAAGTCTAAACTCTACATGCTTCAAGGTAATGCTCCGCTCCGATTGATAACTGAGTTATAACAGACTCGTCAGCCTGCTACTACCAGAAGCCATATACAAATTTAGTCAAAACCAAGGCATAACCTCACAACATTAATCTATTCTGCACTAAAGAAAACACAAAGCAACACATAAGAAATCATGACTCGCAAGCACACTAAATCAAAGCATACTCATAACTATGGGTTGCCTCCCATAAAGCGCTTGGTTTTAACGTCGCGGGTCCGATATATGATTCCTCCTGGATCGAAATTCCATTTTAATAATCTTTGATCAATCGCCCAATCATTTCTAGATCCAGGGATTCTTATAAAATCCTCAAATTTTAATTTTTCACTCAGCTCTTCATTTTCAGATTGATTTATATCAATGTTCCTCATATTTCTTTCTAGATCCAATATTCTTCTATTGATTCTCTGAATTTACATATTAATATCATCCTTGAAATTTATAATAAATGGATCTTTATAACATACTTCAATATCTCCAAAATTTTGGATCGAATTCTCTTTAGATAATTCAGATTCTGGATCAGTATCCTCTATGTTACTCCTCTGTTTCAAATTATCTTCAAATTCTTCCCCTTTATAATTATTAAATGATGGAGGATCTATCATAGTTAAGGAAATAGGTTTTTCTAATTCCTTAGGAATTTGTTCCAATGGTCTTCCAATATCCTTATCCTCTTTTCTCAACTCAAAGTTCTTTTGAAATAAATCCTCAAATTCTCTTCCAAGTCCTAGTTCAATAACTTTATCATGTTCATCATTCAATTCAGGTTTTCCTTGTGATTGAGTCGCATCTAAAGATATAAAGACTGGTTGTGTAAATGAATTCCCTAAATAGGTAAGCTTTAAAATTGTATGGGGTACATCCATCTTATCTTCATGAGATTTTTCAACAAATGGAATTAAAAGTTTACTATTTTTGGTAGCGTCCATCATTTCACACCTCTCCTGAACATACATACAGTCTTCTTTAAATAACATTTTTGAATCATCATGAAAATACATTTCAATCTCATCTGTTATACTCTCAAAACTTTCTTGGAAATGGTCTTTAGTTAAATAATCAATTTCATCTATCCAAAAACAATCATCATCTTTTCTCTCAGCTGGATATTTCATAGTCTTTAATACATCAAAAGTGACTTTCTAGTCATTAATATTCATAATCAACTCTCCTTTTTGCACATCTATCATAGCTTGTCCAGTAACATGGAAAGGTCTCCCAAAAATAATTAGAATTCATTTATCTTCCTCCATATCTAATACAATAAAGTCCAAAGGAAAGATAAATTTATCCACTTTAACAAGCACATCTTCTATAACTCATTTTGGATAAATGATAGATCGATCAGCTAACATAAGGGTTACAGTAGTGAGAGAAATATCGACTAAACCTAACCTTCTGAATATAGATAGAGGCATCACATTAATGCTTACTCCTAAATCACATAAAGCTTTTACACATAATCTTTCTCCAATTGCACAAGGAATTGTAAAGCTACAAGGATCTTTAAATTTCCGAGGAAAATTTTTCTGAAGTATAGTGCTGCACTCCTCACTTAGTGCAACTGTCTCGTAATCCCCAAATTTCCTTTTCTTATTTAATATCTCCTTCATAAACTTTGCATAACTTGGCATCTGTTCCAAAGCTTCAGTGAAAGGAATATTTATCGTTAACTTCTTAAGTACTTTCATGAACTTTGAAAATTTTTTATCCAACTCATGCTCGTCTAAGTCTTTGAGAAAATGGAGGTGGTGGTCTTTCCAAACTGATTTTAGTTAGAGAAATTAATTTTTCCAGATCCTTAGAAACATGTTTTTCAGGTCTTTTAGTTTTCTTTGTTTCTCTCACAACATCTTTCTCTTTTCTAACCACGTCCTCTATCTCTCTTCCACTTTTTAATTAGAAAGCTTCTACTTGTTCATTATTGTTCTCTTTAGGGCTAATCTCAATGTTGTTGTCGGCATATTTTTAGGTTGAGTATTATTTTTTAGAAAAGGGGTCACCTACAGAAGTTGTCGGTGAATTTTAGATTTTTAAATTTAATTTAAATATATACATATGGTTTAGAAAGTAGTATTTGATTTTGAAAATAATTTTGAGTTTGAAAATTTTAAGATATGAAATCAAACCGATCTCACATCCCAAATAGTTTATATAAACGAGCACCGCACCACAAACCGTATATCTATCCCGAAGAATAGACACACTGCTTGATGATGGGGCTCGGTTAAATAAACTAGAAGATTTGTGACATCCGTTTGGTCTGCGAACCAACTTTATAAGCCGACAAGTTCTCCTAAAGTTCCCTATAAGGGCAAGCCCCTATAGTAAATTACATCTCAAATGACGGGAATCACTTAAGAAAACTCTCGATAATGATCAGTAGTTTTGCTCTTAAGAATTTCAAAGTTTAAGGTTTTCAAACAATTGGATTTTGGAAATTTCAAAAGGGATTAGCTCAAATTTGGAACAGTTTATTTTAGGAGTCCAAAGGAAGAGAAGTGGGACAAGCTGAGGATCCAAGAAGAATCTTGGCAACTTCCCAAACTATCCTATGGTTTGGTTCCAATTTGAGAATTTATTTAATGTTCAATCTTGTCAATTTTAATTAATTAGGACTTATATTTGTATGATATAATCACACAAACAGCCTCGAAGATATGAGGGATTATGTCGTACCGAACGACTACCTCGGAGTCCTAAGACCGGTTAGGGCTTAATTTACATGACATGATCATGCAAATGCCAAACGAAGAGTTGAGGATTTATGTTGCACTAGGCAAACTACCTCGAAGTCCTATGGCTTGGTTATTTAATTCTAAGAAAGTTTTTCTGAAGTAGATCTGCGTTTTGCTGATGACGATGGCCGTGCTGCCCACCATGCTCCGAGCTCCTTGTTGTTGCAGAGGTTTAGTTTTAGAAGGTGAAAAACAGGAGATGAGAGAAGTGTTTTGGTTTAGAAATCTTAAAATCTGAATATTTTAAATATTTTAATTAAACCAAATCTTAAAGTTGTTTAAACAGAACTGATTAAGATCCCACGGTTCTGTCATCCCGGCACCGTTATTTTCATTAAATTCACTTAGTCCAGATGAATTTACTAAACTCAACTGAATGAGTTCCACACTTTCATTTAGACCGTGGGAAATCCCGTTAGCAACACGTGGGTTACATCATCCGAGGTATTCTCGATCATTTAACGAGACGTTTTAATTTAGTTGCAATTGTAGTTTTGTTGTTCTGTTTGTGAATAAATTTTGAGTTTTTTTATATTTTGGAATGTTGTGGAGGTGAATTTTATCTTGAGGTGACTTTTAATTTAGTTTTGGTTTCAGTTTTGTGGCTATCCTAGAAGGTTTCAATTTTCATGCAACAATCTTGTTTAACATGCAAGAAAAAGTAAAGTACAGTGCATGTAAGTAAATTGCAATAAAGTAAATTGCAATAAAATAAAAGCGTACCTGGAGGGTCTTCCCGTCATCCTAAGCTGCACTTAAAACACATGTTAATGTATTTAAATATTTATAATAAATACGGTAAAGCTAAGGGAAGGGTTTTGGTTGTCTACCAAATCCTGCTGCTATCACAAGTCAATTCCTATGACGTCTAGGTTCTTGTGTTTTATTTAAGGATGATTTTCTTCATTAAAGAACAATTAAATTCAATTGTTCTTCTAAAACATCTCATCATATTGAGAAAGTGCTTAGGACGAGTCCTAAACATCTTTTCAATATTTCCGAGATCATTTTGAGTCCAAGTAAATTTAGTTGAACATGTGAATTAATCATCCAGGAGTTCAGTTAAACTTTGTCTCTTGCTCAGTGAACTTGGGTATTTGATTACCTGATGAATGAAGTGACATCTCACTTAATACTTTATTTAGGAATTATAATAATTAAAACCTTTAAGGGCAAGTTGGTTTATTGAGAATTTTAATCATTCTTAATTTGAAGTTTGAGTTAATGGTTTAAAGTGATTTAGTTTAATTATGAGGTATTAATAAATAATTTTAAGTTTGGAAATAGTGTTCAAATTATTTTTGGTTTAAATCTTTATACCTTAGGTGATCATAATATTTTAAATTTGTTTTACTTTTATTATTGAATGATGTTAACTTAATTTAATTTAAATTTGATTTAATTTAATTTAATTTAATTTAATTTAAATATTTTTTTAATTTAGCTTAACTTAATTGTTAAAATGTTAATTTAATTTAATTTTAATTTTAATTTAATTTTTACTTAATTTAATTTAATTTAATTTAATTTAAATATTTTTATTAAACTATTTATTATTTTGAACTTTTCTTTAATTTAAGGGTTATTTTTTTTTTAATTTTTAATTTACTTAGTTTGGATTATCATTTTAATCTTAATTAAAAGTTAAATATTATTGAAGTGATTTATTTATGGATTTTTTATTAAAGGATTAATATCCTCTCAAATTATATCCTTATTTTTAATAATTCAAATTTTCATTAATCTTCCAAAATTTAAATTGTTTAAATAATTAAAGTTTCATTTTGGTTCATTAAAAGTGATTAATGGGTTCCTACCCTCTTACTTGCCCAAAGTTTCAATCATCCAAGAAAGCTAAGATCAAATATTTTACCCTCCATTTTAATTAAACCTAAAGTTTTAATTAAGGGTTAAAATCTTTAATTACCTTTATGCCCTTTTAAGCTTAGTTATTTCATAACTCATTAAATTGAGCTCAAATAAATTTGAAATTTTTATGTCACCTCACTCATATGTCAATTAAGACATTAGAGGAGAAAATGTGATTTTTCTGAATTTAATTTATTTATATAATTATTTTTAGTGAAAAATAAGGGATTTCAAAGGAAATTCAACAACATGACCAAGGTAAGGTTTCTGTCCTTAAAAATATTATGAGATATTCCTATTGACCAGAGGACCACTTGGACCAATTTTGGTGATTTTTTTAATTATATTTTATTTATTAAAATTATTTTGATTTTTCGAGTGTTAATTAATTATAAAATAAAATTAAAGTTAAAAAATGGATTTTATATTTTTCTTAAATCTCTCTGACCTCAAGAAGGCCAGAGAAGCAAATTGTATATTTTTTCTGATTTTTTTTTTATTTATTAGAATTAATTTGGTAGAAATGTTGGAAAATACATTTTTTAATATTAAAAATTGTTTTAAGGCTTTAAAATTCAATAAGTTAACCTAGAGACTTGGGAAAAATATTTGGTTTATTCCTAAGTGATTAAGAGTCAAAATATGACATTTTTATGATTTTTTAATATTTTTATAATTTTTATTATTTTTTAATTATTAAAATATTAAAGTATGGTAAAAAAATAAAGATTTTTAGAAAATTATAATTTTAATTTTTATAGACTCCCCTAATATCAAAGAAGTCTCAAAATCAATTTGGTGAATTTTTGAAATGTATTTTTGGAGTTATGAATTTTTAAAGTTTAACTTTGATCATGTGACTTAATTAATTCATTTAGTGGGGCTAATCATTTCAAACTGATTTCAAATTCTTATGATAGGTTTTCTGTATCCTATAGATCAGTGGAGATTGATTTCAAGTTATTTTGATGTGTGGATTATCTAATTAACTAAAATTCCATTTTAAGGTTTTGACCAAATTAGAGTTTGTTTGATTGAAATAAATCATGAGATATATTTCTAATGTTTCTCTGGTCAAAGGGAACATACTATAATTTTTCTAGATTTTTCTAAGTAACATGGTAATTTTTATAATTATTATAGGAAAACTGAAGCATAATATTGAAAAATAGATATCTCATCATGGAAATCTTTATTTACTTTGGAAAAATCAAGAAAGATCCACCATTATGCATAGAATAACATATAAAAATTTCAAGTTATGGTGAAGCTCCTACATGCATGAAGAATTAAAATAATGAAAAAACTATTTAATTAATTAAAAATAAAATATGCATTAAATAAAAATAAAATTACTTTCACATTATTCTCCTCGTTTTCATGAGCAAGAGGGTATTTTTATTTTATTTTTTGGAATTTTCTAGGCAAAGTTATGATTTTTTGAAGTTTTGTGTCAAAAATAAATCCAAAAAATTCATTTCCCACTCAATCCACGTGTCGCTCTCCTATTGGCCAGCGTGGTTCTGTATGGCGCCTATTCACGGATGAAGATCCGTCCGACGCCATCAGAGCCGTCCATCAGATACACGCCTGATCGGACGGCTGCTGATCCTCTCTCCTAGTGCTATTCACCCAAAACCGTCCACCTTCAAACCTTGATATCTCACTCGTTTCTCAACGAAATTGAATGAATTTTTTTAAAAATGATCGTCTAATCGAGTAGCACACATCTATATGGTGATGATATACTTAAAGCATGTAAATATTTACAGAAAACTAAAACATGCTCGGTTAGAGTAAATCTTGCATCTCCTCCTCTTGGCCATGAAGGTGGGGTTTAAATAAGGAAGGTTATGGTGGAGCTTTGGGTGGCCATGGGGGCTGATTATTGGGTTCAAAATATGTGTTTTAGTGGAGGGGAGGTCAGAGTTTGATTTTGGTGCAATCAATCTGGGATTGCAATGTGTAAAGTCAAGGATTTAAATGGCATGGGTGTAAGGAGCATTTTTGGTCCAATTTGGGTCAATTCATGGTTTTGGCTTGGTTCACTCACCAAGGCTTGATTTGGGCTGATGTGAGATCATTTGGGTCAGCCTCACATGTGTGGTGAAGTCCCCATCCAAGGTGAGGTGGCCAATTTTGGTTAAAGTGTATCATTGATGGGGTTAAAAAAGGTTTAGTGAAGGCTTAGGAAAGGCTCCCCTCTTCTTGCCATAAGTGGCATGGTGAGGTGGAAAGGGGTCCCCATGGCTTGCATATGGCTTATGCATGGCTCCATGGCTTCATTTGGCTTGCTCATGGCTTGGGAAAAGGTTGGCTCACTTGCATGGAAGAGGGTTATTTGGAATTTTGAAAACTTTGGATTCCTTTGATGGGATTTGTCATGATGCTACAAATGGGTTGATTTCATGATGGTTTAAGACTTTGGTCAAATAGGATTATCAGAGGAATGATGAAGAAAAGGTTTCATGTGGGCTTGGGGATGGATTTTGGGCTTTTGAATTTGATGGAAAGTGGGCTTTTAAAGGCTTTATGGAAGTGGGCTTTTAAGTTTGAAAACAAATTGGTGGATGGAGATTTTGTGAAAGATTAGGCTAAACAAATGTTGGGTTTAGTTTAGGAGTGTGGCATTGTTGACCTCATTTTTGATGAGGTCTTCTCTTCCTTTTTTAGTACTTAGGATCTAGCCTTAGGCTTTTCCTTTGACTATCCTAGAGGATTAGAATTAGGACCCACCACTTAGAAATTCAAACCACTTCTTAACTCCCTGCAAACTCCACAAACTTGATTGTAGACCCCTAATCACCTAGAGGGTTGAAATCAAATGTGGAAGTTTAAAGGATGAGTTCCTATAGGACTCTTTGGCCTTAGGACCGCCCCGGGTGGCTCGGTGCAGTGAGGGTCGACTTACACACGCACTACACTTATACACTACACTTTCACACACCTACTAAAACCACACCCATACCCAACTTGACCTCCTGACTCATGAAGGTGATTCACATGGATGGTCCTTAACCCCTAAGCCCTCGGCTAAGAGGGTCGAGAACAACATAGTGAATGCCTCAAATGAGTCCCTTCATGGCTCATGTGGGCTTGATATGGCTTCATGGCTCAACCAAAATGATTTCATTCTACTTAAATTTACCCAATCTTCAATTTTCTAAATTTTCAATTTTTGACCCCCGGGACCCCAGATTTTCAATTTTTGACCCCCGGGACCCCAGACCCGCCTAGCCTACCCAAAACCCTCGAAATTACCCAAATTTTCCAAAATTTTCCAAAATCACCCAAATTCCTCAAAATCAATCCTAAACATTCTCCCACCAATCAAATTGACCATTTTTACCCAAAATACCCAAAATTCCAAAAAATACCCCCAATACCCTCCAAATTACCAAAATGCCCCTCTTGACCCAAAAAATCCAAAAAATTCCAAAAATTCCCAGAAAATTCTACAAAATCCCAAATATTCTCAATTTCATTTTGTTCAACTACACCATGGGCCTTTTTTGTCAATTTACCCCACTTTTGTCAAAATCCCCAATTTGACCCATTTTAACCCAAAGTGAACCCAATGTCAAACCAAACCTACCCAATTGACCCAAATTCTGGTCCAATTCAATTCTAAACTTCAATTCAACATCCCCAACACCAATCTAGACCAAATCCAAGCCCAATTTGATTGGAATTTGAATCCAATTTCACTTTTGACCTTAAAGCCCAATTTGGACCCATGACCCAAACTTAGCCCAAACTAACCCAATTCAACTCCAATTAACCCTAAATCTTTTCTAAACCTTCCATAACATCCCTACAAACAAAACACTAACATAATTTGCCCAAAATTTGAACCCAAACCCAACTCAAATTCAACCCAAAGCCAAAATTCCTTACATGGGCCTACACCTAAACCTAACCCAAATAGGCCCAAGCCCCAAAATCCAAACCCAACCAAAGTTGAAACCTCTTTGAAACAGCCCTACAAACATTTCTCAACATTAATTTTACACCAATTTCAACATTAGCCCAACATTAGCCCAAGTTAACCCAATTTGGCCTACCATTGGCCACTTTACCAAAAAGCCCAAATTCAACCCAATTCAAACCCAAACCACCTCAAATTTGTTTCAAATCACTCATGACACATCCCTAAACCAAACCCAACAATTATTTGGCCCAAACTTTTACAAATTTCCCATCCACCAATTTATTTCCAAGCTTTAAAAGCCCACTTTCTTAAACCTTCCTAAAAACCCATCCAAAACAAATTTAAAAGCCCAAAACTTATTCCAAAAGCCCACATGAAATTTCTCTCATCATACCTATGATTTAAAACACTTCCTAAGTTCCAAAATCAATAACCAAATAGTTCCAAATCAAGCTTCATGAAATTTGTCCACTAAAATACCAAAATTCCTTAAACCCACTTTCATGAAACCAAGCCAACTTTTCCCAAGTCATATATAAGCCATGAAGCCACTCTTAAGCCACATGCAAGCCATGTGAGTTGTTCACATGTGACCTTACCACATTGGGCAAAAGGAGGAGATCCTTTCCACATTCCCTTAAGGTGATTAACCATTTCCATGTCTCCCCTAAACCATGTTTAATCCTAATTGTACTTGGATTGTGACTTGACCCCACTAATCAAGCTAATCCAAATCACTTTCTCTTCAGCCTAAACCAAGCCTTGGGTGGTGCACCTAGCCCAAAAGGATGGATTGACCCATTTAGAGCCAAAATAGCCATGCCCCCATGCCATTTTGATCCAACTCCTTTACACATGTCCAAACCCAATTGACTTCACCATTGTCAAGCCCTGCCCTCCCTGGTCAAGATGGTGACTCATGCCTGCCGGCCAGCCGCCTGGGTCGCCGGAAAACA
This sequence comes from Papilionanthe hookeriana x Papilionanthe teres, assembly GCA_022702705.1. Lineage (NCBI taxonomy): Eukaryota > Viridiplantae > Streptophyta > Magnoliopsida > Asparagales > Orchidaceae > Papilionanthe > Papilionanthe hookeriana x Papilionanthe teres. The sequence goes on from CM040433.1 coordinate 92,543,006, forward strand.
CCATGGCCGAGACCTTGGAAGGAGCCAAACATTGAAATTCTCCCTTGCTGAGTTGCCCCATGCCCAGTGGCCATTGCAGCTGTTCTTCCCTTGCCAAGAGCAGCTGATCCCGGTCCCTAACTCCCCTAGGAGGCCCTCCAGCCTCTCCTATTTAAACCTCACCCCTCTCGGCCATGAAGAGGTGCTGAACCAACCTTAAGGAAACTTCGCCAAAATCACTCCAGACTCTCCCCCACACCTAGAGCATTTGATCCCCACTGCTCTCTTGCCCTAATCCCCACTAATTGAGCTCAATTTTGGAGCTCAATTCTCAGGCCAGAACAGGACACTCCCAAATACTCCACCAAAGTCAAATTAAACTCACCCACACGTGCACAAGACCAAGAGAAGGAGTTCCCCAGTGAAAGCTCCCTCTCCAGGCCACCCATCTGTTCCAGACTCCAAAGGTTGAAATCGGGCTTGGTCAAAATCATACCCGGACAATTCACTGGGCCGAGGGACTTCATCCGGGGCTTGCTTGGACCCAATCGAAGGTGACACAACCCTCGCATCAAAGCCACACTTCTCTGAGCTAAGGTATGAGTTAACTCTTTATCCCGAGCCTCTGGAGATTGTCTATTTCAAATGCTTTAATTTCAATGCATGATCACCGTATAGATGTGTTCGCCTCTTCAAGACAAATCCATAGAGCACAAGAACACGAAAATCCGTTGAGAAATGAGTGAGTTCTTAGGGTTTTAGTGTGGACGGCTCTCGGGTGAGAACGGCTGGGGACGATGAGCGGATGTCGTCCATTCAATACACGCGCGGACGGACGGCTCAGATCGGGTCGGATCGGCGGATGATACGCGGAAGGCGGGACCCGGCCGTCGACTCGAGTGGCGGCGTCGAATGGAAGCGCGACACGCGGCGTTTCGGAGATGCCTAGGATGAGTCGCGCCGCCGTTTTAAATAGAAAATCGTGGTATTTTTTTGATTTACTTAATTCCCTAAACTTCAAAAATTCATATCTTTGTATAGAAAAATCATAAAAATAAAATAAAAATACCCTCTTACTCAGTGAACAGAGGAGAATAATGTGGAAAAGAAATCATTTAATTTCATTGAATATTTAATTTTTAATGATTTATTTACTCTCTGCACATTTTCAATTCTTCATGCATGTAGACAATTCACCATGACATGAGACCATAGAGCTTTTGAAGCCTCTGAATTTGGGAACATTCCCTGAATTTTCCAAAGTCAGAGGCCATCCCTATGAAGAGTTATTGATTTTTCAATTCTAGGTCACTATTATGAGTATTTTAATTCCAATAATTAGCATGTTGTGAAATAAATTCTAGGAAAATTTGATGATGCTTCTTATGACCAGAGGACCCTAGGAAAAATAGGTTTTGAGTTAACTCACTTGGAATAACCCTAATTGGCTTAAACACCCAAAATGGAGCTTCAATTAATTAGAGCTAATCATACATCAAATTGACTTGAAATCAATTTTCCACTGACCTTTAGGATCGGAGGAACCCACCATAAAAGTTTGAAGTCAATTGGACTTGGTTAGCTCTATCAAATGGGTTTATTAAGCCATTTAACCAAACTTAAACTTTAAAAATTCATAACTTTCAAAATAATTTTCAAAAATTCACCAAATTGGTTTTGGAGCCTCTCTGATATCAGGGGAATTTAAGAAAATTAAAATTGCAATTTTCTAAAAAAGTTGATTTTTTTGCATTATTTTAATATTTTAATAATTAAAAATAATAAAAATCAAAAAATAATAAAATTCACCAAAATGTCACATTTTGAATTTTAATCACTTAGGAACAAACCCCATATTTTTCTTAAGTCTCTATGATGAGATATTAAGTTTTAAAGGCCTAAGGTAATTTTAAAATTAAAAAAATGTATTTTCTAGCATTTCCACTAAAATAATTCTAATAAATCAAAGAAAAATCAGAAAATTATAAAAGTTGGTTCTCTGGTTTCCTTGATAACAGAGAGATTTTTGAAAAATATAAAATTCATTTTTCAACCTTTATTTTATTTTTAAATTAATTAATACTCTAAAACTCAAAATAATTATAATAAAGAAAATATAATTCAAGAAATCACCAAAATTGGTCCAAGTGGTCCTCTGGTCATTAGGAATGTCCCATAATTTTCTTAAGGACAGAAACTTTCCCTTTGTCATGTTATTGAATTTACCTTGAAAATCCCTATTTTCCACAAAAAATAATTACATAAATAAATTAAATACAGAAAAATCACATTTTCTCCTCTAATGTCTTGATTGATATGTGAGTGAAGTCACATAAAAATTTCAAATTCATTTGAGCTCAATTTAGTGAGTTATGGAATTAGTAAGTTTAAAGGGCAAAATGGTAATTAAAATTTTAACCTATAATTAAAAATTTTAGGTTTAATTAAAAGGGTGGGTAAAATATTTGATACTAAGTTGATTTTGGATGTTTGAAACTTAGGTAATTAAAGGGTGGAAACCTACCAAACAATTTGAAAATAATTAAAATAAACCTTAATTAAATAATTAATTAAATTTGGAAGAATGATGAAAAATTGGAATTATTAAAATAGGGATATTATTAGGAAGAGATTTATTCTTTAATTTAAAAATCCCTAAATTAATCACCTCAGTAATATTTAATTCCTAATTAAAATGATAATCCAAACTCAAGATTTAAAATGCTAAAAGACTTAATCATTAAATTAAATTAAAGTTAAAACATTTAAATTAAATCCTTCCAAAATTTCAATTAAATTAATACTTTAACAATTAAATTAAATCATCTTTAAAACATAAAAAATAAAATATTAAATTAAAATTAGAATTAAATTAAATTAAAATTTAAATTAAATTAAATTAAATTAAATTAAATTAAATTAAAACATATTAAATTAAATTAAATTAAAACAAATTAAATTAAACTAAATTAAATAAAAAATAAAATCAAGTTAAAATAAAATTAAAATTAAATTAAAATTAAAACTAAACCAAATTAAATTAAATTAAAATTAAATGAAATTAAATTGAATTAAATATAACATCACCTAAGAAATAAAGAATTCAAAATAAATCTAAAACAACTTGAACACTATTCCAAACTTAAACCCATTAATTAAAATTAAATTAAATCACAAATCACTTAAACATCAATTTGCCCTCAAAAGCTCTTGTTGTCATAACTCCTAAACGGAGTATTAAGTGAAGTGTTACTTCACTTATAGGATATTCAAATGTCCTAATTCACTGAGCAAGATAACAAAACTTAAACTCCTAGATGATTAATTTACTTGTATAATTAAATTCTCTTGGACTTAAAATAATCCTAGAGGTATTGAAAAGATGTTTAAGATTCGTCTTAAGCACTTCCTTAATATGATAGGATATTTATAAGAACAATTGAACTTAATTGTTCTTTGATGAAGAAAATCGTCCTTAAACCAAAACACAAGAACCTGAGACGTCATAGGAGATGACTAGCTATAGGATTAGGACTTTGGTAGACAACCAAAACCTTTCCCTTAGCTTTACCTGAGTACTTGTTGGAATACTTAAATGCTCGATATGTGTTTTAAGTGAAGCTTCGGGATGACGGGAAGACCCTCCAGGTACGCTTTTATTTTATCGCAATTTACTTTATCGCATCGCACTTACTTTTCTTGCATGATAAACAACTCGTTGCATGAAAACCAAAACCTTTAGGATAGTCCCTATACTCGAAACCAAAATTAAATTAAAAATCATTACAAGATAAAATTCATCGCCACAACATTTCAAAATATAAAACAACTCAAAATTTAATCACGAACGTAACACAAAACTACAATTGCAACTAAATTAAAACGTCTCGTTGAATGATCGGGAATACCTCGGATGATGTAACCCACGTGTTGCTAACGGGATTTCCCACAGCCTAAATGAAAGTGTGGAACTCATTCAATTGAGTTTAGCAAATTCATCCGGACTAAGTGAATTCAATGAAAATAATGGTGCGGGATGACGGAACCGTGGGATCTTAATCGGCTCTGTTTAATCAACTTTAAGATTTGTTTTAATTAAAACATAAAAAACACTTGGAAATTAAGACCTTCTCTAAACCGAAACACTTCTCTCATCTCTTGATTTATAATTTCTAAAACTAAACCCTCTGCAACAACAAGGAGCTCGGAGCATAGTGGGCAACACGGCCATCATCGTCAGCAAAACTTGGATCTACTGCAATAGAGCATTTCTTAGAATTAAATAACTAAACCATAGGACTTTGAGGTAGTTTGCCTAGTGCAACATAAATCCTCAACCTTTTGTTAGGCATTTGCATTGCAAATTAAGCCCTAACCGGTCTTAGGATTCCGAGGTAGTCGTCCGATACGACATAAACCCTCACATCTTCGAGGCTATTTGTGTGATCACATAATACGAATATAAGTCATAATTAATTAAAAATTGGCAAGATCAAAACATTAAATAAACATTAGGGCCTTCCTAAATTCAAGCCAAACAATAAGATAGTTGGGAAATTACCGAAGTTCGCTTCGAATCTGTGATTTCTCCTACCTTTCTTCCTTTAAATTCCCAAAATAAAATATTCCAAATTTGATCCATTCCCTATTGAAATTCCAAAATTCAATCCCTTGAAAACTTAAACTTTGAAATTCTTGAGAGCAAAACTATTAATTATTATCGAGAGTTTTCTTAGGTGATTCCCGTCACATAAGATGTAATTAACTATAGGGGCTTGCCCTTATAGGAATTTTAAGAACCCGAGTAATATAAACCCTGTTTAATGCTTTCATATTAAGCGAGGAACTTGTCGGCAAATAAAATGGTTTCGCAGACTAAACGGATGACACACACCTTCTAGTTTATTTAATCGAGCCCCACCATCAAACAGTGTGCCTATTCTTCGGAATAAACACGCGGTTTGTGGTGCGGTGCTCGTTTATATAAACTATTTGAGATGTGAGATCAGTTTAATTTCATATCAAAAAAGCTTTTAAAATTATTTTCAAAATCAAAATACTACTTTCCAAATTATATATATATGTAAATTAAATTTAAAATTCGCCGACAATTTCTGTAGGCGACCCCTTTTTAAAAAGATTAAACGACACAACCTAAAAATATGCCGACAGGCATGAGTGATTTGGAGAAGGTTTGGTGTCATTTAGAATTGAAATAGGTTTAATTTGGGCCTTTTTGGTAATGGGGCCCAAAATGGGTCAAATAGGGCTAACTTTAGCTATCTTGGGTTAATGTTGGTTTAAGGTTGGATTTGATGTAAAATTAATATTGAGAAATGTTTAGGGGAGTGTTATAAAGAGTTTTCAACTTTGGTTGGGCTTTGATTTTGGGATATGGGCCTATTTGGGTTAGGTTTGGGTTTAGGCCAATTTAGGGGATTTAGGCTTCAAATTAAAATTGGATCCAAATGTTAATCAAGTTGGGCTTGTATTTGGCCTGGATTTATATTAGGGATATGGAATTGAAGTTTAGAATTGAATTGGACCAAAATTGAGGTCAATTGGGGTGGTTTGGTTTGACATTGGGCTCACTTTAGGTTTAAAATTGATCAAATTGGGGGTTTTAGTAAAAGTGGGTTAAATTGACAAAATTGGCTTATGGTGTAGTTAAACAAAATGAAATTGGGAATATTTGGGATTTTCTAGAATTTTTTGAAAATTTTCTGAATTTTTGGATATTTTGGGCTAAGAAGGGCATTTTGGGTATTTTTGAAAATTTGGGGGTATTTTTGGAAACTTTGGTATATTTGGCTAAGGGTGATCAATTTGAATGGTGAGTAAATGTTTAGGATTGGTTTTGAGGAATTTTGGGTAATTTGGGAAATTTTGGAAATTTTGGATATTTTCAAGGGCATTTGGTAGGTTTAGTGGGTGTAGGGCCCTGGGGGTCAAAAATTGAAATTTTGGAAAAATGAAATTGATTGAATGTGAGTAGAATGGAATCATTTTGGTTAAGCCATGAAGCCATATCAAGCCCATAAGATCCATGAGAGGACTCATTAGAGGCATTCACTATGTTGTTCCTAACCCTCTTAGTCAAGGGCCTAGGGGTTAAGGTCCATCCATATGAATTACCTACATGAGTCAGGAAGTCAAATTAGGTATGAATGGTTTTAGAATTTGGAATGTGTGTGAAAGTGTAATGTGTGCGAGTCAACCCTCACTGCACCGAGCCACCCGTGGTAGTCCTAAGGCCAAAGAGTCCTATAGGGAACTCATCTTTTAAACCTCTACATTTGATCTTAACCCTCTAAGTGACTTAGGGGTTTATAATCAAACTTATGGGGTTTACAGGGAGTTTAGAGGTGTTTAAATTTCTAAGTGGTGGGTCCCATTTCTATTCCTCTAAGATATTCAAAGGGAAAGCCTAAGGCTAGATCCTAAGTACTAAGGAGAGAGAAGAGAAGAGACCTCATCAAAAATGAGGTCAACAGTTGCTAGGAAGTGTTCCTTGAGTCTATTGCTAAGTGAATTAGCCATTTGTCCCAGTTGATTCTTTATATTTTTAATCGCAGCATTTTGACTTTGCAATTGGTTTCCCATTTTCAATACCACTTCTTCCATAGACATCTTCTTATCCTCAAATTGTTGATCATTATTAGAGTCCGGTGGATATGAAGGTATATAGTTTGTGTTCCTATGATTATTCCAACTTCCAATAGGATTTGCATGATTATTTTCCCATTTTTAGTTTCAACCATCAGTAGTATGATTCCAGTTAAATTTAGGATGGTTCTCTCAACACGGGATGTAAAAGTTAGAATATGGGTTGTTTATGGTATTTAAAGCATCATATGATAAGTTAGAATCAATTATATGCCCTAATGAACTTTCCTCACTTACAGAAGTAAATTGAGGCTGGTTCATTCCAAATTGGTCCAACTTCTTTGATATTGCGGCAACCTGAGATGCAAGAATTGTAATCACATCTGTATCATGAACACTAACTACATTTTTATGATTTACCCTTGCAGAGGGCCATTGAAATTCATTTGTAGCCATTTTTTAATTAATTCATACGCTTCATTAATTGATTTTGACATTAATGAACCACCAGTAGTAGCATCAATTATAGACCTAAGGGATCCTACTAACCCATTATAAAAAGTTTGAATGATTAACCAATCGGGCAGAGCATGATGTGGACACTTTCTTAGGAGTTCCTTAAATCTTTCTCAGGCTTCGTATAATGTTTCTCCTTCATATTGATAAAATGAGATAATATCATTTCTAAGTTTAGTAGTCCTTGAAGGTGGAAAATACTTAGCTAGGAATTTCTAAGTTAACTCCTCCCAATTTTTATTAGAGCCATATGCTAATGAGTATAACCATATTTTAGCCTTATCCCTTAGTGAGAAAGGAAAATGCCTTAGCCTAACAGCTTCGTCTGACATACCGTTATATCGAAATGTAGCACAAAGATCTAGAAAACTAGATAAGTGTAAATAGGGATCCTCCAAAGGAGGTCCCCCAAACTGATTGTTCTACACCAGTTGGATAATCTCAAGATTTATTTCAAATGAGTCAGCTTCTATGACAGGGTTTTGTATACTTGAGTGAATTTCATCTGTCGTAGGATTTATGTAATCCCTCAATGAAGTCTGATGATTTTCCAAGTTATTATCTTGAAAGTTTTCCATTTCCATTTCTAGTTTTTCGAGTCCTTTTTATATTTTTACTTTTTTATTTTTTTCAAACTCGGGATCATAAGGCATAAGTTTTGCATATCTTTTGTTTTGCATACATAGCACAACAAACAATAAATTAACAATTAAACAAATAATAGATGAAATATATTCAACACAACAAAACATTTTCACGAACACCTTATTTTTCACACAAACAGTTTTTTTTTTCTTTCTCAACACTTTTTCATATAACAAAACACTTTTCACACAAAAATAGTTTTTACGACACTATAGTTTTCCAAGTCTAAACCTAATTATTTCAACTAAATTTCTCCTAAAGTTCTTAACAAAGCTTCCCCGGCAACGGTGCCAAAAACTTGACCTAACCCGCAATAACGCAATAATTTTTTTATCCAAAAGATGGCCAAAAACTTGACCCAATTTATAAATAGCAGCTAGTGTATAAAATTAAAATGTTGTAAAACTTTAGAAAATATTTTACACATTAGGGGTACTACGCAAGTATACGTATCGTTTCAAGTAATATAGCGTTTTCTTTTATGACCCCAGTATCAATCCCACAGAGAAGCGAGGTAAGCAATCCTTTAGGCTAATTCCAGTCTATTTCTATAAGGCCTAAATTTGGAATTTCGATTAAAAAGGTTTTTTTTTAAATAACTAATCCTAAATAAAGTTTTTAAATAAAAAGATAACTTATGGATAAATTGGTTTGAAGAATTTTGAGATGTTAAAGACTACCTTTCTCTTGCAATTACATAGATAATGTGTAGGAAAGAAATGCTTAGAATTTTATGTAGTAGTGCCAAATAGAAGCAATCTGATTATTTACCCTTTGGTCCAGGTGTAAAGAACATTGGCTAATCTATAGATCGGTTCAGGATGTTTTATTAGTAGAATGGGTTAATCTAGGCTCACACTACTAGATGTCCAAGGGTGGCTATGGTCGGCCCTACCAGTGACCCGTTCCCTTTCTATAGACCAAATTATAAGAATTTAGTCTGTCACTCTAAAAACTAATTAATTCTGCGCCCAATAAATAATATCTTCCTATTTATTTGCACTTCACCTTGAATAACCCGCATAAAGCCTTCGATTATCCAAGGATTCATGTGATATCTACAGTTAAGAACTCATCTCCAGATAGGTCTTAGAATTCTTCAACGGGTTTTAACAATACAAGTGATCAATTTGTAAAGTAAATGAAGATCCAGTATGAATATCATCACCATAATTTAATAAGAGAATATCTAAGCAAATCTTAATTCCTAAACATACATCTATTTCATTACAAAACAAAAGTAAATGAAAATAATAGCAAAAGAAGTAAAAGACTTGATAGAATTGTGTAATAAATTAAGTGCCAACAAGGAACTTATTTCATTGGTATTCTATTATATTTATGCAACTATCTGTCACCTAGAAGCATTTAATAGATAATTCAATCATAAACGAAAATTTCCTACACATGCCACTACTTCATATTAAAAGAAAGAGTAAAGAAAATCACTTACGAAGCATGGATAAATTACGACATAAAACTCAGTTTAAAATAAATAAAATCTACTAGAAAGTGTTTACAACAATTATAATAGAATGAAGAACACAATACTTAGCTTTTTCCCTCTGAAGGAAAGAAGATCTATCCACCAAAGTCTCCCACCGATCCATGCGCCGCTCGTACATCCCATACATAAATATCTCAAAATCCCTCACCAATCTCTCCATAAGATGTAGAAATCTACATCTTCATGACTCTAAAATGACTAAAATGACTAAGGGAAAAGAAAGAGAGGGGGAGAGAGAGAGAGAGAGAGAGATAAGAGAGAGGCAAGATAGAGAGAGAGACAAGAGAGAGGCTAGAGAGAGAGAGGCAAGAGAGGCACTTTTGCTTGTAGAAATATCTCTTATTTATAGAGCTCTGAAAATGGCCAAGGGTCACTTAAGGCACCTCTTCAAAAGTAGTCCGTATTCATTGAATCTTCTAGAAACCGACTCTAGCGCCTAGGCGCCAAGTGCCTAGGCACCAGACTCAGTGCCCAAAACAGTCGCACCACTTCACTTTGGATTGCACCTCTTCGCGATTTAAACTGCCCCAATGTGTCTAGATTCATTGTATCACAAGTCCTATATATTTGGAATAACTTCTAGTCTTCTAGAAGGTCCAGAAACTACTTAACACCGTCAAAATAACTCCCAAAGTCATCCAAAATCTGTCCAATAACCGTTTCTAGATAATTCTGGCGCCTAGGCGCCGTTTTCTCGTCGTCACTAGTGCCTGGGAGCCGGGTTTGGCGCCTAGGCGCCACCCTGTGCGCAGCTCCACTGTTTTGCTCCGTTTGTCTCCGTTTCAACTCCGTTTCGCCCCATTTCAGTTGTGTTACGTTCCTAACATCTTCACCTACAAGATAGACATAAAAATGACCTTTCTCAAAAGTATAATTTCATTCAAAAACATGATAGAAATATAAAATATATTAAGCATAGAAATACATATCAATATGTGCTAAGTTAGAATTTTCTTCCTTGCTTATTTTGGCTCAAAATTGCATAGTTTTTGCTTGATTTTCTCTAAAATCATATTTTTATACTTGAAGACAAAAATATGCAAAATTCCTTACTTTAAAGTGTAATATCTTTAAAAATGTGCATAAAGTTAGCATGAAATCTACACTAAAAATAGGTAATTTTTAAAGTCGATCAGAGCTCCGTAGTGGCAGCCGGTATCCTCCCAGCCTAGCCTTAGATTTAGTAACTAAACTTAGGATATGTTAATGTTCTTTTTTTGCTTAGAAGATGGGGTACTCTTTTAAGGGTAAAGAATCAATTATGCTCCTATTTGGCACAATACCAGTAGATAATCATTCCATATCATCCACACATCATATTCTCATTGTAAGAGGAAAGATACTTTTCTTATATATCAAAACCTTTCAAATATATATAGCTTAGTGTGTGTCTAATAGTTAATTCTATTTTAAAGATATAGAAGTAATTGTAATTTGTTTAATTTTTATTGTTTTCTGCATCTTGGTAGTAGAAGTAAACATTAAACTTTAATCGTAATTTAAGTAGTGGAATTTGGTATTACATTATCAATAGTGTGATTTACTTCACTTCCCTGTGGGATTGATATCTAGGACTCCATTAGAGCTCTGTATTACTTGATACGATACGTATACTTACGTTGAATGTTTGGACTTTACAAAATCATTATAAATATATAAATTTAAGTTCATAATTTTTTGCAATATAAAGTCCGCTGCATCAAGTTTTTGGCACCTTTGCTGGGGAAGGAAGGTATAAACGACATCTATTGATAATATAGTAACACAAAACCTTTACTTTATATTGTGTAATTGTGTGTTTGTTTACTTTTTAAAGTATTTGTGTGATTTTATATGCATCGTAGTGGATCTATAGGTTTAGTACCTTACGATTCGGAGTTAGACCATACTGTCAAAAAAATTAGAAAACAACAAAAATAAACTAAAAATCCTTGCGAAATGGCGAATAATCAAGATTCGCTTCCCTGTGGGATTGATATCCAGGACTCCATTAGAGCTCTGTATTACTTGATACGATACGTATAATTACGTTGAATGTTTGGACTTTACAAAATCATTATAAATATATAAATTTAAGTTCATAATTTTTTGCAATATAAAGTCCGCCGCATCAAGTTTTTGGCACCTTTGTCGGGGAAGGAAGGTATAAACGGCATCTATTGATAATATAGTAACAGAAAACCTTTACTTTATATTGTGTAATTGTGTGTTTGTTTACTTTTTAAAGTATTTGTGTGATTTTATATGCATCGTAGTGGATCTATAGGTTTAGTACCTTACGATTCGGAGTTAGAGCATACTGTCAAAAAAATTAGAAAACAACAAAAATAAACTAAAAATCCTTGCGAAATGGCGAATAATCAAGATAATCAGAGAAATGATATTGGAAATTTGTCAAGACCTTTAAGAGATTATGCTAACCCAACAACAGATGAAATTCATATATTTATTCAAAATCTTGATGTTGTTGCTAATTCATTTGAACTTAAACCTGCTATTATCCAAATGGTACAAAATAATCAATTTGGAGGAACACCTAATGAGGATCCAAATTTACATCTCACTAGTTTTTAAGAACTGCATGCTACTTTTAAGTATGACAGAGTGTCGAGTGATGCTGTCAGACTTAGACTTTTTCCTTTTTTATTAAGGGAAAAAGCTAAGGCGTGGTTAAATTCGTTAGCACCAGGATCTACTAGAACTTGGTGAGAATTATCTCAAAAGTTTCTATCAAAATATTTTCCTCCATCAAAGACTGCTAAGCTAAGAAATGATATCACATCTTTTGGTCAGTTTGAAGGGGAATCAATATATGAAGCTTGGGAGAGATTTAAAGATCTTCTTAGGAAGTGCCCACATCATGCCTTGCCAGATTGGTTAATAATTCAAACCTTTTATAATGGATTAATGAGATCATTGAGATCAATTATAGGCGCTGTTACTGGTGGATCATTAATGTCAAAACCTTTTGATTAAGCATACGCATTAATTGAAGAAATGGATACTAATAATTTTCAATGTACCTATTCAAATATGATGAATATGATAGTTTCTCAAATTGCAGCCCTTTCTAAGAGAATAGATCAATATGGAATGAATTATTCTCAACCAACCTAAGTGTTAGAGGAAAATTCATTTGGACAGATAATAGAATCTCAAACACCTTATGAGACTTTGAATGCTATTAATAGATCTAACAATCCTTATTCGAATTATTATAATCCTGGTTGGAAGAATCACCCAAATTTCAATTGGAACAATAGTAATGCCAATGTTAACCCACATTGGGGGAACAGTTTTATACATCCAGTTAAAAATTCTAACAATCAAGGAAATATTAATTTTAGACCATCTTATCCTCCTGGATTTAATAGTAACCCGCAATTTAAGGATAAAAAGTTGTCTACTGAAGAAATGATTCTGGATATGGGAAATCAATTACAAGCTCAAGGTGTTAAGATGAAAAATATTGAAAATCAATTGGGGCATATTTTCACTGCACTTAATAATAGACCTTATGGAATGCTTCCAAGTAATGTTAAGATCAATCTAAAAGATCAAAACAAGGAATAACTTAAGGCTATTCAATTAAGGAGTGAAAAAGATGGAAACAAGAGTGCAAAAAGAAGTTGAAATAGAAAAGCAGAAGGTGAATATTGAAAAAGGTTCAAACAGGATTTTTCTATACTTGGATTATCCTCTTGAACCAATGAAGATTACTGTTGAAAAACCACCGCCTCCATTTCCTCAAAGATTAAAACAACAAAACAGGGATAACAAATTTGGAAAATTTTTGGAGATCCTTAAAAAATTAACGATAAATATTCCTTTCGTTGAAGCATTAAAACAGATGCCTGATTATGCTACGTTTATGAAGGATATTTTGAAAAAGAAAAGAAAGTTTACAGATCATGAAACTGTTGCACTTGGCGATGAGTGTAGTGCAATTATTTAGAAGAAGCTTCCTGAAAAAGTTAAAGATCCTGGTAGTTTCACTATCCCGTGTGTTATAGCAGAAAAATTTTTCGGAAGAGCCTTATGTGATCTGGGAGCTAGTATTAATATTATGCCTTTATCAACTTTCAAAAGATTGGGAATAGGAGAAATTTCTCCTACATCTGTGACTCTTTAGTTAGTCGATCGTTCCATTACTTACCCTAAAGGAGTGGTGGAAGATGCGTTAGTGAAAGTGGATAAATTTATCTTTCCTGTAGATTTTATTGTACTTGATATGGAGGAAGATAAAGAAATTCCAATCATTTTAGGAAGACCATTTTGTGCTACTGGAAGAGCAGTGATTGATGTTCAAAAAGGAGAATTAACTATGAGAGTTAATGATCAAGAGGTGAACTTTAACATTTTGAAATCTATGAAGTATCCCTCAATGGAAAAAGATAATGAATGTTTTAGGATGGAGGTCTGTGAATATTTGAGAAATGATCATTTTGAAATTATTTTTGAAAAAGAAGTGGATTATGAAAATATGTTTGAAAAAGAATTTGAAAATGAAGAAAATTCAAATAACAAGAAGAATGAAGATTTGGAGTATGTTTAGGAGAGATTTGAAGTATTAGACACTATGAAAGGTGGAAATAAAAGCTTAATTTCATCTATAATAAAACCTCCTGAATTTGAGATGAAAATTCTCCCTAATCATTTGAAGCATATGTTTTTAGGAGAATCATCTACCCTGCCAGTTATTGTGTCTTCGGAGTTAAACGATTATCAAGAACAGAAGTTGGAAATTTTAAAAAGATACAAGAAATCTTTTGGATGGACTTTAGCAGATATTAAAGGAATTAGTCATTCTATTTGTATGCACAGAATCTTATTAGATGAAGAACATAAACCGAAATTTGATCCGCATAGGAGATTAATCCTATAATAAAAGAAGTAGTTAAGAAGGAAATTTTAAAATGGCTGGATGCTGGAATTATTTATCCTATTTCGGATAGTGCTTGGGTGAGTCCAATTCATTGTGTACCAAAAAAGGTAGGAGTGACTATTGAAGTGAATGAATATAATGAAATTATACCCACAAGACAAATTAATGTATGGTGAATTTGTATTGATTATAGGAAATTAAATGCCACCACCCAAAAAGATCACTTTCGTCTTCCTTTTCTAGATCAAATGCTGGATAGACTTGCTGGACACAAGTACTACTATTTTTTGGATGGATATACTGGTTACCATCAAATACCTATTGCTTCTGGGGATCAAGAAAAGACAACATTTACTAGCCCTTACGGAACCTTTGCTTTTCAAAGAATGTCTTTTGGACTATGTAATGTCCCTGCAACATTTCAGAGATGTATGATGTCTATATTCAGTAGTATGATAGATAATGGAATAGAATTTTTATGGATGATTTCTCTGTATTCGGGACTTCATTTGAAATCTGCTTAGAAAACTTAGCAAAAGGTTTGGAGCATTGTGAGAAACAAATTTAGTTCTGAATTGGGACAAATGTTAATTAATGGTTGCAGGAGGAATTGTACTTGAACATAAAATTTATGAGCATGGTATGGAGGTCGACCCTGCTAAAATTAGAGTGATTGAGAGATTGTCACAACCCACTATTGTGAGAGAGGTGAGAAGTTTCTTAGGACACGCTAGATTTTACAGGAGATATATTAAAGATTTTTCTAAAATTACTAAACCTTTATGCCAACTTTTAGAAAATGATAGAAAGTTTGATTTTAATGATGAATGTTTAAATGCTTTCGAATTATTAAAAGAGAAATTAATCACTGCACCTATAATTGTTTCACCATATTGGGAGAAACCATTTGAACTCATGTGTGATGCTAGTGATTATGCGATTGGAGTAGCATTGGGGCAAAGGCATGATAAAGTTTTCAAAGTCATTTATTATGCTAGTAAAACTCTTAATGAAGCTCAAATTAATCATACCACTACTGAAAGAGAGTTATTATCTATAGTATTTGCTTTTGAAAATTTTAGACCTTATTTAATTGGAGCTAAAAGTATTGTGCATACAGACCATTCAGCTATTAAAAATTTAATGCAAAAGAAGGATGTGAAACCTAGATTAATTAGATGGATACTTCTTCTGCAAGAATTTAATTTTATGATAGTTGATAGGAAGGGATCTGATAACCAAATAGCTGATCATTTGTCGAGAATAGAGTATGATAAATTATCTAAATTTGAAAAAGAAGTTACAGAAACTTTCCCTGATGAACAACTTTATACTATTATGGGAAAAAATTTGCCTTGGTATGCTGATATTGTAAATTATATTTTGAGTGATATTGTACCACCTGATTTAACAAGGCAACAACAAAAGAAGTTCAAATATGATGCAAAATCTTATTATTGGGATGAGCCTTATCTATATAAACAGTGTAAGGATCTTATTATTAGGAGATGTGTGCCACAAGAAGAAACGAATTTAATCATTCAACGATGTCACGATTCTAAATTTGGAGGTCATTTTGGTGTTGATAAAACTGCTTTTAAGATTTTACAATCTGGATTTTATTGGCCTACTCTTTTTAAGGATGTTTACAAATATATTAAATCATGTGATCGATGTCAGAGAGTAGGTAATATCTTTAGAAGAAATGAAATGCCTCTAAATTATAATTTGAAAGTTGAAATTTTTTATGTATGGGGATTAGATTTTATGGGACCATTTACTCCTTCATTTAGAAATTTATATATACTGGTTGCAGTTGATTATGTCTCGAAATGGATTGAAGCTGTTGCTTTATCCAAATATGATGCTCGGAGTGTTTTAAAATTTTTAAAGAAAAATATATTTACGAGATATGGAATGCCGAGAGTGATTATAACCGATGATGGATCCCATTTCAGGAATAATCAAATTAAGAGATTAACTGAGAAATATAACATATTCATAGAATCTCTACTGTTTATCATCCCCAGACTAGTGGTTTAGCAGAAGTATCTAATCATGAAATTAAAAGAATTTTGGAGAAAACTGTGGATAATCATAAATTAGATTGGTCTGCTCGATTAAATACTGCATTATGGGCTTATAGGACTACTTTTAAGACCACCATTGGAATGTCTCCTTATAGAATAGTGTTTGGTAAGACTTGCCATTTCCCAGTTAAATTGGAGCATAAAGCATATTGGGTGATAAAAGAGTTGAATTTTAATTTGAAAAATGCTTGAGAGATGAGATTTATGCAATTGAATGAATTGGAAGAAATTAGAAATGCTTCTTATCACAATGACAGGATCTATAAAGAGAAAATGAAATTATGGCATGGTCGGAAGATATTGAAAAAGAAATTGGAATTTGGACAAAAAGTTTTGTTATACAACACAAGATTGAAGTTATTTCTTAGAAAGCTCAAGTCTAGATGGTTGGGACCTATTACAGTTGTAAAAGTTCATTCTTTTGGAGCTGTCGATATTAAAGATCCTGATAGTGGAAAGATTTTCAAAGTTAATGGGAATCGATTAAAGCCTTAATTTGACGGATTTCAACCTAATTTCAAAGAGGTTTTAATTCTGAGTCATCTCGATTAACTGAATGGTTTGTCGGGCTGACGACATTAAACCAAGCGCTTTATGGGAGGCAACCAATATGTATCTTTATGGTGTGTTTGCTTGTTTGTTGTAGTTGTGATTTTTAGAAAGTTATTTGTGAATCCTAATCACTCCTAAATACATTTAAAATGAATAAATATTGGATCGAATTGAAATATTGGAATATTTTGGGCCAAATGAAGTTCGGTGAAGTTTTTGACCACTTGGGCCGTCGGCGCTAGAATGGGCGCCGCCGGCGCCTAATTACAGAGAGGATTTACTGAATTTCGGGTTTGAGCGCCGCCGGCACCCTATCGAGCGCCGCCGGCGCCCAAAACCTGTTGACGATTTTTGAGTTTCAAAATGTGAGTTTTAGCAGTTTTTAGCGGGATCTTCGTCCTTATAACTCCCTAAACTCCATTTTAGACTTTCAAACTCCAGAAAAATGAAAACTACCATTCCCAATTCGTATCCCATGGATTCCTACTCTATAGAAACCTCTCGATCTCACATTTTCAATCGAAGGAAATTTATAAGTTTCGAGGCGCAGCGATTGTTCAACAAAGTGATGATGAAGAGGAAGATTATTAAGGAAAGAGGCTTTTTAAATCGAGGTATGGATAATCCTACTATAAAGATTGAAGAGATAATTAAGGAAAGACATTGGGAAATGCTGTGTTCCACTACCGCTGCCGTAGTCATTCCGATTGTGAAAGAATTCTATGCAAATCTGCACAGGATCAACTAAGGATTCGTCTTTGTGTGAGGTAGGTTCGTACAATTCACTCTTGCGAGAATTAATGATCTTTTCATGATTGAGAATGCACTTATTTGCCACTATGCTAATTTCAATGCTACAAGAGATAATATGAATGATGTGTATCGTTATTTGATGAATGAGAATGAAGAATGGGAAGTTAGAGAAAATGAATATGTTAGTTTCCCTTCTGCATCTTTAAATCCGGTGTCAAAGCAATGGCATTACTTTATTTCGGCAAAGTTATTCCAACTTTGAAGATTAGCAAGGTAACAAAGGAAACTATTATTTTGAATTTATGTATTCAAACTGGGAGGCCGATTGACATTGGTAATATAATTGTGAAATCAATCTTGTGATTAATTATTCATGGATCAAATTATGGGCTTGTACACCCATCCACCATATTTCTGTTATGTAGTCAATCACAAGTTTCATATGAGAGTTGGGAAAAGGTTCTTCTTCCTTGGAAGTCTATTGATCCAACTAATCTTTATGACTACCAAACAGTAAGAGATGAAGAGGATATGAATCTGCTTGCTGATCAACGAACTCAGACTTCACAACCGATTCAGCCCTATTTTTTTGAAAGTTCCAGAACAATACTGCAGAAGATCAAAATGTTGGAGAAGGAGGTACAGAATGTTATGAATGCAATCAATAATTTTTCTGATTACTTTGACCATATAGATTGGACGATGAAGGAACTGTATGATCATACTGGTCGGATTGAGATGGGTTTGGTTAATCTGATGAAGAACAATGTGGTGATTGCTGAAGATTCATCTGATGAATCCTCTTTCCGTCCCTTCTACAACTTGTTCATGTATTAGCAATCTGTTGGTGATATTAGAGAGGAAGAAAGTTTTGAGACGGATGTGGATTGATATTTGGATTGTGCTTATGTTTTTGTGTGTAGTTTACTTTGCTTAATTCTGTTTGGTGTGTTTAGTACTTTTCTTTGCTTTGTAATTTGAATTTAGATTTGCTACACTTAATTTCATGGTGTGTGCTTAGATTTTAGTGTTTGCCTATCGTAGCGTATTTGCAACACTAAACATCTAAAAAGTTGTTGGTTAATTTGATGAACATATTTAGTGTTTATAATGTAATGTGGATTTTATATATGGAAGTATTTTTTGTATTGTTTGTTTAAGAATTGTGTTGGTTATTGCTTGTGTGATGAAATAGATGCTTATAGATGTATTAAATGTCATTGTGGAGGTCGAAACGATTGAAATAACGAAAAAATTTTCAGATCCAAAAAAAATTTTGGACTGGCGCCTCCGGCACCCAAATCTAGAGAGTTTTGGCAATATAAATAAATAGAACGCCTCCAGCGCCCGAATACAGTAAATGGACGAAAACCCTCTGCTTCGTGATTTTTACCCTGGTACCTGCGGTTTTTTCCATTGCTTTCATCTTCCTCCTCCATTTTCGTGATTTTGAAGACCTAGGGCTTGCTAGATTTCGGATTTGAAGTGATTTCAAAGCTTTTTGAGACCAGATCTACACTTCTCTTGGTAAGAACTTCACTGTAAGTTAAAAAATTTTAAATTTCACCATGGAAATCTCTCACATTGCTTAGAATGGAATTTTTTGATTTTTGAAAAATTTTGAGATTTCCTATGATGAAATTTGCTCTTACTTGTTTAGAATAGTATTTGGAGTTTGATACATTGTGGATTTTGGATTTATTGGAATTTTATTGCAATTTTTAGAAATTCACATGGCTCCAAGGATGAGTAAAGGGAAGAGAAAATTGGATTTTGATGAAGAAAAGTTTGTTAATGTTAAAGCACAATTTTGCTTTAACTCTTACCTTCTTATCACCACAATGAAGTTACAAAGGATAGAGCAATTTTGTACTATTGTTTTCAAAGGATGAAGAAGATTGATATTGGGACTATTTTCTTTAAGAACATTCAGACTATTGCTAGCGACGAGACCACTGGAGGATTAGGACATCCTGCCTTAGTTCATGCCTTGTGTGTTCGGACTGGAGTAGAGTTCAGCAGTTCTGAAGAGATAGCTATTCCACTGAGACCAATTACAAAGACTATTATGTGTACTTATGAGTCTCATGTAGGAGCCCGAGTTGAGAGTAGGAGTACTGATATTCCTACTACTAGTCATGACGTTCCATCTACATCTGAGCCCCCAACATTATCTGATATTATGGAGCCGCTGAGATTACAGAGTGCTAGTGTGGATAGACTCCATGGTAGGATTGATGTGTATGAGGCCAGAAGTGATGTGAATGAAGATTTATGAGAAGAAGAGTGGAGTTCGATATTGCCTATTATGATGCACAGGCCAGATTCATGAGGGGGGAGACTGATGTAATATTTCCTACCTACCCCAGCTATACACCGTATAGACCTGGTCCTGCTGATCCCGCTGACCCTGCTAACGAACCTGGTAATGAAGATTGGTAGTTTGTTTGTTTCTGTTTTTGTTTTTCTTGTGTGTGGGGTGTTGTATTGTTGTGATGTAGTAGTTATTTGCTTTCATATGATGTGTAAACTTGTTGATGTACTGTACTGTTGAAATTATTTATTGAATTGTGTAGTGATGTGATAGTTGTTTAGTATTGTAGTGTTTTGTTGGATGTTTAGATGTCTAAAGTTAATTTCTCTTTACCCATGCAAATGTTTAAAATATTTATATCACTATTACTAACTATTTCATGCTTGCTAGTTGTAAATTTTGACTAATATCAGATAGCTGATGAAGATTTCAAAATCCCAGCACAGAAAGGTTAGTTTCTTTTACTCTCTACTGTTTCAAATTTATTAAAAAATTTAAGTTTGGGGGAGGGTAGAAAAATATTAACTCTTATTTGTTCTAAATTATTATATTTTCAAAAATTATTAGCATAACTTCCAGTGAGTTGAACCTCACTGTAAGTAACTAAAACTTTTTATTTTAATTGAATATTATGGAAAGATAGGATGAAATTTTTTAGTAATAAAGGTTAATTTTATAGAGGTAAGATATTTGGTATGAAAGGATTTGATTATAGTCAACTATTTAAAGTAAAGAAACTATATTTTTGAAATGTTAAGTGACTTAAAGTATTGTGTGTTAAGAAGAGATTGTGAATTTATGATGAATAATAAAGCTCATACCTAATTATAAAGTAAGGAGGTATTTCAAGTTTTGAACTTTAGAAAGAGGAGAGTGAAGTTCAAAATCATTACAGGCTATACAAATATAGTAATCCTCATTAAAAAAAAGAAGAAGAAAAAAAAGAAAGAAAGAAAGGAAAAGATGGATTGAAAAACAATAACAAAAAAGAAAAAAAAAGAAGAGAAAAGAAAGAAAAATGCTTATGAGGAGAAGCTTGAGGAGATGCCTAATCAAAAATTGGCTTCACTTGAGTCACCCTGAAAGGAGAACTTGATTTCATTTTTGAATTTATATTTTAAGTATTGGACTATATTCTAATGAAGTTTGCATGAACTAATTATTCACATAATCTTTCAAGGTACTTTTAATGTGACAAATTATAGTTTATGTTGAAATAATCAGAAGACTAGAACTCTTAGACTTGATTACTGAATATTCTTATAGCTGTAGTGTTGACCTGAGTTACTAAATTTCTTTCTAAGAATCTAACCAATATATTCTTTTGAATGAAAAATTTTAGTATCTTACAGATGAATAGTGCGTCGCCTAGAGTTATATTTTTATGTAGTAAAAGGATTACTTGAGGACAAGTAATAGTTAAAGTTTGAGGGATTTTGATGCGCCAAAAATATATGTTGTTTTTGCTATCTAATTTTACTCACTTTTGGTGATAGTGCACTTTAAAGAAAGGTATTTTTCATGTTTTGTTATAGGTATGATGATTTTAGGTGATTAGAGTGAAAAGAAGCGAAAAAGAATGAATTTGAAGGCAAAAAGGAGCAAAAAGGAGGAAAACATGTTCTAGCGCCGCCGACGCCATTTTCCAAAGAGCTCAGAATTAATTCGACGATAGAGTGCCGCCGGCGCCCTATCGAGCGCCGCTGGCACCCAATGTCAGTGGACTTCAAATGTGAAGAGTTTTGACAACTTTTGAAGGGATGCTTATGGAAACTCTTGGGATTTCATTCCTAACTTATAAGTAACTATTTTTTGACAAAGTTTAGTGTGTCTTGTGTACTATAGAGAGTCTAGTGAGTTTTGTGTGTTAGGGCTTAGGAGAGAAGACTGTAGAAGGGATAATTTGGGAGGGATTCTTCTCTAAGGAGTGAAGGAGAAGGAGTGAAGTGAGAGATTGCTTCTTCCTTTCCATTCTAAAGAGAGAATCAAGTGTTGCAAAGAAGATAGAAAATGATTCAAAGGAACTTTAAGGGAATTGCATTGGGGAAGAGAAAGAGATAAGTTGTATTTTCTTTTATGGTTTATATGACTTTTCTTTTATATTAAAATCTATGTTTTATTGTGCCTTCTCTATGAATTCTGAATAGTCTCCTTTAACTTTCTTCTTGCATAGAGATGTGATGATGTTTTGATGTGGATTTGAAATGTTTTTAAAGTATTAAAGAAATTGTGATGGTTTTTCATTTAGAACTTAATTTACTTTTCGATTTGGCCAATTGGATTGTTAAAATATGTTGTGGAACATTAACTCTGAAAGGAATTAATGTCTTACAAAAACAATGAAAAGCCCATTTAATTTCCATGGATGAATTGCGTAGTTCATGGGAATTGAGTGCAAATAAATAGGGAAATGTGTTTTGATGGACGTCAAATTGGAGGTTTCAGTGTGACAGGCTGAGATCCCCAATTTGGTCCTAAGATTAGTAACTAAACTCAAAGGTTAGCCTTTAGGTAAACGGTGAATGGGAGCTCCGTAGTGGCAGCCGGTATCCTCCTAGCCTAGCCTTAGATTTAGTAACTAAACTTAGATTATGTTAATGTTCTTTTCTTGCTTAGAAGAGGGGGTACTCTTTTAAGGGTAAAGAATCAATTATGCTCCTATTTGGCACAATACCATTAGTTAATCATTCCATATCATCCACACATCATATTCTCATTGCAAGACGAAAGATACTTTTCTTATATATCAAAACCTTTCAACTATATATAACTTAGTGTGTGTGTGATTGTTGATTTTGTTTTAAAGATATAGAAGTGATTATAATTTGTTTAATTGTTATTGTTTTCTGCATCTTGGTAGTAGAAGTAAACATTACTTTAATCGTAATTTAAGTATTATAATTCAGTATTACATTATCAATAGTGTGATTTACTTTGCTTCCCTGTGGGATCGATTTCAGGACTCCATTAGAGCCATGTATTACTTGATACGATACGTATACTTGCATTGAATGTTTGGACTTTACAAAATCATTATAAATATATAAATTTGAGTTCATAAGTTCTTGCAAAATAAATTCCACCGCATCAAGCACTAAAATAGGGCGCCGACAACGCTCTATTTAGCGCCGGCGGCGCCAGAAACCCGAGGGCACGAAATTTGGGTACCGACAACGCCAAAATACGGCACCGATGGCACCAGGAGCGGTTATTGGCTATATACATTGAACCTGGATGCTTTTTGGACGGTTTCTTCAAGCACCACTTGGGAAATTTGTCCCTACACAATTTTAAACCGAATTTAAAGCCAAAAAAATGGGGGAGATGATAGGGAAAACATGGAGAATGATTAGAGATCTTAGAATAGGAGTAGAAATGTAGATTTCTATCTTTTTGGAAAGATTGGTGAGGGGATTTTGAGAGAATCTGTAAGGAAATGTTCTAGCATTGCATGGATCCGTGAGAGACTTTGTGTGAGAGATTTTCAACTTTCTTTCAAAGGAAAAAAAGCTAAGTATTGTGTTCTTCATTATCTTATGATTTTGTAAACACTTAATTTGTGGATTTACTTTGAAATGAAGTTTTCCATTGTGTTTTCTTCGTGCTTTGTGATGTCTTCCTCTTACTTTTTCTTCTTATTTGGAAATGGTGGCATACGAAAATTAGTCATTGTTTTCATTCTACTTTTCTTTTGCAATGAGTAGGATTCATGTTTAGGATATTGGGATGCTTTCTAAAAGAAGTTTAATTATAAATGTGATGGTTTTTACTTGCGCTTCATTTACATTACAAAAAGAACTCGTTGTAGTATTAAAATTTGTTGTAATTCCATTGACCCGAAAGGGCTGTGTAATTCTTAACAAAGTGGAACCACATTCAATGTTCGTAAATGAATTGCGTAGTTCATAGGGATTCAGTGCAAATAAATAGGGAAAATGGTTTCATGGGCATCGAATTGGAGGTTTCAGGGTGACAGGTTGAGATCCCCAATTTGGTCCTAAAGTTTGGTAACTAAAGCTAGGGTTAGCCTTCAGGTGAAGGGAAGTGGGAGCTCTGAAGTGGCAGCCAGTATCCTCCCAGCCTAACCTTGGATTTAGGGACTAAGCCTAGGATTTGCCAATGTTCTTTATAGCACTCTAAAGAGGGGGTACTCGGAAGAGGGTAAAGAATAGGATTGCTCCTATTTGGCACATACAATATTTAATGCATCTCATTCCTATACATTATCCAATTCATTACATGAGAATAGTATTTTTTATTATCTCAAAATTCACTAAACCAATTTCCCCAAAAAGGGTTATCTTTAGTATTAATATTTGAATTAGGGAGTAGTTATTATTCTTACATATAATCATCTGCATTTAGGAGTAGTTGTTAGAAAAACCACTTATATCACCCTTCCAAACTAAGGTTGTTTGTAGTAGACTAGAAATTGACTAAGAACCTCTTACCTCGCTTCTTGTGGGATCGATAAACGGGACTCCATTAGAGCCCTGATTACTTGATATGATACGAGCACTTGCGTTGGATCATTGTGACTTTATAAAAATTATTATATATTTATTGTTCATAAATCCTTGCATATAAAAAAAGTTGCATCAATTTTTTGGCGCCATTGTCGGGGAAGCTTCGGTAAGAATTTTAAGCGAATTTTAGTTGAAATAATTAGGCTTAGAATTGGAAAACTTTAGTGTCATAAAATTGTGTTTGTGTGAAAAGTGTTTTTTTTGTATGAAAAAGTGTTGTGAAAAAAAACTGTTTGTGTGAAAAATAAGGTGTTTGTGAAAATGTTTTGTTGTGTTGAATATATTTTTCATTTTATTTGTTTTATTGTTAATGTATTGTTTGTTATGTTATGTACGCAAAAAAAATGATCTGTAGGACTTGTGCCTTATGATCCCGAGTTAGAAAAATGGGAAAAAAAAATAGAAAGGGCTTGAAAAACTAGAAATGAAAATGAAAAACATTCAAAATAATAACTTGAAAAATCATCATAAATCATTGAGTGATTACGTAAATCTTACGATGGATAAAATTCATTCAAGTATACAAAACCCTCTTGTAGAAGTTGACTCGTTTGAACTAAATCCAATGATTATCCAACTTGTGCAGAACAATCAGTTTGGGGGAACTCCTTCGGATGTTCCCTATTTACACTTATCTAGTTTTCTAGAACTTTGTGCTACATTTCGTTATAATGGCATGTCAGACGATGCTGTTAGGCTAAGGCTTTTCCTTTCTCACTAAGGGATAAGGCTAAAATGTGGTTATACTCATTAGCACCTGGTTCTATTAAAAATTGGAAGGAGTTAACTCAGAAATTCCTAACTAAGTATTTTCCACCTTCAAGGACTACTCAACTTAGAAACGATATTATCTCATTTTGTCAGTATGAAGGGGATTCAATATACAAAGCCTGAGAAAGATTTAAGAAACTCCTAAGAAAGTGTCCACATCATGCTCTACCAGATTGGTTAATCATTCAAAATTTTTATAATGGGTTAGTAGGATCCCTTAGGTCCATTATTGATGTTGTTGCTGGTGGTTCATTAATGTCAAAAAAATTTGATGAAGCGTATGCATTAATTGAGGAAATGGCTACAAATGAATTTCAATGGCCCTTTGCAAGGATAAATCATAAAAATGTATCTAGTATTCATGATACAGATGCGATTGCAATTCTTGCATCTCAGATTGCTGCAATATCAAGAAAGTTGGATCAATTTGGAATGAACCAACCTCAATTTACTTCTGTAAGTGAGGAAAGCTCATTAGGGCGTATGATTGATTCCAACTTATTATATGAGATTTTAAATATCATAAACAACATGTATTCAAACTTTTACAACCCAAGTTGGAAGAACCATCCTAAATTTAACTGGAATCATACTACTGAGGGTGGAAACCAACAATGGGAAAACAATCATGCAAATCTTAATGGAAGTTGGAATAATCAAGGGAATACAAGCTATAGACCTTCACATACACTGGACTCTAATAATGATCAACAATTTGAGGATAAGAAGATGTCTATAAACAAAGCAGTATTGCAAATGGGAAACCAGTTGCAAAGTCAAAATGCTACGATTAGAAACATAGAGAATTAACTGGGAGAAATTGCTAATTCACTTAGCAATAGATCCAAAAGAACACTTTCTAGCAACACTGAGATCAAACCTAAAGAGAACAATAATGAACAATTATTCCTTGTTACTGGTCAAACTATGATAGATGTGCAAAAAGGAGAGTTGATTATGAATATTAATGACCAGGAAGTCACTTTTGATGTGTTGAAGACTATAAAATTTCCAGCTGAGAGAAAAGATGATGAATGTTTTTGGATGGATGAAATTGATTATCTAAGTAAACACCATTTTCAAGAAAATTTTGAGAGTAAGATAACAGATGAGGTTGGAATGGATTTTCATGATGAGTTGAAAACATTATCTAAAGAAGACTGTATGTATGTTCAAGAGAGGTGTGAAATGATGGAAGATGCCAAAAATAGTGAACTCGTAATTCCATTTGTTGAAAAATCTCAGGACCCCATATAATTTTAAAGCCTGCCTATTTAGGGACTTCATCTACACCACCAGTCTTTATATCTTCATATTCAACTCAATTACAAGAAAAACCTAAATTGAATGATGAACAAGATAAAGTTATTGAACTAGGACATGGAAGAGAATTTGAGGATAAATTTCAAAATAACTTTGAGTTGAGAAAAGAGGATAAAGATATTGGAAGACCATTGGAAGAAATTCCTAAGGAATTAAGAAAACCTATTTCCTAAACTAAGCTAGATCCTCCATCATTTAATAATTATAAAGGGAAAGAATTGGAAGATAACTTGAAACAGAAGAGTGACATAGAAGAATTTGATCCTGAATCTGAATTATCTAGAGAGAATCTGATCCAAAATTTGGGAGATCTTGAATTATCTTATAGAGACCCATTTCATATAAATTTCAATGATGATATTAATATGCAAATTCAGAAAAACAATAGAAGAATATTGGATCTAGAAAGAAATATGAGGAACAATGATATAAATCCACCTGAAAAGAAAGAGCTGAATGAAAATTTACAATTTGAGGATTTTGTTGGAATTCTTGAATCTGAAAAGGATTGGGTGATTGATCGAGGATTACTTAATTGAAATTTTGATTTGGGAGGAATCATTTGTCGGGCCCGCGACGTTAAAACTAAGCAATTTATGGGAGGCGACCCATAGTTATCAGTGTGCTTTGATTTATTGTGCTTGAGAGTCATGATTGTTAGTGTTGTATGGTGTTTGCTTTAGAGTGGATTGACTTGATATTTATGTGTCATTATGGATTGATAAATTTGATTGTTGATTGGTAGATGTTTGGATTGTTAGTAGTTTGATTTAATTTTTGTGTGTCATGAAGGAGGTGATTCCTTAACTTCCTATTATGGTTATACTTGTATGTTCACTTGTAGTAGTTGGATTGACGAGTTCACTATAACTTGGGTCTTACTCGGACTTGAGTTTTACAAGAGATATGATGAATTTAAAGAATGACAGCTTCATCTCAATTTTATTACATCCTTTCTCTAACTTTGTTTTCATTTGATAGGAGTCATGAACCTATTTGATGAATAACTTGTGGATGATCTCACACTACGATTTATAACAGTTAGAGGAACTTAATTATAGGGATTAGATGATGCCTGAGATTGGTGCCTAGGAACCAATTTATCAGGGATAATCTTATCTTTGGGATTATAATCTATAAAATCATTTTAAAATATTTCTAATTTATTAGTGTAGTGATTTCGTTAGAAATTGAAAGCAAATAATGTGATGTGATGAGTTAATGGAAGAATTGACCTCATTTATCCTATGTGTGTTTTGTTTGTGTTACAATTTTATATAATACTTGAAAAATATTTTTATATTCCTTTGCTGATACCTGCTATGCTAGTTAAACTTTTATTTAGTAAATTTCATTCTGACATGATTAGTTTAGATTTACTTTCTGCTGCATATTGTTCTGTCCTAATGAATACTTGTAAATGGTTTTGATAGACATTTATGGTAGATATAATTTCTAAATTGTTTTTCTTCCTGCTTATATTTTATATACTAAATGCTATATATGTTAAAAATTAAGTTTGGAGGTAGGAAGAAAAATAAAATTTTAATGTGAAAATACTTCCTTTCAGTGTAATTTTATTACAAGCATGCTTTAGGTTAGATTTACTTTCTCCTACAGCCATTCTATCCTGATTATGCATGTATATGAATTTGATAGGATGTTGTAGTAGTAAGTAGATTCAACCTTTACTTTTTCTTCCTGCAACATTTTATGAAATTAATTGCAAAATATTTTAAATATTAAGTTTAGGGGGAAGAAAAATTTTTGAAATGTAATTTATTTGTCCTCACTAGCCTGTATTTAATTTAATATCACTTTTAAAATGACTTGTGGCATTTGGTGTTATCTTTAGGTTACTATAATTTTGATTTTTGGAATGTAAGAAAAATAACTTAGTTGAAATCCTATGTGAATAAACTGTTCTAGAGTTAAGATATTTTGTAGGATATATTGGAAAATTGATTTTTCTATTTATGGTAGAAAGGAGTTGAATATTTAAAAAGCTAAAATTCTAAGATTTATACTTAATGAGAATTGAGCCTTTATTGAAAACCTTTTTCGAACTAATACTTACACTTATAAAAAGCGAGGGAAAATTTTGAGTTTTAGATTTTAGAGAGAGGATAGTGAAATTCAAAATTATTAAATGCCTATCCAGATATAGTAATCCTCACATAAAAAAAGTAAAAAAATGGGATTAAAAATGACCCCGAAATAAAAAAAAAGTGAAAAAAGGGGATTGAAAATGATCCTGAAAGAAAAGAAAAAAAAGAAAAGAAAATAAGTGAGGAGAAGTTTGAGGGTAAGCCTAATCAATAATTGGTTTCACTTAAATCTTTTTAAATGAAAAGACTTAAAAACAATCCTAAACTTATTCTTATTTCAAAAGGTATTGGTCAAATTGATATATATAAGGTGCTTAAATTCCATTTTTATACTATATATGAATCTTTAGTTTGACAATTTTCAATAACTTTTGAAGTAAATAGAAAATCAGGATTCCTAAGTTGAATATGAGATATTCTTACACTTTAGTCCTTGGTTGATTTGCTAGAATTTCTCCTATGTTATACTATAATATTTCTGAGATGAAATTATAGAAAACTCTATTGAAACCCACAACCACAAGTCAACATATTTAGTTTTTAAAGTTATAGTGTTACTTGAGGACAAGTAACAGTTAAGTTTGGGGGTATTGACACGCCTAAAATATATATGTTTTTTTTATATAATGTTACTCATTTTTTATTATATTACACTTTAAAGGAAGGCATTTTGTATGTTTTTTGGTATTAGGTACAAGAAATGATGATTAGAGCAAAAGGAAGCAAAAATGGTGCAATTTGAAGCAAAAACGAGCAAGAAAGCAATTTTGGCTTGACACATTTCGATAAATCTTTCTATGTTTGATCTCTTTTACACTTCTTGCATACTTTTGAATGATATTACACTTTAAAGAAAGGTTATTTTTATGTTTATTTTGTAGGGCTATCTGTTAGGAACACAACGCAATTGAAACAGGGCGAATCAAAGCTGAAACGGAGCAAAATGGTGGAGCTGCGCAAGATGGGCGCTGGGGGCGCCCAAACCGGCGCCAGAGACCCGAGTCCACCAAAGTAGGGCGCCGGTAGCACCCTATTCAGTGCCGGCAGCACCATATTCAGCACAGGCGGCGCCAGAAGCCCGAGGGCACGAAATTTAGGCACCGACAGCGTCCAAATACGGCGCTAGCGGCGTCAGGAGCAATAATTGGTCATATACGTTGAACCTGGACGCTTTTTGGACGGTTTCTTCAAGTACCTCTTGGGAAATTCGTCCCTACACTATTTTAAACCGAATTTGAAGCCAAAAAGATGATAGGGAAAACGTGGAGAATGATTAGATATCTTAGAATAGGAGTAGAAATGTAGATTTCTATCTTTTTGGAGAGATTGGTGAGGGAATTTTGGGAGAATCTGTAATGGAATGTTCTTGCATTGCATGGATCTGCGAGAGACTTTATGAGAGAGATTTTCATCTTTCTTTCAAGGGAAAAAAAGCTAAGCATTATGTTCTTCATTGTCTTATGATTTTGTAAAAACTTATTTTGTTGATTTGCTTTGAAATGAAGTTTTTCGTTGTGTTTTCTTCGTGCTTTGTGATTTCTTTCTCTTACTCTTTCTTCTTGTTTGGAAATAGTGGTATAAGAAAATTAGTCATTGTTTTCATTCTACTTTTCTTTTATAATGAGTAAGATTCATGTTTAGGATATTGGGATGCTTTCTAAAAGAAGTTTAATTATAAATGTGATGGTTTTTACTTGCGCTTCATTTACATTACAAAAAGAGCTCGTTGTAGTGTTAAAATTTGTTGTAATTGCATTGACCCGAAAGGGTAGTGTAATTCTCAACAAAGTGGAACCACATTCAATATCCGTGAATGAATTGCGTAGTTTATGGGGATTGAGTGCAAATAAATAGGGAAATATGGTTTCATGGGCGTCGAATTGGAGGTTTTCGGATGACAGGCTGAGATCCCCAATTTGGTCCTAAATTTTAGTAACTAAAGCTAGGGTTAGCCTTCAGGTGAAGGGAAGTGGGAGCTTTGAAGTGGCAGCCAGTATCCTCCCAGCCTAACCTTGGATTTAAGGACTAAGCCTAGGATTTGCCAATGTTCTTTATAGCACTCTGAAGAGGGGGTATTCGGAAGAGGGTAAAGAATAGGATTGCTCCTATTTGACACATATAATATTTAATGCATCTCATTCCTATACATTATCCAATTCGTTACATGAGAATAGTAGTTTTTATTATCTCAAAATTCACGAAACCAATTTCCCAAAAAGGGTTATCTTTAGTATTAATATTTGCATTAGGGAGTAGTTATTATTCTTGCATATAATATTTTGCATTTAGGAGTAGTTGTTAGAAAAACCATTTATACCACCCTTCCAAACTAAGGTTGTTAGTAGTATACTAGAATTTGACTAAGAACCTCTTACCTCGCTTCCCTGTGAGATCGATAAACGAGACTCCATTAGAGCCCTGTATTACTTGTTACAATACGTATACTTGCGATCATTGTGACTTTATAAAAATTATTATATATCTATTGTTCATAAATCCTTGCATATAAAAAAAGTTGCATCAGGCCACTTCTTTTCTTCAAAAATATTCTTCATGGGTCTCTCCAGCCAATCTGACTTTTTTGTCCTTCCTGTGTCTATGATGAAAATTTTCTAAGTTGTTTCTCTACACCTATTATTTTGCTTTGAAAGAACTCTATAGGGAGTTATACAACTTAGTGTATATGTGATTGTTTCTAGCTCCAACAGTCTAGCTAAAGTTACTAGACGTTGTTGAACAAATGCATATCTGAATAGACCTTCCCTTTTCCCTATGCTAGGGCAGCATGAGTGATCGATGGCTCATGGGCCCTCACCTTTTGTAATTCTTGTTGTAAATAAGTGATGAACCCCTTCAAACTCTTCTAAGCTCTCTCACCTCTAACCTGTGAGATCTTCAGTGAATTTTGCACACTAAAGAATTGTGTAATAAAGATGCACTTGAACTCCATGTAAGAACCAATGGAGATCCAATTCTTTTAGGATCATAAAAACAACTTACATTATAAAGCATCATTAAACTTCAACAAGCATGTCTCCAACTTGAAGATGCCACATGGTTTGCAGGGCCTGACCTTCTTATATTTGATTCTAATGGGTGAATATTGAGCATTTTTTGTCCCTTAACTTCCGTAATTTTACTTTAGAAGTGCTTTCCAGTGGCTCTTTTTTTTTATTTTATCCATCGCTCCTTATCTCCTTTACACTAGCTAAACTTGTTTACCCCTCCTGATTAGGGTAATAAGTCATGCCATATTCCTCCATAGGAGTCAATGGCAAAACTCTCTTGGCTCTAACTAACTCATTTATATGAACTGCAGATTCGAACAAACTAGATGACATCTGGACCTTAGGTAGGTGCGTGCTTCAACACCTTTGAAATCATCACCATCATCTGCTCTTTCAACATGTTCATCTGTTAAACTATCAACTCTTGTGTGCAATCCATGTTGATCAAAGCTTCCCATGCCTAGGTTTCTTCTGCATGTAAAGCTTCTGATAAGATTTGTGTGAAGATCCACACTCAATGCACCTTAGATGATGTTTAATCCTGAAATGCTTGTGTCCTCACACCACCAAGACGGGGCTTGCTTGAGAGAAATAAGCAAAGAATATGATTCTTGATAGATCAAGAGCACTAGAGTGAGAAACAGAGAGAGCAAGAGAGTGTGAGTCCTTCCTCATTTTTAATAGATGGCACTTCTTACATATCCCCCCCTACTCCCCATATTTAAGCTTGAGGGCTGCTACATAAATGATCATATAAAAGACTAGACCATGATAACACATGTCATTATGAGATTTTTTATACTGTGCTGCAGTAAAAGCACTATGTTTCTTGATGATATCTCATTTTTCCTACTAAGCTGGTGGAAATTGAGACTTCGCTGAGTTGAGGTTGGGTGACGAAGATTGCCGAATTGTTATTTAGCTTGGGCCCGAAAACCTTT
Source organism: Papilionanthe hookeriana x Papilionanthe teres (assembly GCA_022702705.1). Classification (NCBI taxonomy): domain Eukaryota; kingdom Viridiplantae; phylum Streptophyta; class Magnoliopsida; order Asparagales; family Orchidaceae; genus Papilionanthe; species Papilionanthe hookeriana x Papilionanthe teres. The sequence goes on from CM040433.1 coordinate 92,575,530, forward strand.
TCAAAATACCTCAAGTAGCCTCTTCCTTGCCACATTTTTGAGATGCTTTTATGTCCTACTAACCCATAGACATTTGTTAATATATAAATATTTATTTTAATGAGAGTAAAATATAAATTAATTAATTTTGTATATATATTATATTTATGTAAATAAATTTAAAATTTTTAAAATTTACCCTAATTACAATTTTATAAACTCATCTAAATTTTTAAATTGATTTGAATTGCCGAATAAAATAAGTTAGCATTTTCTTAATTTCTTTTGAATGAAGCTTTACTCTTTATGAAAACAGTATAAATTCTTGCTGAATTAAACTTTAGTAGGCCTGCAAACAAAGTGTTCATCAAAATAATTATTGCACGACTTGATTAAAGCTCATCCATAGCTTTGATTAACAAAAACATAATTATTTAATTGTTAAGTGAATAGTTTAGCTGAACAAATTTGCTAAGAAACTCAAATTTTTATTTTATTTTCTTTTAAACTCAACTAATGATCAAATAAAGCTCTCGGAAACTAAAGATAAACTTCTCACCTCAAATAACGGAAACCAAAAATAAACTTTTGACAAATGTGAACTTTCGGACACTTCTCACCTCAATTCAATAAGTGCAGCGCTAAACCCTGTCATTAAAAAAACAATACGGCATTTATATGTCGCTAATCTCGATAAGCCTTGCTTGACCAGATTCAATGGCAATGAGTAATTGGATTTTACCTATGGGATCTCTGCTTCCGCGTCTCTTTCAACTTTATCAGAACGTCTCAATTAAATTACAGGCAATGCGGTTTGTTTAGCCGTTGAAGTTGTCTTCTTTATAAAACTCTCGATTAAAAAATAATACTTGATGTATACTTAATTTTTTAGTTGCTAAAATATGAGAGAAATCAGAAATATTATTATTAAACACTGGTAAAATTCAAATAATAGATAATTCTCCTATAAGTAAAAACCTGCCATTTCTGACATAATTAAATGTTGCACTAAATTTTACCAAATGGACTTGCCATCCCAAAAAAAAAAGCGACGAGGGCGGTCTAAAGGTGCGTTTGAAGCTGCTTATTCAGAGCTTGCGCGATTTGAAAACACGGATATGATATTTGGTTTTCACATTTGTAGCGCGTCCCGCCAGATGTTGAGATCGTTTGAGACAGTTTATTTGATGCGGTAGCGTTTTGAAAACGCATCTGTTCTGTTTGGTTAAACTGCATTTTCTACCTAGGTAAGGTGGGAGCTTTCTGGCTGCGATCTGACTTTTTCAAAAAAAAAATAAAAATATGTAGTAGTCATCACACCTAACTTATCAGCAGATTATTCAACAAACCGTAACTGTCCCAAATAGAACCGTAATTTTTCATTATAACTATAAGCGGCACAACTCAATCTCCGCGGGCAAACATTTAGATCCTTTTTTTACTCAAAATATTTAATGCATACTTCCAAACTAACAAAAAATTGAAGAAGCCTTTTGATGTCCTTATCCCCACCTTCAAGCTCTGCAAACTGGAGCACGCGGGTTAAACCAAATCTTTGTGGAGAGGAGAGAGATTTGTAAAAGAACTTAGTCCCAGGTAGCCCTAGCCATCTTCTACGTGACAACCTCTGGACTACCTACAAGGAAGGCACACTTGATCTATTTCACCAGTGGAATAGCAGAGGGTGAGTGACTGCGAGGCTTAATAATTCTCCATTTTCCTCTCTGACCCAAGGAAGACACACTTGAGCTATTTCACCAGTGGAACAGCAGAGAGTGAGTGACTGAGTCGCCTACTAATACTCCATTTTCCTTCCTATGTCATGCTATCTCCCTCTAATCCACATTCTGGATATTCGTGAGCAAAACCCTGATTTTAATGTCAAAATTAACTAGGATCCTTAGCAGTAGTCTTCACCATTGTACAGCTCGTCTGTTTTGTTGCCTTGTTAGCTTCTTCCGATTACATTCCAGCAAAACGGCGTGTTCAACCCAATCCAAGCTGTTTAAACTCCATACTCATCTTCAATAACCGATTTCTAATAAGCCTTCATCATTCGCATTAGGGGAGACAGAGAGAAGAGAGTGAGAGAGGAGAGGGAGAGGTTTTTTAGCTAAAATCCAAGCTATCTTTTTTTTTCCCCCACTCTGCCTTCTTCACCAAAAGCTATGGCGGATACCTAGTTTTATTAAGCACTTGACTCGATGGATACTCGTTTACTCCGTTGAATCAAACCCACTTCCAAAAACCTCTGCTTTCAACATGATACGTGCAAAATCTTATATTGGTCTCTATATTGTTTTTCAGTTGAGGATCCGCAGGTACATACAAGCTTAACCCCATCTTCTTCTTCTTCTTCTTTTTAACTACTACCCATTTTTGCTTACAAACCCTTAGCTCCCCACTTGTCTTTTCATGAAGACGGTTATCTTCCTTCATTTGAATCCCTCGACAAAAAATCTACTTTTAAAAAGCTCTCCTTTTCAGCGAGGTTCAGAAATTTCTTAGGCGCATTCTTTGTACTTTCTCCTTTGTCAATGAGCTGGACTTTCCTCAATGTTGTGGGGATGCTCAGTGTCGGATTTAGCAGCCAAGTTTGCCTTCTTTCCACCACATCCACCAACTTATGGCATCAGGAATGATGAAGTTTGTGAAGGGAAGCTGTTGGTTACTGGCATTCCCAGGGACCCCTCCATGGATGTGCTAATGGTTGACAACAGAAGAGGGAATAAGATTGTTGCATTCTATTTCAGAAATCCATATGCAAGGCTCACAGTCCTTTACTCCCATGGCAATGCTACTGATCTCGGACAACTCTATGAACTCTTTGCTCAGCTCAAGGTCAATCTCAGGGTTAATTTGATGGGGTTAGTGGTTTCTATATGGTAGTTTATGGATTAAATCGTTTAGCATTCGCATGCCATTTTGTTTGCCCAATTCTTTACCAATTTTGTTGGCTTTTGAAATGACCTTATGCTTGTAACATTGGCAAACTGGTTTTTATTCCTCTTCTGCTTTGTCTGCAAAGCCGAACTGAATTTTGCAAAAATCACCTTCTCAACAATCGTGGTTGAAATAATTAAAATTGTTGGTAATTCATCAGTAATTCGCGCGATTTATTTAATCACATTGTCAATGATATTATTATTAATGCTGAGGAACTCACCAGAAGTTCAATTTGTAAAGGCCAATTCTTATTTTAGTTCAAAATTACATGTTTTCTTAATTTGTTAATTTTCATGGAAATAGATGTGCCCCACTATTCTAGATTTGCATGAAGTTATCTCATAGCATGGCGATTTCCATTCTGAAATCAACACTTTTGCGACACATGATAATTTAGATATAAAATTGGAGTAAAAAACAAAAGCTAGGTCCAATGAACTTGTTAGAGCTAAATGATAATCAGGCTTCACTAACCTTATCTTATATCTACCATGCCCTACCAGTAGCACATAGAGCATTTTTTTTATCATTCTCCTCAGCATGCAATTTACTTTTCCACAATGCTGCTTATTGTAGTCCCTAAGAAATATACTTCTGCAATTTAATGCACAAATGTGTTTTACGCTATTTATTTACTTTCTCTATTTCTAAATCAAAATTTTCCATGGTTAAGAGCAAATTGTAATTCCAGTAGGCAACAAGCTTCAACCTAGCATCTTTAGATTAATGTTAATACTCTTTTATGTTCTATGGGCTTATGCAAGCTTGTGTTTTTATTTTTGTTACCGAAAAAAACTGTAACATGAAAATCTATTGATTTCTTCACCAATTTTGAGTTTCCCATATTTAAGGCTTCTACCTTGTTTTTTGAATCAGAATTGACCTGTTTTACTGAGCTTTCCATCGCCAAATTTCTATCCTGAAAAGCAATTTTGAAGAAATAAAAAAAAGGTGTTTCTTTTTTATTGGCATTATACTTGCTGTGTTATGCTCAAACTTAAATATTTAATTTACTTCACCTCATATAGCTCCAAAATTTTTTAATTATTAAATATTTCTCAAAATATGAGAAATCAGAAATAATAAAATTTTTATATGTAAATATTTCTCTAAAATATTGGAAATCTAAAAATTTTTATTATTAAACATTTCAGCTCGTCTCAGTTGTATTCTGCAATCACGCATAGGTGCACTACCGCTCAATTGCTCTAGTGCGGCATCCAAACAGGATATTCCTCATTTAAAAAGCACGGGAATTTATTTTTCTTTTTCATGATTTCACGATGTGGGACTAAATTAGTGGGGCAGAGGTGTTGAGCGGAGGGAAGATTTTTGGGCATTTACATACATATCATGCAATTCTTTTGTATATTTAGATATGAAACATTTTTTTTTTGTTTGATGTGGCCCATAGTGAGCGGGACCGTGGGTGGGGGCCAAGCACAAATTTTTTAAGGCATTTGCATACATTCCAGTATTTCACCTAATTCTTATGTATTTATTTATTCAATGTAGGAATTTTATTTTTCATTTTAAATCCTAACTAAAATTATTTAAAATCTAATAAACTTTAATATTTTTTTAAAATATGATATAAAAATTATATATATTAATATTACACTACAACAACAACAACAACAAAGCCTTAATCCCACTATGTGGGGTCGGCTACAAGAATCCTTTTTCTCCATTGCGTCCTATTTAGTGTCAAATTTTCGTTTAATTTTAATAAATTAAGATCATTTTTTATGCAATAAGCCCAAGTTTTCCTAGGTCTACCTCTGCCTTTCTTAACATAAGTTGTATTTAAACATCTACTCTCCTAATCGGATCATCAGGTGGTCGACGTTTAATGTGACCAAACCATCTAAGGCGACTCTCTCTAATTTTATCCGTTACTAGTGCAACACCAACCCTATTACGGATATATTCATTTCGCATTTTCTCTCTAAGTGTAAGGCCACTCATCCACCTAACCATTCTCATCTCGGCAACACTTAACTTAACATTATGCTTCTCTTTTAAAGGCCAACATTCAGCACCATAAAGCATTGAAGGTCTCACCACCATCTTATAAAATTTTCCTTTCAGTCTATGCGGTACTTTTCTATCACACAATAGGTCGAACGCATTCGTCCACTTCAACCAACCAACTCCGAATTCTACTATTAACATCCCCATCTATATCACCGTCGCTTTGAACAATGGACCCGAGATATCTAAATCGTTCACACCTTTTAATAATTTGATCACCCAAAGTTACACTTCGTCACTGGACCTACTATTACTAAAATTACATTCCATGTATTCGGCTTTAGATCTACTCAAACGAAGACCTTTAGAGTCCAATGTAGACCTCCATAATTCAAGTTTTTCCTGAACTTTTTCTCTTGTCTTAGCCACAAGGAGGATATCATCAGCAAAAAGCATACATCGAGGTACATCCTCTTGTAAATGCCCAGTAATACCATCCATAAATAAAGCAAAAAGATATGGGCTTAAAGCCGATCCTTGATGTAAACCAACATAAATAGTAAAATATTTGGTCAATCCTCCTTCAGTTCGAACACATGTAACAGCTCTAGCATTCATATCTTTAATGACTTGAATATAAGTCATATCAACACCTTTCTTCTGAAGGACTCTCCAAAGAACATCTCTAGGAACCTTATCGTAAGCTTTTTCTAAATCAATAAAAATCAAATGTAGATCTTCCTTATTATCTCTGTACTTCTCCATCAAACCTCTCAATAAATGTATAGCTTCCATGGTAGACTTGCTCGACATAAATCCAAATTGATTATGAGAAACCTTCGTAATACGTCTTAACCTATGTTCAATTACCCTCTCCCATAAATTTAAAGTATGACACATCAATTTAATTCTTCTATAATTTGCACACTCTTGTGCATCTCCTTTATTCTTAAAAATGGGGACCAAAATACTCTTTCTCCACTCCTCAGGCATCTTTTTAGTTTTTAAAATAATATTAAAAAGTTTAGTAAGCCAGAAACCCCCAAATTACCTAAACATTTCCACACTTCGATCGAGATATCATCGAGTCCTACGATTTTCCCCTTGGTTTTCTTTAAAGCCTCATCAACTTCTTTTTTACTATTGCGACGATAAAAATGAAAAGTTTTATTATTATTAACGATATTAAGATCACTAAGGTCGAGCGTACTTTCAACATCTTCATTAAAAAGTTTATCAAAATAACTCACCCACTTATGTTGAATATCATTTTCTAAGAAAAGCCCTTTTTGATTTTCATCTTTAATACACTTTACTTGAGTTAAATCTTTATTTTTCTTTTCTCTTTGTTTGGCTAGTTTATACATATATTTTTCACCGTCCTTAAGTATCTCAACACGTTATAAAGATCACTAAAAGCGAATTTTTAGCGTCGAGATTATTCTTTTAGATTCCCTGCAGCCGTTTTATATTTTTCCCAGCTTCTCATGCTTTTACATTTAAACCAATTTTTATGACATAACTTCTTATATTTTATCTTTTCGCACATTATTATTTCACCACCAACTATTTTTATTTATAAAAATTTTTCTTTTCGATTCTCCAAGACATCTTTAACCACTTGTTTAATAAGTATTAATTAATTTTTCCCACATAGCATTCGCGTCTTCATGGACATCCCAAATATTTAAATCTTGAATTTTACTCATAAAAATAATTTTTTTAATAATATATATTAATATTACACTAATATTATTTATTTTTTATTTAATTAATTCGAGCCAAATCGAGTCAAATTTTAATTAATAAACATTTGTTTGTGTTTGACTTGTTTATAAATCGAGCTCAAAACTTGTTCGTGTTTTGCTTGTTTCTTAATGAACTAATCGAACACGAGCTATTTATCAAGCTGAACACCAGTTGAATGAATAAACATTTGTTTGTGTTTGGCTTGTTTATAAATCGAGCTCAAAATTGGTTTCTGTTTTTCTTGTTGCTCAATAAACTAATCGAACACGAGCTATTTATCCAGCTGAACACCAGTTGTTCGCAAACAATGAACTTTTTTTGAGAGCCTACTAGTAAAATCCCCATCTAAATCATCATCACTTTAAACTATAGACACGAGATATCTAAAATGTTTATTTCTTCAAATAACATGATTACCCGTTGTTATAACCCTGCTACTAGGTATACCATTACAAAAATTACATTCCATGTTTAAGTTTTAGATCTACTCAAACGAAAGCTTTTAAACTCGAAATTGACCTCCATGGTTCTAGATTTTCTTGAACCCTCTCTAGTCTTATCCACATGAAATATAGCATCAATGAAAAACAAAGTAAGGCACATCCTTCTCTAAATATCTAGGAAGAGCATCCATAACTAAAGCAAAAAGATATGAGCTTAAAGACAATCCCTAATACAATCCAACTAAAATAGGAAAATACTTGTCAATCCTCTATGTTTGAAAACAAGCAACATCTCTAGTATACATAAATTTCTTTAATTACTTGAATATTAACTTTTTTTTTCTTTAACTATCAAAAGTACTTCTCTTGGAACTTTATCATAAGCTTTTTCTATATCAACAATCATTTGTGCATCCTCATTTTTTCTATGCTTTTCTGTCAAATCTTACAATAAATGTATAGCTTCCACAGTAGACTTGACCGACATGAATCTAAACTGATTTTGAGAACTTTTTGTGTCACGTTGTAACCAATTTTCAATTACACTCGCATAACTATAATATATGATACATTAACTTTATTCATCTATAATTTGCACATTATTGTGTATCCCTTTTATTCTTAAAAATATGAACAAATAGACTCATTTTATATTCAGACATCATTTTAATTTTTAAAGCAATATTAAGTAGTTTAGCATCACCAAAAATTCTGGAATCTCATAAATATTTTCACACTTCTATTAGAATATTATCAGGTTCTACTACTTTTCCACATTTCATTTTCTTTACCTCAATTTCTATTTTACTAATTTGAGCGAAAGAAAATAAAGGGGGTTGAAAACTCAAATCAATGACTATAACTCATACTCAATAAAGAAGTACTTTGGGTTCCATTTCATTCATTTCATTTCTATTGGATCCAATCAAACCCTACAAGTTTGAATATGATGGCTCTTTGTAATGTTAGTATGAATTTTGCTCAAAAGTTGTCCTTAGGCAAAAAAAAAAAAGATAAAAGCATGATGCCCGATTGATACTTGTGTTATCCTAAATGCTATGAAGCACTGATAATCATCCAAGTATATGTGTCGATCAAGTTGTATGCAGAATTAGTCTCTGTGTATCGATTCCACGAGTTGTTAGTTTAATTTTCAATTAAGTCAAAGTTTTAGTTTACTAATTGTCCTCTTAGCTTGAAAGATCGAAGATTAAGTGAATTTCAAAGTTACTAATAAAAAATTTTACAAAAAAAATATCTAAATAAATACTGAGATGATTGTGAGGTTTTCTATCAATTGAATGATTCCTCTCTGAATTGAAACTTAGAAATTTAGGTTTAACGATATGATAAAATTGTGGGTGAATATTAGCAACAGATTAACTCCTTATCCTCTCCCTGACGTTTAAGAAGGTTTTGAAATTAAACATTTTTAGTTTCCTAGATCAAGTGATTTTACAGGTTTCTAAATTTATCTTAATAATTGTACAAACTTAAAAGCAATATCTTTATTATTCCAAGTTAGTGTGAGTTAACCTAACTATTCCACTGGCTTGCTTCCTTCCACACAACTTGATCACAACACTTTCACTAATTAATTGGTCATATTGAAAGTCAATTAAGAGTAGAACAGTAAAACATCATCACTGCAAAATTTAATTTTAATCACAATATAAAAGTTAAACACATGATTCGCCAATTTAAAGGAGAAAATAAAAACTACTCGCTACTTATACCTTGAAACAACAAAACATACTTTCATCAAAGCAATTAAAAGACAGAATTTAGGTTTTCTTCTCACTCGAAGAGTTTTACTGGATTGCATGAGCCAAATTACACTCAAATCCCTCACACACTCCCCCTAACAAATGTTTTTCCGCACTTAAATAAGTTTAGAGCCTCTATCCTTCACCATATATCTCATGAATGGTTTGGCATTCACAAATCTCTTCCCTTGCAAAATGATGCATGTGAACCTTAAAAACTATCAACAAGTGTGACCAAACACCTAAGTTGCAGTGTAGCGCCTAAGCACTACGAATCCAACGCCCCTTTTCTAAGCCCTCTGTAATTCGCACACTATCAAATTCGGGCTTCGAGTACCTAGGCTCTAGTTAGGGCGCTTTGGTGCTACAAGGCTAGCGCCCATTTTCTTGGTCCTCTATATTTAGTTGGAATCCAACATTTTGGCTATCTGTGCCTGACTCCTCTGTCACATGGGCGTTGGTCCTATTCTTAATTCATTTTCAATCGTTTCATCTCCCACTAATCTTCTGACCCATATCTTGCAAAATATACCACAAATAATTTTCAAAAGCATAAAATAACATAACAGTAAACTAAAAACATAACATGAAAAATCACATTTACACTACATATCAAATTCCCTCAAATATAGAACTTACTTGCTCTATGTAATCTCATATCTAATATTAGACTTAATTGAACTATTTAGTATCTCATTCTATGAATCCCTATTTTTCAACGATATCTTATAATCTCTTTTGAATATACAAATATCATTAAATAAGTGGATTTTAATTAATTCATAAAAGCTTAGCCTCTCTTCAATTATCTCTTTCACTAGTATAATGAATCCTATAGTGCATTATTCAGTTCTACTTAAATAAATTCATTAATTAAAGATAAATTTAAGTTAGTTGATTTGTTAATGAAATTATTCCAAAATTCGTTAATCTTTTACTAAATGTAATGTCTGAGAATTTTATTAAAAAAACTTTTAAAGTTTTGTAAAACCATAATAGAATTAGACACCAATATCTTGATTTTTTTATATGCTCAACCTCAAATTTTTTCGGACTATAATTATTCTATCTTTTGAGATCTAATTCTTTAAAATTTTCGTTTTGCTTTCCTTTTTTATGGAGAAGTACTATATCTGGTTAAGTATGTATTTTATTGATTTTGGATGTCTTATCTCTTAATTTATAATTCTTGTTTACATATAAATGTGTTTCAAAAATATTATAATTCATTTGAAACTTGAAGTTTTATTTTGAATATTTGAGTTGAAAATTATGGACTTAAATATCTCTGATTAACTATTTATATTTATACTATCCGTCTTAAGTGTTTAATACTTTTTATGCTAAATAAAAGACTAATTGGAAAAAGATGTCAAATTACTATTAAATTAACTTTAAATCCAGTTTTTAAATAAGTATTTGCTTTATTTTTTAACTTATTATATAAATATTATTAAACTTAAGGTTCTATCATGATTTATTAGTACACGGTAAAGTCTAAAGTATATGCATATAAATCACAATTAGTCAATTACCTATGTATATTCCCCACCTCCCAAAAAAAATTATTTTTTATCTTACACATGCCAAATGATGAATTTCAATAAATAAAAAAAGAATAACATGTGTAAGCAAGGAATTCACAAGACTTAAATTACATATACAAGTAAATTATCCATATCACATGAAAATATAACAGGAAACAAGTCTACACATCAACCACAACAGATTAGTACTGAAGTAAACAAAAAATAATGTTAAACAAGAAACATAACTTTTCAACACAATAAATAACAGAAATTTCTACATAGTGTGTACTATAACATGAAAATATATATACAAATACATCACCATGTACATCTTATAAGATCCACAGATCAATAATCACAAGATCACAGTTCAGAGAAACAATATTCTAGAAAATATTTCAATAATACATAACAATGAATCACAACAAACATCAAAGTCAAGTCAACGTTAAGAAAAATTACCTAATGAAATTTAGTATTCATTATCCTCACCAACTTTCTTCATTGGTTGGGTGGTATCATTTTAAGGCTCAAATGGAGGGGTATAGGAAACACAATTGGATCAGGCCCATATTCCATTGGTTTTGTCGGAACATCTTCTGCTGAGCAGCATGATAATGGGCCTGACACTCATACTGACACCTATGATTATTTGCAAAGTGGTGTGAGCACTCAGCTAGATCATGCAACTCCCACTGCATAATAGCTGAATCCTGGGCAAGAGTATCAAGACGTTCTGAGATATCAACAATCAATGTGAAGGGTCGAGGTTGGGAAGTATTAGGCTGAGAAGAGCTCCAACCACGATCATTTGTGGACACTTCTCCATAAGTAAAAATGATATATCCGGTCATATGCTTTGTAAAATGAATCAGCTTCTCTCAACTCTCTCCATTTATTCCAGCTGCGACACATTGCAAAGATAACGTATATATGCCGTAATCCTATGGCAGTCTGCCATCTCACTATGTTCAGAATAAAATCATATATAACAGTCCCTACATCAATAGCTCTCTTTTTTTGGATAAAAGAAGTTGAGAATGACAGGATCCTTAATGATTTCACTGGTTTTTGTTGAAGGCATAAGTCTTGGTGAAATGTGGTGCAAAACCATAAACTTTTTATTCATGGCCTTGCAAAGGAAATTAAGAATCTTTTCATCTGTAATTTTCCGCTAAGCACTCGATTTAGTAAGAAAGTCGTTTATCTCTTTAAAATCAGATTCATTTTCTATAAAGTTAGAGAAATCACAATTAGGGATTCTGGGGAGGCTAATAAAGGCATTAATAGAACTAGAATCAAAAGCTTCCTGCTTTCCCGCACAAAGACATTATCGTCCATTTGTTCTTTTATGCTAGCAATGAATTCACGAGCAATAGGGACAATGTCTAGTGGAGTGCAGTAGCGAAAAGTTTTCCAACCCTTACTAAAGATTAAACCTTCCACCCAACCCCCAGGCTCGAAAAAAACTCTTTACAGGATAAGCTTCATTGATAGCAATAGATTATTGTATCGATTAACGACTTTGACTCTTAATAAACTTCATGCTTCAAATGTTGTCTATTTCCTAAATCCTTTGGTTTTGGGTGTCGTGCGTTCAAATGGATTGAAGATTAAGAAACAAATAGATAAACGAAGAAACTACTTTTGGAAATCCCAAGTTTTTCTCAACTTATCTCCTCTTATTCCTGTATCCTTTGCTCGACAGTTATGGTAGGAAATGATCGTGCTAATGAGAAGAAAATGAAAGAAACACGCAAAATATAGGGTCTAGAACCTGGGCACTAAAAGGGGCAGCGCTTAGGGGCAAACCAAATATGATAAATATAGGGGTAGCACCTACTTTCTAGGTGTAACACTACAATGCTCCGTTATTGGCAACGCATGGATGCCAAATCATGACGGAGGACGCTAATGTCTTGAGATGCCAGCGCTTGGGCACTCTAGAGTGGTGCAGGGGTGCTCGCACCGGAATGTGCATGCCCATGTTTTTTCACTCCATGACACATGCAATCAAGTCAATTATGGAAAGCCTCCAAACAAGCACTTCACACAATACACTTTAAATCAAAAGAAAACTAAAACGAAAACAAAAGTAAATTAGGAGTAAACCACAAAATAACGCATGGGATGCATCCTAAAAATCATAGAATTTTATAACATCAACCAGACAATGGCAATTTTACTATTTATGATGATTCAAATTCAAGGTCTTTCTAAAGTTAATCCTATTTCCACCTAGATAGAACTTCAATCTCTGATCATTAATTTTAAAACACGGGTATTTTTTTCTTCCATATTGACAACACCAAAAGGATAAACTTCCACTAAATGGTCTTTGACCACCCAGACTTCAGTCTTCCTGGAAATAATCTTAATTGAGAAATGTATAGTAAAGCCCCTTGTGCCATATACTCATCTGATCAGTGTGTTGGTCCAAAGATTGTCGGGCATGTATAGCTGTTGCACATCATGAGCCCCTTGTGCCTGACTAACAGTAAGAACTTGCTTGATCTGATGAGATGGTAGAACCGCAGTAGAAAGATTGCCAACTGTTACATCAATGATAGGTTCTAGGAAAGGTGAAGTATGAAATGTCTCCTCTGCCCCCACGAACAGAGGTTCTACAGGAGGAATTAGGGGACCTACATCTTGAGCATTGTGTGAAGGCTGAGTAGTTGACATATTACCCGTGGGGATAGTGGAACTTCAGCAACGTCGGCCAATAAGCTAAATGGTATGGTTACCACAATGTTATTGGGGTCAGGGATATCTTTATGATGATCAGTAGTGTCACTTACTTGGAGCAGGTTAGGAGGGGGAATCTGTACCTCTGGCTATGCACTTTGCTTTTTAGGTTTTACATGGAGGTGTAAGTGGTGACATTGAGAATTGGAGTGGCTGAACATATGAAAATTCGAGCAATACACAGGGAAATGCTCAATAACTACCTTTTGCCAATAGCCTTAGTGTTGTGAGCCTAACTAAATTTCCTCGGGAGCGGTTTAAGTAATGTTCATTCCAACAAGCAGCCTGGCTTCTGAAGGATGTAAGAGATTAAAAGTACGAATGTTCGTTTTCAGTGGCTTACTATAGACAAAGGCAATAGAGTACAACACTAATTAAGTAAAATAATAAAATTTCAGGCCAGGGAGGCAATTCCAGATCGGAATGGTTGGTGGTTCTGTCTGTGGGTCAAAATCTACAGATCATTTCAAAGTTTTCATTGCTCTGTTATCAATCCAGACTAATCTTTTAGCAAATAAGCGTGTATAATTCTCTTCGTTGTTAAGTTGCATAAGAATGTGTTGCCCATCTAAAAGTCCAGTTTTCCACTCCCCAACAAGGTGCATAGCTCAAATTCTTTACGGATAAACTCCATTTTAGAATGATCATAGAGGAATTTCCCGACCAAATTCAGATGACATGAGGAAGCAAGCTCATTACATTCGGCTTCATTAAAAAAGATGGCTGGCTTCCTATTCGTCCTACCAAGTTTCTTGATGTAACGGAACTCGCCACCCTTCGCCAACGCAAATAAAGGCGGAACAAGCACTATTTAGGAGTACCTAAGACGTGAACACCCGCAAGAGGAGCAGCATAAATTCTGTCCGAAGTCATCACCGGTTGAAACGGGAGGCTAGGCGTTAACGGGCAGTGAAGAATGACAATTAGCGCACCTGCAGTAGTAATAGGGAGGGAGCCAACTGCAGCAGGAAGAGGAAGCAAAAACGAAGATGCAATCCGTAGCCGAAAGTGCGGCTTGCACACCGAACCCTAGCCGAAGGAAACAACGACGTTCTGCCCGCGTGGAGGGAGCAAAGGTCTACAGCTTGTCGAACAAAGAAACGAGTGACAATTAGGGCAACTGCAACAGGAAGAGGGAGAAAGCCAACTACAGCAGAAAGAGGGAGGACGCGAAAACGAAGCTGCATACCCTAGCCAAAAGTGCGTCTTGCACACCGAACCCTAGCTGGAGGAAACAACAACGTTCAGCCCGCGTTCGCTTCCTCCCTCCTGCTATATAATATATACTAGTGACAAATATATTAGTCACAAATATATAATTGATAATATATATATATATATATATATATATATATATATATATATATATATATATATGTATGTATGTATGTATATAAAAAATAAAAAATAAAAAAATAAAAAAATAAATATATATATATATATGTATGTATATATATTTAAAATTTTTTTTATTTTTTATTTTTTTATCTTTTTTAATATACATATATATATATATATATATATATATATATATATATATATAGATAGATATATATATATATATATATATATATAGATATAGATATATATATATATATATATATAGATATGTGTGTGTGTGTGTGTGTGTGTGTGTGTGTGTGTAATATTGATACAATGTTACTCTGACTTTTGTAGGTGATAGAATATTAATTATCTACTAATAGATAAAACGTCTCTAGTATAAGATAGAACTGATATAGAATTTTTTTACAAATACTGGGATGTGTACGAGAAAGATTTTAAATGAGCATCTAGATTTTTCCTTAGTAGTCTACAATTGAGCCCATGAAATCGCAAATCCTTTAGCTATTTCTTTCACAATTATACTGGGATATACATAAAGCTCTCAAACCCTCTTAATTTGTCCACTCAAAACATAATACGAAGTCCTCAAAATTTTTTTCCAAATTTTGGCACTTGCCAACCTTTTAATTTATCCATATATTGAAAAGTTATTTTAATTAAATGTAAATGAATGTATAAGTAAAGTATAACATATCATACATCAATATTAATACAAACAATATAATAAACTCATTTGAATCAAAATTAAGCTTACATTCATTAAAAGTAAATAAGTTGATGAAATTTAGACATAATAACTTAATTAATCATACTTCACAAATTTTACAAAATTTTTGAACAATTTAAAACTGAAATAAGTTTTCCAATACTTAACATAATGGTTTAAAGAATTTGTATTGTTTTTAATCTAAGTTTTCCCTAACTAGTAAATCGAGGATGGAATTAGCATAGCTAAGCCTATAAAGTAAATTTAATGAAAACAATTTAAACTTTAAGTTCAATTGAACTTTTAGTCATACAACTGTGATTAGCATTATAATGGTGAGCAAATTAAGCTTATGATCGCTAATATAATAATATTTAAGCTATTTTTTAGATAAAAAATAAGAATAAATCAAATAAATAGAAATTCAACCCATTTAAATAAAAAAAATCATGAAATTATTTTTGTAAACTCAAAAAGATATTAGAGTTAATTTTTGTGGTGTTCACATCCTCAAGACTACTGGTTAAATAGACTGATACCTTTCAAGCTTGAGATTTTCATTTGAGCCTTCTTGTCTTGAATGCTTATGCTCGTCTCTATGAGGTTTCGTTTAAGTTCCTTAGTGGGAATTAGTCTTTTCAAAGTACACTAAGTGTAATGCAATGCAAGAGGGTTCCATTTTTTTTTTCTTTTATGTGTGAAGAAATGCGGGGCTTTTCCGAAGGCATTCATGAGTTGTATGTTATATATGCTTATATTTTATGCTTTTAGTCATTTAATTAACCAAATTTAAACTACATAAAGTAGTTGTTGTAACCAGTGTTAAAGTTGTCAAATAAGGAATTTGTTCAGCAAACCTTGGCCCATACACTCCCCACTTGTCTATAAGGCATAATGGCAAAACATAGTACGTATTTCATCTTATGATTATCTTCCGTGTTCATGGACGTGATTCTATATTTATGGTAGTCAATAGGTTTCTTAGCATGGCACATTTTATACTTTGTTCCAAGACTAATGATGCCTCTCATGTGGCTGAAGTGTCCTTTAAGAAACGTTATCTCCCCATTTCCAGTGTATGATGCAGATTTTGATAGTTATATCTGGAAAATCTAATGAAAACTCTTTAGGATAACTGAAGTTTTCATCTTCATCCACCCCCAGGTAGATTAACAGATAGAAAGAAGTCCGGAAAATTTATTGGATGTTTTAGTAGAAGAGTTTGGGAGATTAGATTTTATTTTGTCTAACGGCTGATGTAGTGACAACAGCTTCAACACTTACGCTAAAAATTATCCTTTGAATTTATGGGCAAAACCTAGCAAGCCTATAGTTTTTGTACCCTTACTCATGCATGCATATTCTAATTTTACTTCATCATTTTGTTGAGTATATGCATAAGTTGCATTCTGATGTTAAGGTGGAAAATCAAATAAAAATTATGAAACTAAGTGTATGCTCATATGAAATCTCAAGAATATTATAAAAAATTTTTTGTGTTCATATTAATGTTGAATATGCTTCTCACGTTGCTCTTCTCACGTTGCTCCTTTAATATACTCCATGCCTAATCCTCACTTTTCTCAAAAATACAGAGAAAGCTTAAACTGAATGCATGTATGATTGATTTTCCTTTCAATATTAATTTTTGTCTGATTTCTAATGTTGAGGATCTCTAATAACTTGTAGAGGCACGTTAAGCCTCAAAATGTTCGTACGAGTATCCATGCTTGCAATGCCAATTCTAATTTTGTTTATTTCCTCTTCGCCAGTCCCACTTCTTAAAAAAATTGTCAGAAAGATTATATCTGGTCCTTTGAGCAAACTGTGTTATTTAGCCAATGGAGAGGTCATTAGCAATGACCCATGAGTAGATCATTATGAGCATCTACTCATCATGGATTTACCTTAAGTTTAACTCTCCATGGAGTGTTTCACACCTCAGGAGTGTTGATGATGGTCGTCTAATTCAAATTTTTGTTTGGAATTGAAGACATGCTTAATCAGACATTATGTAATTTTATATAGCATTTGTATTTTGAAAATTTTGGATTTTGTTTTATTATGATTTTTTGTTATGCTTTTAAATTTTTGAATTGCAATTTTTATAGTTACTTGACCATAGAACCCTCTCATCATATATAAATAGGGGTCCATCTGGCTAGTTTGAACTATTGAATTATTATTGCATAAAGTTTGAGATTTCCTTTTTTTTTCTCTCCAAACTGCTAGCTTCTTTTGTTCTCTCTTATTATCTGATGCTCCCCTCTTCTCTTTACTTTTCTATGTTAAACACTAGAAGGACAACATATATATCAATATGTTGAAGTTATTAATATGTGTGATGTATTAAAGCTTTGTTGATTTTACTAAAATTTGTTTGATGGATCTGTGATTACTATTAGAAGTATTTGTGCTAATAAAGAGTTTGAACTACAGTAGTATTCATCAAGGATAATTATCAAACTCGTGACTTTTTGCTTTAACTATAGAGATGTAATTAAATTATATTTAATACCCATACAAAACGAAAGTATAGATGGTTATCTTTTAAAGGTGGCTCAAGTTGGAATAATTGAGAAAAAGTTGAAAGACTGTTAGTAAAATAAAGTTTGAGAATATCATGGAAAGTTACATGCAAATTTCAGTAAATTTTAACTAGATTAGATTTTTTATATGGATCTTATTCTTGGGTCATAAAGATGTTGCTGATAACTAGGTGGAGTTCAATAAAAATGAGAATGCTATGATTGATGTCTTATAAAATATGGAAGCATAGGATGAGAAATAATTATATTTTATAGATGATGAGAATTGTAATCTGTAACTACGGAAGATAATATAGTGGAAGTATATTTTGGTGACATGGGCATGTACAACTAGGGTAGTAGATATGCCAATAAGTTAGGTTATTACAACTAATGTGGCGTGGTTGAGAAGGAAATAGTCTGATAATTGGGTTAGATTTTGTGCAAAATGATATGTAAAAATAGATCCATCACCTAAAGTACCATTCATAAAGTCAACAGCTAATTGTTGGCTCGAAAAGAAAAAAAAGGGAAAAAAAAAATAAAGGGCTAATAAGCTGCTCCATGATGATGATGCTTCAGGTTCTTTATTGTGAACAGTTCTCTCTTTCTTGGTTTTTGATTCTGTGCACTTGTTCACGACAGCAAAGATTTTGGATAACTCCGCCTTCTGGTTTAAGCAATCTACCTTCCACTATTCTGTGTTGTGGATACTCTTAATCTTTAATGTGAGCCTTTAGCATTTAACATTTTATTATTTCTTATTTAGATTAGTATTACAGGCCCATTAAATTCTGATAAGATAAAATATTTGCCTCCTTTGTATTAAATGCTGTTTTTTAAAGATAATTTGAGAACAATTAGTTTTTCTTTAATTGTATCAACTGATAAAATTATTCACTTTGCAGATATGACTACTCAGGGTATGGGGTTTCGTCTGGTAAGGTACAACTTTCTCTAGTCTAAACACTAGAAAGCGAGGCTCTTAGCTGAAATTACAACTTCTCTTGTTTATCATTTTATGAAACTAACTAATTCCATATCATTAGCAAGAGGCTCTCACAATGTCTTCAATATAAACATATCACACTACCACTGGAGCTTGGGTTCACAATTTAGAAAACATAGGTCATATGCAATAGTGCTTTTTCTATTTGCATTTAGCTCCGACGTTTTTATAATTTCTTTTGCTTAGTGGTTTTATTATTTTGCACTCATATAAATTCAATAAATATCATTTATTGTCCTTATGTTCTTTTCTTGACACCCAGCCAAGTGAGTCCAACACTTATGCAGACATAGAAGCGATCTATGAGTGCCTTCAAACAGAATATGGAGTGAGTCAGGAAGATCTAATATTGTATGGTCAATCCCTTGGTAGTGGACCGACATTACACTTGGCAGCGCGTTTGCCAAGACTGAGAGGTGTTGTGCTTCATAGTGCAATATTATCCGGACTCCGGGTTCTATGTCATGTAAATTTCTCATTCTGCATGGATATTTATAAAGTGAGTTTTGGCTTTGGCAACATTTCTTAATTTATATACACATGATTCTCTGTTAAAATTGTTGTTTTTTTCTTTATATGCAGAATGTGAACAAGATTAAGAAGGTGAAATGCCCGGTACTTGTAATCCATGTATGTAGCTGGTTGCAAACTTTTTGTTTTTTCTCTGATCCAGTTTCCTTTTAATTTGCACTGTTTTAGATTATTCAAAATAATTTATGAAGAAGAACAACAAAAAAGCCTTTATCCTACTATGTGGGGCCTACTACATGAATCTTTTTTCTTCATCGCGTCTTATTGTGTGTCATAGTTTTATTTAATTAACACATTAAGATTATTTTCTATACAATATGTCCGAGTCTTTCTAGTTCTATCTCTGCCTTTCTTGACAGAAGTCAAATCTAAAACATTTAGTCTACTAAGAGAATCATCAGGTGGTCGGTGTTTAATGTGACCAAACCATCTATGTCTACTCTCTCCTATCTTGTCCGTCACTGAAGCTACATCAACCCTATCTCAGATATATTCATTTCACATTTTTATCTCTCAGTGACGAGCCACTCATCCACCTAAGCATTCTCATCTCAGCAGCACTTAACTTTGTTTTATGCTTCACTTTTAGAGACAACATTCTGCGCCATAGAGCATTGTAGATCTCACCATCATCCTATAAAATTTTCCTTTCAATCTCAACAGTACTTTTCTATCACACAATAAGACCAATGTATTCCTTCACTTCAACCAACCAACTTGAATTCTACTAATAACGTCCCCATCTATATCACCATCACTTTGAACTATAGACCCGGTATATGTAAAAAGATTACACCTTTCAAATAATATCTCTAAAATAATTCCATACTTCATTTGGGATGTCATTAGGTACTGTTAATTTTCCGCCCTTGGATTTCATTAAAGCCTCCTCAACTACTTTTTTTGCTAATGCAATAGTAAAAATAAAATGTTTTATTATTATTAATAATATTAAAAGATCATTAAGGTCAATCGTTTTTTCAGAAACTTTATTTAAAAGATTATTAAAATAACTCACCCACCTCTGTTGAATATATGCATTTTGATTTCCATCTTTAATACACTTTGCTTGAATTAAATCTTTACTTTTCTTTCCTCTTTGTTTATCTAGTTTAGGCATATATTTTTCACCATATTTGATATCTGATCTATTATAAAGATCATTAAAAACAGAATTTTTAGCACAAATTATTCTCTTAATGGACCACCTTATATCTTTCTCCAGTTCTCTAAACTTTTACATTTAAATCAATTTTCATAACACTTCTTTTATTTATATTTTCTTGTACATTACTATCAAAACAAAAAATAAACGTTGAAACAAAAAACTGGTTTTATTTCATTACTCATCAGAGAATTGGTTCATTATGGCTAACTCCCATGGATAGCCGTCCAGTAGCCTCCCCACATTATAGATGTCCTGCTCTTCTTCAGAATTCTGGCATTTGCCGCTTATTGCTTACATGGAATGATTATTGGGTGTGGGTGCATACGGAACTTTTATAGTGGCTTCTTAGTGGCTGACATTGTTTTTAAGTTCATTTTAGCTGACTTCCTTGCAATTAAGGATCTGGAAATGCAGGTTATCAGTTCCGTTTAATGGATATGTTTAATATATGCAGCATCACTTCCCTTATTTATTTTTATGGGCTGTTTCATATAATATTTTGTAGATAGCGACATTAACTAAAGAATTGTGCAATTCAAATATTAGCATTGCATATCAATTACATTTTGGTTTTGTTGCTTCTCTGGTTAATAATCTATCTTGATGGCACTTAGATGGGGGCATATTGGCTATGACATTGTTCTAGAATTCTCAGAAGGTGTTTGAGGAGTGGTGAGTTGTTGTAGAGAGGCAAGCGGAAGATAATATGTAGACTTTGTACAGCTTGGAAGACAAAAATGGTGGCTGCTGTCCAAAGGGGAAAGAGAACAAAAAATGTAGTCAAAAGGTGACTTCGGAGAGAACAAACAAGGCAGATCCACCACCTTCCGAATAAACAATAGATACATCATTTGCATGAGGAAAATGTTAATGTTCTCTTTAGAGTTGAAATTAGAGAAACAATCTCTAAATTGTATAAATCAAAATAAAAGTTCCCCAATAAAAAATTAACAAAATGTTTAAAATATTCTCAAGCAAAATAATTTTAATTCCTTTTCAAATAATATAAAAATGTAGCCTACGGGGGCTGGCAACAGCCATTAGGCAGGAAAATCACACTCTAGATTGCCACGGGATGGGACTTCATCCCAATCTCGATCCCGCGTATGTGGGGATCGCAGGGACCGCTCTCACACCACTCTCTTCAGATAGAAAAGGCTTCGCCTTCTGCTAATGATGTATCTAGATCCTTATAGTATGGAGATAAGTCAGTGACTTTAAACATAGCATAAATATTTTAGTCTTTTGGTAGATCAATATTATAGGCATTATTATTAATGCCATGGTGATTCTAAATGGATCATCCATTCTTTGCTTGAACTTCCGAAATGAATCTGCTAGCGACTTTTCAGTCAACCTAATTCATACTGGTCTCTTTCTTTGAAGACTATCTTTCCTAGGCTTATTAGCTTGTCTTTGATAATTTGTGTTTTGCTTGATAATTTTTTTCTTTAGCTGCTTATGTAGGGTATGAATCTCTCTTCCCCCAACAACTATATCATTGCGCTCAATAGTTGATAGTATTGGTATTAACTTTAATGGTGTGAAATGGTTTTGCCTGTATACTACCTCAAAAGGGATGTGACCTGTGGGCTGCTAGTAGATCGGTTGTAAACTCAATTCCAGGAACAATCAAATCTCATTGTTTAATATTCTTGCCTTAAAGCATCTGATGGAATTCTCCAAACATTGATTTACAACCTTCCTTTGTCCGCCTGTCTATGGGTGTTTTGCTAAATTGAACTTATGTTTTGTACCCAGTTTACCCCTTAAGGGTCCTCCAAAAGTGACTCAAAGTGTCCCTGTTTGAAGTGTTGGTCTTGTGTACGCTGTTAAGTCAGCATATCCTCCTGAAATATAAGTCAGTAATATGTGAAGCGTCCATCAATTTGTGGCAAAAGATACGAAGCATTCCATCTTGGAGAAGTAGTTTATTTCTACCATAATTGAATTTTTTGCGTCGTTGAGTCTGGGAAAGACCAACAACAAAGTCCTTGCTTACATCTACCAAATCCAACTTTGGAAATGGAAAGGGAGTATATAAGCCTGTATTCTTCCTTTGGGTATTGGCTAAATGGAGAACCCTACACTGTCAGATATGCTTGTCCACATCTCAAATCAATTTGTGCTAGCAATTTTTCTTTTTTTATTATTAAGAAAAAGGTTTTTTCTCGGCTAAAGTATCCTATTGAAGCTCTTATAAAATACCCTTTTTCATCTGAAACCGTAAAAATGCAGTCTTTTCTCGTAGAACAAGTAGCTATTTGATCTGTGAAACTGCTCATAAAATCTATCCTGACAACAAATCTAAATCTTTTCAAAATCTTCATCAGTGGCATATGCATCCTGCAAACACTTCAAATCCCATTACCATTGATTCAATGGTAGTGATCAATCAAAATCGACAGCCTAGAACATTAGTCGCCTTATTTTGATTCCCAGTATTGTGCTTGATCTCAAAATAAATGAGAAAGAAATCGACCCATGAGGCATATCTCCCATTTAGCTTATTTTGGTTGTTTAAAAATCTCAAGGCCTCGTGATTTCGGTAGAGGGTGAACTTACTGGCAAATAAATAGTGATTCCAAACTAAAATAGGCCATGAGATGACCTCCTTGACAATACAGCTTTGAGTCCCACATTGAATGTACTACACTCCACTTCAAACACTTTTCTGAAATTTAAAAGTGTTGGATATAAGCTTGAGTAACTTGTTTGTTCAAAAAGTCAAAGCTAGTCCAAGCCTCGTCTGATCATGAAAATATTCCTGCCTTGAAGAGTTCTATCAAAGGTGTTGTAATAGAATTAAAATTCATAATGAATCTCCTATAGAAAGAAGTTGGTCCATGAAATTGACGCATAAGAGTAAATGATTTTGAGTTGGGCCAGTTCATAATAACCTTGATCTTTATTGGGTCCACCATCTTAATCCCAACACTTGAAACAATTAACCCAAAAAATCATGCTTTGGGGTTGAAATTGGCTTCTTTGAATGTTTGTACAGTTGATATGTCTGAAGATGTCCAAAAACATGTTATAGGTGTTGCAACTACTCCTTTGAATGATTCTGCACCATTATTTCATCAAAGTATACAATCATGATTTTTTTTATAAAGGCTCAGAAAATCTGGTTTATCAGCTTCATAAAAATGCTTTTGGGCATTATGCCATAATTCAGGACTAGCTACTCATAACTTATCTCACTTCTTAAAAACAGTCTTCCATATATCTTCGAGGCTTATCTGAATCTAGTAATATCCATTGTGTATATCTATCTATTTTCTTAAAAGATGTTAGTTCCATGCAACTTTAGTGTGACTTGTATTTGAGTAATCAATTACAATCAATCAGTAGCTAATTGGACACTTCTAAGATGATAGAAGATTTTAGGGGGAATACAGAGGCCAATTGAATAGTGGAGTAAGAGGATCTTGGATTTTTGTCCAGAGCCAACCCATGAGACTTTCTCCACAGTAAACAAAATATCATGAAATCAAATGTGGATTGAAGTGTAAATTATATAATTATGATTGGGAGTGTTTTATAATAGTTAGAGTTTTCTATGTATTTTTTCTGGAATTAATTCAAGATTGGTACAGCAGAATTAAGCTCTAGATAGAATTTGGTAGTGTAATTACAGGAAGTACAAATTTCTACTCAAGATTCCAAATGACTTGATCGTGTATTCAAATGAAAGCTAATAGAGTCAGGTTTTAATACTAAAATTTTTGAAAATTTTGGGTATGTGGTTATTTTGATTTGGATACTTCTTCATAAGCAAGTTTATAGAAAAGAGACTCTAGATTGGTCACTATCCAAAACATGTTCTGGATGATAAAAAGGATCTTTTTCTGTTGGAAAGTTATGAAAATATTGACTTAGGTGGACACTGAGATTAAGAACACCAGATAATTTTTGGGAAATTTTTATTGGATTTTAAGGAACCCTAATATTGGCTGCGCAGAGACTAATCAGGGAAACCTTAGAATCTGGCTGACCCATAGAGTGTGGAATTAAATGGGAAATTCTGGGAGATGCTTTTGGGAATTTCACAACACATAATTTAGAGAGTACCCCGTACTACAGAAAAAACATAAAAAAAATTCCACACAAACAAAAGACACACTGGGTAATGCTTAATCACTCTCCTAAGTGAATAGGACAGAAGATCACCAAATCCTTCATTGGTTGGCCTGCCACCGAGCGAACCATATCAAATGGAATTCATTAAAGAATTTCGTCAAAGGAACATTCATTTCATTCCACCAAAAACCAAGAGTTTTAATACTTACAACTACCACCCGCCATGCAGTTGATGAGACAGAAATGATGAGGAGAGAGGGGGCTGTTTCCAATGGGTAACCACCTTTGGCCAGCCTCCTATTCAATTTAATTAATTAATTTTAGTTTGTTAATTGGATAATTATTAAGATTAAGTCCCTTTTGTTGTTGTCCTTCCTAAATAACATAAAACATCTCAAAAGCTCAATTTAGCAGACTCAATTGCTTACAACCAACAAGAAAATATTTGACAATGACCTGTAGTGCAATAATGTATACATCAATTATGCAAGTATAAGTATATATCAAATAGTATTTATATTTTTTAGTCTGTGTTATCGATTCCATGTGGAACAACTTAAATCTAAAAAAGTTAATATGACACTATTAATTCTCAATTTAATTTATAAATCTTTTTCTGAAGTTTATAATTTAAAAGTGTCTAATCTAAGGGGTAAATGTGCTCTAATTTTTTATTAATTTTTTGTAAATTAGTTCATGCAACATTTATTAACTGTCCATGAGATTTTCCTAAAGCAGTTGACAATCAGGGATAAATTTACTTCTCATTCTCTTCTGAGACATATCAAGTATTAGAATCTCATAGTAAAGTTAAGTTTCCTTAACTCGGCAATCCAGGATTCCTTATTTTCCTAAATAGATTACAAATACTATTTGACAATATTCTTATTCCATTAATTTGTGTTTTAATTTAGTTTTTGCATCTAGTTTTCTTGCAATAGTCTAAGATTAACAACCTAAATGGCAGGTTTAAAGTGTAAACGAGGTTTAGAAAGTTAAAGCATTAACTTCAACTCTTAAATCCTACAGATCTAACATGGATTCACACGAATTTTACATGGCCAACTCAAATAAATTAATAATTTAGTTCCACATCATTAGTTTAAAGATAACATGCATTCTCATTGAAAACAAAATAGAGTCTACAAGTAAAATGATTGAATAGATAAAACCCAGAATACTATCATTTTTCCAATACACTTTCTTTTCCAAATACTTCACCTGCTTTCTTTGCAAATGTTGCTCAATATAAGATCTCAGTTCACTCTAGATCAAGAATGTAGTAAAATAAAATGATAAAGGCTCCAAATGCTTGCAAAACATCCTCTTCTTCATCCAAAATAATCTTTGTTATAGGATCGGGTCAAACCGTCACTGGAACCCCCAAAATTAAGTCGGTGCTGAGCATCGGGTCATTGATATGCGGCGTTGGGTGCTACTATAGAGAGAGGAGGCATTGGGTCCGAGCCTTGTGTTTCGTGATCTCTGATTTCTAAATTGTGGTTTGGGCGCAGGCACTACCTTTTAGGGGGCCCGGGTGCTGCCATTAGGGCTTTGGAGCACTTATTTCGGGCTCTGTAAGATCTTGCTCTCAGGTTTTTTAACACTAAAAATACCTCTTAGGGCACTGTGGTATGATTCCGTCGGCGCTGGGGCGCTATCAAACGAGCGCTACGACGCTATGCATTTGATGCTGGGTCCCGAGTCAAAAATTGCATTTGTCCACTAAAAGATATGTTCCAAATGTATTATGCACACTGACAAAATATATCAAGGAAAAATGTAAGATGACACAAAATAGAATAAAAATATCACATAATCACACTATTTTGCACGCTTATCAGACAACATATATAAATTAAAATAAATATAATAATATACATAAAATACTGTATTTTGTATCTTCATAATATCTTCAAATCTTCCTTTTAGACAATTCTATGTTTCTCGGGAGAGTTGTGATATGTAGTGGGAGTGAAGTGTTTGTAGTTATGGATGAATAATCAACTGTCACCACTAAGTAAGAGCGTTCCTTTAGTTTCTGCAAATGAGTTAGGTTAAAGTATTTACTAGTTTATACTATTATTGGAATGATCATATAAGCCTTTTTTTACCATAAGAGTTTACTACAAGGTTATGTGTAGAAATTGGTGGGTTGAAGTTATGACAGTTGTTTTAACAAATATTTCATGATCTTTTTCTTGTAGTCCAACATTTGTGTTATTTTTAATTGGCTTGCAAAAATTATTACTTTGATATTTGGCTTTCAAATTGATCAATGAATTCTTAAGTTCCTTTATAAAGTGATGATACTCTTTAAATTGAGAGATTAAGTTTCAAAGAATAATTCTATTGAAATTAGGATGGACACATATTTTTTCCAAAGATGCAAATATAAAATCTAATAATAATATGCATCCAAATGAGTTTCTTACCAACCAAATAGATTTTCTAAGCTTCCAAGTATCTCAACTAGTTGCAACCTCCTAAGATCACCTCCAATTTGTTCCTCTGATATCAAAATTTGTGTGAGGTGTATATGGTTGATCAATTATGTTCAATAAAAAACTAAATGGGCTTTTCTAAGATGGTAGAAGTGTGTAGGGCGGAATACTGAGCCCGATTGAATAGTGGAAGATATATTGAGGTAGTGGTGGCCTAGAAAGAAGATCTTGAATTTTCGTTGAGAACATGATCTTTAACTTCAACCCCTGGGAACTTTCTCCACTGTAAACAAAATATCATGATATTAAAGATGGATTGAAATGGAGGATGTCTAACTAGGATTAGGAAAGTTTTAGAAATTTTGGATTTTTCTATGCATCTTTTCTGAAATTATTTATGACTGAACAACAGAATCACCTCTGGATGAAATATGGTAGGCTTTCAAGAAGTGGAACTTTCTACTCATTGATCTTGTATTCAAATGAAAGCTAATAGAGCCTACTTTTAATCATAAAATTTTAAAAAAACGTAGCAATGTATTTCCTTATTGATAGGTCCTTTTTGAAGTAAAAAATATATTTTATTTGTAGTGTGCTTGGAGGTAACTTGCGTTACATTTTCTTTTTAACCGTGGACCAGGTCGTGATTTTACCTTTTGACTCGCGCTGGCGTAAGCGCTTCAAATTTCTCACCAGAGGAAATCATTATTCTTTAATTTCATAGTTACTAGCTTTACCATTCTATTTGGTGGAATATCCTTGTATGCAAAAGACCAGTTCCACTATCTAAATTCACACAATGAACTT
Source organism: Papilionanthe hookeriana x Papilionanthe teres (assembly GCA_022702705.1). NCBI lineage: Eukaryota > Viridiplantae > Streptophyta > Magnoliopsida > Asparagales > Orchidaceae > Papilionanthe > Papilionanthe hookeriana x Papilionanthe teres. The sequence goes on from CM040433.1 coordinate 92,603,287, forward strand.
CTTCAGATCTATACTATTGTAAAAATTGGGCAAATCAACCTTCACTCCAAAATCACACTCTCGTTTTATATTCAACACAGAACTAACCAGCATCAGCTCTTCATTCCTTGAGGCTTCTTGATGAGAAGGGTTCCTTTTCATCATCTCTTTTATCTGTGTGGTTACCGTTGTTGTTATTGGTGATTTCTGTGTGTTTACTTTTCAAAATAAACATGTCTCTATTGCAGCTAGAGAATTCCTCATTTGGTTGATTACTATTGCCGTTACGGGCAGCTTTCCCATATTGTCTTCTTTCAATTCAGTACGTATTTGCTTCAATTGGAAGATTTTTCGCTGCATACAGTATTGGGAATTGAAATTAGCATTTGGCTCTGCTATCAATTAACGCCATTCTAGGATACCTTCAAGTTAAAAGGATCATGTATAGTGGTGAGAAGTTATAGAAACGCAAGATAAGGAGAATATACGAATTTTCTGTTGTTTGGAGGACAAAAGGAGGGGAAAGACAGTAGAAAACGCTGCCAAGCAGTGATACTGGCAAGCATGAACAACAAGGGATTTACCGTCTTATCCCGGATAAACTAAATACACACCACTTGCATGAGAAAAATGATTTAACACTCCTTTAAGGTTAGAGAAACAACCTATAAATTACATAAATCAAATGTTCCCAAACAGAATAATCCTATCATTTAAAATAATATAAAAAATGGGGCTCACAAAGGCTTATAGCAGTCAGTAGGCGGGAAATTCTCCTACTATCTCTCTTCCCAATCATGTTCTCGATCTCTCGTACACAGGGATCGTGGTGACCGACCCTGCATCAGGCTGGCATCTGGATGTCATCAAAATATGACTTAGAAAATGGTATTTATATTGTTTGGATAGCAACGCTATTTGATAAAACAAATGTAACCAAATAAACCCTTCAAATACTCCGCTAATTTGCCTAACTAGTGCAACAGTCGTGTAAAGCTACACTTTCTTGATCTTTGTCAACTTATTTGCTTAAGCTTAATTCTGAACTTTCTGTTCATGGCCAGGGAACTGATGATGAAGTTGTAAACTGGCATCATGGAAATAGGCTGTGGCAGTTGGCTCGAGAGCCTTACGATCCCTTGTGGATCAAAGGTGGTACACACTGCAATCTCGAGCTCTACCCCGAGTACATTATCCACCTCTCCCACTTCATCAAGGAGATGGAAAATGTTACCACAGTGCAAAGGCTTAAGAAGCTGCGCCGTTCTTTTCGAAGGCCCGGAGCTGAGATCAAGAGTACTACTACTTTTACAGCAAATTGTTGCTGCAGTATTAGAATCCAGAAGCCAAAGTGCACAAACTGCTGCTGCAGTTGGAATGGATTCATTTCTTTGGGTTGCTGGAAAGGATCATCATATCTCTGCAACTGTTGTGGGCTAAATAGCTCGTGATGATGACAGGGTTTTCTATCTGTGCAGGATACAATGATCTCAGTTACACCACAGATGAAGATGGTTTTGATATATTGCGTCTTATTTGTTGTTTTTCCTTTTCTTTTATTTTCTTTATTTCAGATGATTCTTCTTTAATTGCTTTCTAAAAATTTTAGCAAATTGTGCCATCATGCAATGAGGTCCGGTTGAATGCTAATCCCCATAATATGTTAGTAATGAATTTTGATCAAAGAAGCAAAAACATTTTGGTGTCAAACTCGGTTAGAAAAAGTCTTCCAGTTCATGTGAGGGATGGGCTTGCAACGAATGTCATGTCTTCGTTGGTAAAAGACATTAGAAATAGAGAAGGAATACAGATAAATGAAAAAATATTACGCAAAGTTTTAAACTAATCACATGCTACTAATGTTCACTCCATAAATAATTGACCAAAATCCATAGAATTTTTTTTTGCCCTTGCCATGTTTAGTGGTTTTGTATCAACGTCGATTGAAAAGTAATTCCATTGATTCAAGAGAGTATACTGGCAAGATATTCTGCAGTGCTCTTTCTATGATTCCATGGTATGGCCATTAGAACTTTATAAGGAGAGCTTCAATTTCATTAATTTTAATTCAATATGTTGTAACTAAATACATTAAAAAAATGCACGTGAATAATGTTCTTAAATCCTTCGCCCATGCATATTTAAACGTAGGCCTAAAGAATCGATAGCAATAGAAATAATTTATTGGGGCGTTTACAAACTTGTAACACAATTCTTATATATTTATATATCCAACACCTAAACATTCATATTTCATTCATATTTTATAATATGAACGTTAGCTTATAAATAAATAAATTCATTGATATCTTCGTTATCATAATTCATTATATGCAATAAGACTAAGTCAATAATGCAACAAATGGTGGTAATAATATTATAATTCAAGGCAACCGTAACAATTTGATGGTCAAGAAAATTAAATTTTACAAAGCACAATTATTATTTATGCAAATGACTTGTTCGAAATTGACATCAAATATTATTAAATTTCTAGTAGAATTTCTAGTACGTTAAATATAGTATGTTTTTTTCTCAGAGGGTGGGGTACGCGCTAAAACTTACCGCGGGGCAAGTAAACTGTACAATGCAAGTGCAAGTGTCAAGTAACAATGTAGTTAAAGTGTACCGCGTATCGATCCCACATGAGAAGTGTTACAGTTATTTTTAAAGAAAAATATCTAGTTTAGTAATTTAGCTAACCTAGTCTGGCTTGATCACAGAGAGAGTTTTATATCCTAGGTTCTAGCAAAACAAAGTAAGGGAAAGAGAGCCTAAATAAAAACAGTGGAACGATTTTGAGAGTCCTTCAATATTTATGAGGTTCGTGGTACTATGATTCGGGAATCGTGGCGTTGCGATTATTCTAGATGTTTTCCTACATGAAAAATTGTTATCAATCGGTTATATAGCACTCTTCATGCCCATATAAAAATATATACAAAATCAATAAAAAAATAAAAAATATAGTAAAAACAGTGAACTCATGCAATAAAATGGTGTTTCCATCCACTAAAATTTAACAAACCATTTAACCAAAATAAGGGTATCTTTAAAATAAAAAATTTACACATATAACCCTTTATTTCCAAATCTTATTGAACTTAAAAAATTACCCTTTCAAATTTAAATGATTAACCTATTAAACAATTGGAATGAAATGTAAAGTGAAGCCTAACTTGAAAAGCAAAATTACCTGTGAAGGTAAATTTGCAATTATTTGAAATGTTAAAAAATGCAATTTAAAATCCTAAAAGATTCTAATAATTACAAATTATAGGGAAAATGATAAATTCACCAATCTAAAAAATTTTGAGAGGATTTGGTAAAGTCAACAAGTCAAATTTATAATTTTTAATATAAATTGGATGAAATTTGAAGAAATTATAAATTTACCCTTAAAAATTAAATTGACCACATGGAACTTTTAAAATTTGGAAAATCAGATTAAAACTCATTAATAAATTACAAAATAATCAAAGTTTTATAAAATTCATAATTGCAAAAAGTGAAGAAAACCATGTCTGTAATTTTTATAAAAAAATCATAACTATAGCCCTCCCCATTTTTAAACAGTTAATTTGAACTTCTGAAAAATTAAAACATATAAAATTTGAGTTCAAATAATCACTTATTAATAAAACTGCAAAGACTTGATAAAATTTAAAAAATTAAAAGTGATTAAAAGCTTATTTATAATTTTCCGAAATTATAAGTATCCCCTTTTAAATCACTAAAATAAAACTTAAAACTTATCAAAATTAATTCTACATAATCAAAAAAATTTTAAACAACAATTAAAATCAGTGTTTAAAATAAAGTTGGCCATGTCAATGACTTTTCCAAAAATTACAAATATGCTCTCTTTTCATTCTTAGAGTGAACAAATGAAATAAAAAAAAATTAAAAATTTCAACCCACTAATTCAAATCAATTATCAAAATAAAATAAAATAAAATCAAATAAGCGACAGTCACTTTGAAATGAAGTGTTTATGTCAAAGATGACAATTTTATAATATACCCTTGCAAACTTAAATTGTCATAACTTTCTATGAAAACTCTAAATTAAATAAAATCATAACCAATAGATCAAGTAAACTAAAAAAAAATCATGATATTAAAAAATATTTCTTATTGGATAATTTTCAATAATTTTAAAATAATTAACTCATTAAATAAACATAATAATTCATAAAAGTTTCAAATGAATGTAAAACGACTTAAAAATTTTAGAGGTTATTTAGAATTTTGTTCAAAACATCTCTACAAAATTTTAAAGGAGTTGGAGCTCATTTAAAATTATTATGAATTTCAAAGCGGAAGACAATCCTATTAAAAATTAAATAAAAATTAAAAGACAATTATAATCAAAATTGGATAAGAATTAAAAGACAATCCAATTAAAATTAATTTACACACACACACAGACAATACTATTAAAAATCAAATTAGAAGTAAAAAATAATTTTAATAAAAATCAAATAAAAATCAAAAGAATATCCTATTAAATATCAAATCAAATCCATAAAACATTAAAACCTAAGGTTATCCTAATAATGACCGAAACATATAAAAAATAAAATTCAAACAAATAATCCCCCTTGGATCTACAAAGATTACTCGGACGTTGCAACCCATGGTTGCTGACAAGAATAATTTGATCAGATTGGGTTAATTACCTTGTCTAACTAAGTAGATCGGAGACCATGATAACCCAGGATAATGAAACTGTGGAATCTTGACCAGGTTTAGTCATCATTTTTCGCTTGCTTCACACACGACTTTTAAACATCATAAAACACTAACCTTGACATTAGGATTAGGTTAGGTATGGCCATTGTGTTTGTTTTGTTGTGTTTTGTGTTTTGTGCCTGTCTGCTCATTAGACATTTATTTAAGGTGAGAAAATAACTTTATTTTCTCTATGTATTGCACCACATTGTCATGCTAGTCTAAGTTGTTGTAGTTTCATTTAAATGTTTCTAGGCTGTCATAATATGTTCAAGTTGTGCAAACTTTATTTTAGAAGGCTTTTGTAATAAATATAAGTTTCTTATTTTTGTTGTGTCCTCTTTTTCTAGAGTTAAGGTGTACGTCATAATTGGTCGAATATTGACATCCGGGCCATCCAAGGGAAGATGAATATAAAGCAAAGGATGAACCTCAAATAAACCAATAGGGATGTTTAGATGATTTTCTTTTACTGTCAAGTCTGGCATAGATTTAGGGTCGACAACTTTTTTATCACCTTTGTTGTTTATTATTTGTTCTTGATAGTTGTGATCAAATTTTAGGTTGGTTCTTTATTATTTTTATTTTTTTTACTTGGATTATCATTAGGTGCATTCATTAAGGATAAAATTTTCTACCCAAATATAAATAATTCCAACATAAATTTTTAAAATTAAGGAAAATTCATAGCCAGAATTTAAAAAAGAGAAATTAATGGATTTACACCTTAGAATCATCATGCATTTAAAACAAAAAATTGATATTAAATAAAATTGAGTAAATGCATCTTTGTTATTTTGGAATAATCATGAAAAGATGACTTTAGGCATGTTCATTTAATATTACATCTTATTTTTTGTCTTTAGGCCCTCGCTCATTGCACAAAATAGGGTAATTTGTCATTTGAAGATCATTGCCTTATAAAGTGAGTGTGCATCTACATATCATTTGGCCTTATGAAAGAATCGTCCAAAAATTCATCATCAAGGACTTGCATATTTATTACACTGCTTGTTCAATTTACTTTTCACTAAGAGTTGCCAAAATAATAAAATGCTTGACTGTAGTGAGGCTTAAAACTTAAAATTTTAAATTGTAAGAACAAATTTGCATTAGTCTTAGGACATTGTGCATGACATTCATACTTAGGTGGCATGAACTTATAATCGAGTTGTAAGACATAATTTTTCTAATAAATAACAATTTATCATATCTTGCATTCATTGAGACCAGCCATGGATAGTTTACTACAGTTAGGTGATTTACATGACAACACTTACTAGTTAGAGTAATAAGTTCATTGCATCTTATTTGTTGTTGTAATTTCTTTGCTTTTAGACTGGATTCTAAGGTTTCACTGCTTTCGGTGAACTGTCTCTTCAGTCCTTGGATTCTGAGGTCGTTCATCTACTCATGAAAAATTCTCGCCTCCTAGGCTTTCTCGTGATCAAATATTTTGGGCCAATAATGTCAATTAAAACATCAAGAAAATCGCTTTCAAAATCATTAAAGCCGAACAATAATATAGTTGATGTCACTCAGCTTCTTGGTATCATTGACATCTCCTTCTCTTCTTCTTTTTTGTTCCATTAATAAAATGTTCTACTTTTGAGCTTTCTCTTTTAATATTCCTAATAATCAATAATGAAAACTAGAAATTTCTTGAAGATAAAACCTCAACTAGAATAAAAAAATTTTATTAACTTCTGTTACTTAAGATGTAATTAACTATAAGAACTTGCTCTTAAAAAATGTTTAAATCCAAATTAATTTAAACCCTAAATGATCTTCAAATTAGATAGGAAAATATTTTGTTATTTAAATCATAGACAATGCAAATATTTAAAATTTCTTTGTTTAAGTAATTAAACCCATCATAAAGTGGTACATTTATCTTTTCATATGGTATATTACTTTTGATGTCACATTTGATTAATTAAACAACTAAATCTTTGAGTTTGTATGGTCCTAAACTCAAACAACCGAATGTAATATCGGCTGATTATCAGGCGACTTCACTGAGGTGAACTCTATTTCCATCTATATGTCACATACAAACCAAGCTATTTCGTTGATATACCTTGCTCATTTCATTTTTGGGCAAGTATATTCAACATTTCCATCAATTCTAGAACCATTCATCTAAATAACCTTAAATAAATGGGCTCTATAATCATCAAATTCTAAATAATGGAACCCCCAAATTTTAAAAAATAATAATATTTCATCAAATAGAGTGAAAATAAAGAAAGTTCAGAATGAATCTTTCGTTGGTCTTAGGATTGGGTTTATCTTATCAAATCTTCTCTCCTCTATTTAGGTCTACCTTTACAAGAGAAAGTAAACCTAAATTCCACCATGTCAAAAATCCCATTAAATCTAAAACCCAAAACAAAAAAAAAAATCAAAATTATAAAACAAAACTACACTAAAACTTAAAGAAAATGACTAATCTTCAGAAATGCCCAGTTTACCAGACAAGTCTTGATATACATTGTCTCGTTGGGAATCTCCATGAAATGAATGGAATATTGAATTGATACTCCAATTTTTTCAAATTTCAAAAAGGTCTCTCTTAAGTTAAATTTCTCATTTGCTGACAGACTGAATCACGCTCTCGTTAAAGATGATCAGTGTCAAAAGCTGATGGTCAAGTTTTAAGCTTGTTTTAAAAAATTCTACATGACTATAGGGAATGTGACTGTTTTTGTAGTTAAGTCAGATGTTGTTAGGTATATGGAGTTGATAGTGGACTTCAACCTAAAGTTTGACAAGAAATTTCCTTCACTAAAGAGGGTCCTGGTAGAGAAGTCCCCCGCTTTTGTTATTATGTTTGTCTTCAAGTTTGGTGTCAAGATCGTTATCGTGTTCAAGATTGATTCTATTGGAAGTAAGTTCATAGTACATGCTACACCAAATATATGGTCAAGTCTGCTGATAAGTCTACAACTGTTGTATGAAAGATGGATTTTTTCCTGTTCTCATTTGTCTTTGAAATGGGAATAGCTCGAGGCAATGTTGCTATCGTTAAGGAAGAATCAGATTGTTCCAAAAAGAAAGAGGAAGAAGATTGTGAAACTGAAGAAGTGTTTTGTTGCTCAGATTTTGCAAATGATGGGGTGCGCAGTCACACAAAGCATGAACAAGAAAATCCTAAAGAGAGAACGAGTCGTGCATATGTTTACAAAGCCAACTAAGAGGATAATCAAGAAGGAGTAATTCCTGCTTTTGCAAAATTTTGCAAGCTCGCCTGAGAACATGAATAGATGTTTCCACCGCTGTCATTATTGCTTATGTTCCACCACATCCAGAATTCCCACTAAGCTTCATATGGGAGCAAGAGTACCTATTGTTGTTGTTGCTTCAGTGAAACTACCAATTCAAGCATCCGTAAAATCAGGTTTGGGACCACAGTTGGTACTGACACCATCTCATGATGATATCTTTTTCAGAGCTTTAAAATCGAGTGATAACAAGAGATCACTTATTGATATGATTGGTCCACACAATGGGTACTTTACTCTTTCTAAATGCACTAGCATGACATATAAGGCTCATAATCTTGTAGTGCCTCCACTCAAGAAAGGAGTTTGGTTACCCAAGGTCACTAGACCATCATTCTTGGAAAGGTTAGTTAGTTTTGAAGAATAGTCAAAGCCTGATATAATGCAAATTGAGTCTCTTGTACCTGAGCATGGTCCTAGAGATGTTGCTCATCAAGAGGCACCAATGTATTTGAAGGTTGTTAAAAGAAAGTCCATTTAGTAACTTCAGAGAAGTTAAGAGCAAATATAAGGAAATTCTCAAAGAGCTGAGAGAGACTATTAGCAATGAAAAGGAAGATATTTCTAAATTTATGGAAGAGGAATTTACTAAAGTTCATATGGTGGAAACCTAAGCTTCTTCTTCAACTTTATGAGAAATTTGTGGAAAATCAGAGAAATACCATTGAAGCCTTATAAAGTGTCATCCAACTAAAAGAAAAATAAATTGGTCATCTCAAGAATAGGATAAAGAAGATGATTACTACTATGATGACTTTTTATAGTTTTCCTCAGTCACCGCAGGTAGCATCGGCTAATGTGAATCAATCCAAAGTATTTGAGATAGCTGACGATAAAAAAGAGCCTACCATCACCAGTGAAGATAATCAAATAATGAAAGAATGTTTAGACCTTGATTCCTAAAAAAATCAAATGACTTGTGGAACAACAAGTGAAATAAAACTTAGGTCAATTGAAAAACAAAGTGTAGATCTTACTTAAAAGAAATTATTGTACAAGATCTAAAAGATTTTGTACCATTGTTGTTCAAGATGTTTGATCGGACTATAAACCCTCATCAGCACATTCTACATTTGACCAAGTTGCAACATCATTGGGGGGGTAATGATGCTCTTCTTCACTAACAGTTCGTCAACAACTTGTTTGGTGTGCCCTTCGATTAGTATGCAAAGCTTCCAAATGGTTTGGTGAAGACCTTAACAGAATTGGAAAACCTTTGTATTAAGTAATTTACTGGAGCTCAGTACCACATCACTGTCGGTGATCTTATGGTAGAGAAATATAAATCATAGGAGACTCTACTAGACTTTATTTTGCATTGGAGAAATTTAAGCATAAAATGTGATCCACAGCTCTAGCAACAATGATCCCATATATTTATGCTTACATTTTTGTATATAAATTGATTCTTCTCTTAATGATATTATAAAATGGGATACTGCGCAAGTATACATATCGTTATCAAGTAATATAGAACTTTCTGATTAAGTCCCGAGATATCAAACCCACAGGGAAAGTGTTAAATATCAATTTATATTTTAGCAAAGAAAACTGAAAATTAAATTTTTATTTTTTACGAAATATCTTACCTAAACTAAAGACAATATTTTGGAAAATAAAATTCAATTCTTTTTGTTAATTTTTATAATTTGAAATGAAATTAAGCAACTACTTTAACTAATTTTTTATAAGATGTAAGCAAATGCAAATAAAATATTTTCTTCTTTTTATGAATCAGTAACAAGTCATGGATATTATTGTTGTGGAAGTATCTAAAATGTGTTGTACCAAATAGGAGCAATTATATTCTTTACCCTTACTAGAGATGCTATAAAGAATATAGGTTAATCTATTGTTTTATAAATCTTGAAGACGGGTTAGGCAGGAATGATACTAGCTCTCACTCTAGAGTTTCCTATATTTCCTCCACTTGAGGCTAACATCTCGTATCAAAACATAAAACAATAAATTGAATTGGGGATTTTAGACTGTCACTTTAAAGTCCTCTAATTCTGCAAATATTAAAGTATATCTCCCTATTTATTTGCAATCAACCATATGGATTACATTCTCACTCATATAATCTCATGTGATTCTTTCTGATTGTTGACTGAGACAATACCATACCGGTTCTTACCTGTTGTCACAACATATTTTAACATCATAATTAGCCAAATCAAGAAGTAAATGAAGTACAACGTTTTGAATCATCACAACTTCTTTCAATATTGAAATCATATACTTCACACAACATACTTCCATAACTTTATTACTTCATCGTATTAAGAAAAAAGATAAATAAAACTACTCAGAATTCATAGAGAAAATACAATCACAACTTGGTTTAAAATTAAAAATCATATTGAAAACACAAGAAGTCTTAATTAAAAACCAAATGTAATAACAAATATAAATACTTATCTAAATATCCTCTCTACAACACCTTTAAAGTTCCTTTGAAAACTTTAATTTTCCTTACAATGATCCTTAGAGGTTGGCACCCAATTATGATGACTTCAAATCTCTAATCTAATCCTAATACAAACTATAGTAAAGTAAAAATGGTGAACTGGAGTGGTGTGTTCTAAAATAACTCTCTTACACAATAAACATAAACCACACTCTCCAACATCAACCACTTTTATGATCTATATGTCCTTTTTTTATACTTTTCTAATAGGTACCTTCGTATCTCTTTAAAATGAGTCCAAATTCATTGAATCTTCCAAGAGATGAATCCATTCAAGAGTAATTTAAATTAATTTTGGCGTCAGTAGGGAGTTACCCACGTTCTCACCAAGAGATGCCTGAAATACCTCTTCAAAATGGCTCCAATAAATAAATAACTCCTCTTTTATAACTGCTACGCGTAAGCGCGAGGTCCTGACTCTTAGTTGCGGGTCTTCTGGCATGTAAGCTTTAAATCTGGAGCATAGTCGCGGGGCTCTGGCGCGTAAGCGCCATCTTAGCGCTTCGCCGCCAAGATCAATTTTGCACCTTTCTTCACTTTTTCTCCAATTTTGATACTTTTTCACACCTTTCATCACATTTATCCATTTAATCAAACCTGCAAGAAAAATGTACAAAATACATTCCATTAAAGTGCAATATCATCAAAATAAATATAAAAATGTGTATAAAAATACTATATATTTTAAGTGTATCAAAATCCCCCAAATTTGAAATATTACTTATTCTCAAGTGGCACTAAAGTCATATAAAATCAAACGGTAAATTATGTGGATGAGTTTCTTTAGAAGTTTTTAAAATTTTGTTTTAGAAATGTAGTAGTCTAATTTAGAAAAAATTTTAGTAAATGAGACCAATTTAAATTTTAGAAATCTCTTAGATAAAGGTTAATGAAAAATATTAGTTACTATCTTATTCAGAAGTACTTGTAGATTCTTCAAAATATAGGGTTTAGGTATTTTATTTTCTTTACTTAAAAATCTTTACTGAAAAATAATTATTCATACTATATTATATTTATAAGCTTCAAATTTTCTCAAATCTTATACTCTAATAAGATCAGTTATGAAACTAATTTTTGATTTGGGCCTTAAATCCTCAAGCTTTTCCTTCCTTTTCACATACTACTTTTTATTTTTTTCTTTTCTTTTCTTTTCTTCTCTTTTTTTTATAAGGCAAAGATTACTATATCTAAATAAACCTTTAATGATTTTGAATTCCACCCTTCCTTCCTAAAGCATAAGGTAGATATATATCTTTTACTTCAAATATAATAAAAGTTTTGAAAATTATTTTCAATAAAAGAAACTTAAGTATTTAAAAGAAAAAGTCTAATCCTTTTATTTTTCCAAAAAATACAACTTTTCCTACTAAAGATATTTACAAAACATTCATCATTTCTTCACTAAGAAATTTTTAACTTTAAAATTTTCATCATTACTGTAAATTTTAACTAAATTTTCTTACTCATTTCAATGTTAAAAATTTTACTTCTCTAATATAACTTCATTCACATAATTATTTTTCAATTAAAATCAATATTTTATTTTTACCACATTCGAGAACAAATAAAATTTTAAGTTTCTTTTTAAAATTTTTTTTTCATCCCCCCTTGCCCAAACTTTAAACTTTTTTTTTATGATAAAACAATTAAGCATAGTAAAGCGATACATGGGTTGGAATTGAAAACTATAAGTATATTGCTTGCAGGAATTTTTATATCCTAAATATGCAGGTATAAAAATTAAAAACAGGAATGAAAATAACTAATTTGATTTTTAACTTCTCATTTTATAGAAATTCAAAAGACCTCTACAGTCGTGGAGGAAATAAAACCAAATTCACACGTACTTAAAGAGAAATCCATTACTAAAACTTATGGTAGTAAATTGAAAAGTTAAGCCTGAAATTTATATAGTTGATTTTTATATTGTTTTAAACTTCCTAAACAGGTTCTGGAATAATTTCTAAACTAATAAATAAAATTCACTACAAATTAACTAACATAATTATTACAAAAAACATTCACAACAAATATCACAAACATATTATAACCACAAACATTCACATCACATATCACAAACATATAACCTCCACAACTAACATAAAATCAAATGAAAGACTTAGAAATTATTACAGTAGTCAGAAATACACAATATATTCCTTTTAACAACCATAAATGAAAATAAACAACACAACAGAATAAAAAAAAAGTCCACACAAACATCACATAACATAACTTAACACAAATGAAATATCTATCCTAATCATCATCTTCTTCCTCATCATCATCCCCTTCATTCCAGGTACTGGTAGGCACATATGGGGTAAATTGTGGATAAGTGAGTAACACAACAATAAAATTACCTCTGATCAATCTATCCATGTAACTGTGGTAATTCATCTCATACTCACTTTGTCTTTGAAGATAATCCCCAATATGATCTACTTTCCCTTCTATATCGTGAACTCGATCCACAGTGTAATTGATATTGTCTTTCATTTTATTTAATAATTCAGTCTGCAAACCAGAAAACTGACTTAAAGATGTATGAGATGTGGAAGTACGAGATGTAGATGCAACAGAAGTAGATGCACTGGATGCCCTAGAGAATCCTCCTCTCTAGCCCAAAAGTGAATGCTCAGCATATGTTTTCACATTTATACTAGTAATAGGCTTCAATGGTTGAAGGACCTCCTCCCAACTCTCATATCTAACACCAAAACACTCACACGATGAGTGTATAACAGAAGCAAATCCTATACCTGCAGTGGTGGTAGCTTTGGCAGACATCCAAATACAATCATAAATAATTTTTCCAATATCTATCGCTTTCCCCTGCTGAGTACAGTAATTTAAAGTGGCTCTTTCTTTTGTCACCTTGGATGATTTGTAGGAAGTAATTTGGATGATATGAAATAATGCCAAGCTTTGGAAGTGGCATTCAACTTTGAAGCAGGGAAGTTAACTCTTCTCTCATTAGTGATTTTCCATAATCCCCTCCCATCAGTCAAAGCAAAAATAATTTCATCCAATTCTTCCTCTGTAGGATTAAAATTCAAATAGAAACAAAATGTATTTGGTGGTAGTAGATAAAATTCATTTATTACCTCAGGAGTGAAATGTACTAACTGTCCTCATACCAAAATAATGTTTTCTTCTAACATCGGGAGGTTTGTATAGAACTGCCATACAACAGAAGTAACGGCTATGGTAGTTAAGCAGCAGAATCTATCCCAAAGGTGTCTTATAATCATATCTTCTATCACTCCGCCTGACTTATCAAAACCTCGCTCCTAGATCCGTTTACATGACTGTAAGGCTTGAACGTAACGATCTTGAGCTTTAGAACTAACGAATTTGTCAGAATCGAAAGTGGTTCTCGCTTTACTCCTCTTTGGTGCCATTTCTAAATTTTGCATAAAAATCACCATAAATTCCTTATTTAACTTTAAATCACTAAACTCAACTCCTAAAGGTTTAAATCACTAAATTCAAGTAATTTCTAAAGCATTTTCTCAAATCTTTATCATGAATAGTGATTTTCAGATTTCTCCCAAATGCACTCAAACTATAAGGTGAAAATAAAAAATTTCTACATAGGAGTAGTGCACTTACCTCAAGAAGATCAAATCTAACAATTTCCACTTGAAATGGCTCAAGGATCGCAAATGAAATTGATGCCCTAGCTTCTTAAGTCGTGAGCACCGAAGGTTGAAGACGATGAGGTGAAAAATTTTGGGATTTTCTGATTTTTAAAACCTAAAAACCAATTTTCACGAACCAGCGCCTAAGCGCAAAAGTATGGCGCTTAGCCGCGGAGCTCTGGCGCATTAGTGCGGAGTCTCGGCACTTAGCTGCGAATTTGTTGTTTTTTATTTTTTTCATTAAATACACATTTTCGCTCACTTAATCAACCCCTAAATTATTTTAATAAGTATATCATCACCTTATAATCTTCTTATCTCCATAGTTACACTTTTATAAAAGATTCAACACAAGTATTCACACAAACATAAACTTCTTACTAAATAAAACACATACAAATTACAAGTACAAATTATAAGTCTTTAATCCAAGATACTTGGATAAGAAATCATCTTTTCTACTCACATTAAAACACTGAAATAAAACACTAAAATAAGTATTTAAAACACAAACATATTAGAACATACTGCAAAACATAAAATAATAAACACTAATACATAACACAACAAACTAACAAACACAACATGAGAACTTAACACAATAATATAACTTAATTCCATTCTCTAGTAGGTGTAATATAACATTCATTTGTTCCATATGAACCATTTGGTATATAAATTCGATAGAACGAGTGATGGTTGAAAACTCTCACTGAATCTTCTTCTAATCACTTGTTCTTAAAATACATTGCCTTATCTGCTTCTTCAACATGACTATCATCTAAATTGCATCTTTAATTGCCATCCAATATGTGCTAAATGAGCGTTAGTTTCATTTACCTTTGCTTCGATTGATACATGTCGGCTGTTAAAGTGAACCCCTTATATTTTTGGATGGTACAGATTTAATTTAGTAAATATAATTTCAGAAAAATATCATTTTTTAATTTTAAAATATGAAATCAAACTGATCTCATATAATCAATAGTTTAAAATAATCAAGCACTTCGCTACAAGCTATGTGTCTATCCCGAAGAATGGACACATTGCTTAGTAGTGAGGCTTGATCAAATAAACTAAAGAATATATGACATTTGTTTGGTCTGCGAACCATTTATGTCAAGTGATAATTTTCACTATCTAATATGGAGGAATTAGATAGATTTTATATTAATTTGGGGTCTTTAAGTTTCTTATAATGGTAAGCCCTTATAGTTAATTACATCTTAAATAACCAAAGTCACCTAAGAAAACTCTTGATATAGATCAAGAAATATTGTACTCATGACTTCCAAAGGGTGAGGTTCTTCAAGAAAATGTGCTAATAGGAAATCCAAGAGGTGAGTGGCTCAAATTTTGGAACAATTTATGTAGGAATCCAATAGAAAGAAAAACTAGGGGAAAGAAATAGATCCAAGAGAGATCTTGGTGTTTTTCCCAAACTATCTTATGGTTTGGCTTCAGTTTTAGATATTTATTTGATGTTTCATCCTGTCAATTTTATTATTTAGGGCTTACACTCACTTAATTCTGATCATGTGAATAACCTAGAAGATAGGAGGATTTATGTCATACCTGATGACAACTTTGGAACCTAAGATGAGTTATGGCTTATGTTGCATAACAGGGTTATGCGAAGGCCTAAAGGGATAAAGTGAGGGTTTATGCTGCACTAAGCAAGCTACCTCGAAGTCCTATGGCTTGTTGTTTTAATTTCTAAGGAGTTTTGCCGTTGAAGATGGTCGTGCTGCCCACTATGCATGCTCCAAGCTCCTCGTCGTAGCTGGTTTAGTTTAAAGAAGTATCAATTGAAGAAAAGAGAAGTGTCATGTTTTGGAAATATTTAAATTGAGGTGTCTTAATATTTTATTATGGGACAATGTTTAAGTTGATTAAGCGAAACCATTTAATATCCCACGGTTCCATCATCCCGACACCACAATTTTCTTTGGATTCACTTAGTCCAGATAAATTTATTAAACTTAACTTAATGAGTTCCATACTTTCATCCGTGGGAAATCTAGTTAACAACCGTAGGTTATATCCTCTAAGGTATTCCTAATCATCCGACATAGACATTTTAATTTAATTGCAATTGTGATTTTTGATTTATTTGTGATTAAATTTTGAGTTGTCTTATATTTTGAATGTTGTGGCAGTGAATTTTATCTTATTTTATTTTAGTTTAATTTAGTTTTGATTTTGTGACAATCCTAAAAGTTTTGGTTTTCATGCACGGTGACATTGTCGTTTAACATGCAAGCTCTTAAGCAAGAAAAGTAAAGTAAAATAAGTACTGAAAAGAAGGTATTTCAAACTTGTAAAAGTGTACCTAGCGAGTCTTCTCGTTCCTCCACCTGAAACTTTAGTCTTTTACAATAAACATTTATATTTTTCAGGAAAGTAAATCCTATGGATAGGTTCGTCACAAGCCTACCAAACACAATGTCATAAGTTGGTGTGTCTTAAGATTTAGTGAATAAATTTGTAATTAATAATTTTTTTCTCTTTTTAGGAAAAACTAAGTCATGTGATTTTAGTTTTTTTTATCAAAACATTGGATTATTATTCAAACATCAAAATAGGGGTAAAAGCAGTATATTATTAACTTCCTAAGTCAACCACTGTCTTTAGGCTCATTCAGTTTGATTATTTTCCAAATTCACATAATTAAGGAAATTATTCATTTATCTTTGATGTGACAAAATTAAAGTAGGTTTTCTACCATTCATCCCTTGATGTTTCAATCTTCTCAACAGGTCATTTAGGATCAAAAGTTACCCATTTTACCCTTTAATTAATCCTAAGTATTAATTAAGGCTAAAATCCTACCTCATAATTCACAAAATTCAATTCAAATAACTTTGAAATTTTATGTTACCTCATTCATGGGTTAATTAAAGTATCAGAGGAGAAAATATAGTTTTTAAAATTTTAATTTAATTTGTATATTTATTTAATGCCAAAAAAGGGTTTTCATTGAAAATTTAATAACTTAGTCAAAACAAAGTTTTTATTCTTTAAAAAATTATTAAAAGTTCACCATGACCAGAGAACCACTTGGACTAAATTTCATGATTTTTTGAATTTTAATTTAATTATCATAATTATTTTAATTTTTTGAGTATTAATTAAATGTAAAATATTATATTATTAGAAAATTAAGTTTTATATTTTCATTAAATCTATCTGAGGTCATGAAACCTAGAGAAATAAGTTTCATATTTTTCTGATTTTTTTAATTATTAGAATTATTTAAGTGAAAAATAGGAAATTTTCATTTTTAGTCTTTAAAAATTGATTTTTAAACTTCAAAAATTAATATCTTCATTTAGAAAATTAGGAAAAACATCCCAATTATTCCTAAATTCTTAGGAGACAATTTAGAATATTTCTAACCATTTTATTAATTTTGTGATTTTTGTGAATTTTTAATTATTTAAATATTAAAGTAATGCTTAAAAATAAAACATTTATTTTAATTATAATTTTACTTTCTAGAGACTCCTTTGATCTTAGAGAACTCCTAAAATTAATTTGGTGAATTTTTGAAGTGTATTTTAATTATTATAATTATTTAATCGCCAAAAGTGTGATTTAACTTGAAAAATTCATTTAAGTATTTAAATTAACTCTATTTGACTTGAAATTTTTATAGGGGGTTTCCCTAACCTTAAATTACAGTAGAGAACAAAAATCAAATTAATTTTATTTATATTTAATCCAATATTTTTTATTTAATTTTTACGTCTTAATTACCATTAAGGTTGTACTTAATGAGTTAAACCAAGTTTTTATTTTTCTTAAGGTCCGCTTGTCATAAGTAACCTACCAAAATTTACTTTACATTTTTGTGACCATTATTTGAATTATTATAAATTTTATACCAAAACAGACATGATAACTTGAAAAATAGAGATCTCTGTTTAAGACGTGACTTTGGAAAAATCAAGGAAGCTCCCCTAAGTCAGAGGCAACAACATACCAAAATATCAAATTATGGTGAAATGTCTAATTGCATGGAGAGTTAAAATACCTCAGACTATATTTAATTAATTAAAAATAAATATTCATCAAGTAAACTTCAAACTACTTCCACATTGTTCTCCTCTATTCACTGAGCACTAGGGTATTTTTCTTTTATTTTTATGATTTTTCCACACCAAGTTATGGATTTCTAAAGGTCGGGGAACTAAATAAATACAGAAAATCCCAATTTTTCTACTTATCCACGCGGCGCTGACTGTATCCTCAGTGGCTTTGAAAGACCAGATGACGTTCCTTAATTTGACTCCGCCATCTGACTCAGCTCTGCGCTTTTGCACCTTATCTCCATCCGGCTTCTTTCTGGCCGTCCAAGCATTAGACGCGCGATGTAACAGTGCTCCATCATCTTCAAGTAGTCTGTCCCGTAAGGTGTTCACACTAAAACCCTAAGATCTCAAGCTAGACTCAACCAAATTGCTTGGGGTTTGTTTCTATGGACTCTTCCTACCTAGACGAACCTAAAAATATGGTTTATATAGTATGAAATATGGTCTACACATGTATAAGATCAGAACAAGCTTGGGATGAAGAGTGACTTCAATAGATTGCTCTGAGAAGTAAAGCTTCAATTAGAGAGTTGTGGCAGATTTAATTAGTCCCAATGAACCTCCAGATGAAGCCTTGTGCTGTGCTGAAATGTCTAGACCTGAATTCGACCAAGGCTGATTACATGTGTTAATCAAACTCTGGTACAGAGGCTCTCTATGATGGGGCTTTGATGGGGAAACTTCTTCTCTCAATGCTATGAAGGTGTGGGTACAATTAATTTGGATTTGGTGCACTGTGAAGCTGTTGTAGATTTTGTCCTGGTTCCGCCTGAGATTTCAGTGGAGAAATTGCTCTCAGGCAAGGGGAATTAGAGGGGGAAAATAGTTTGAATGTGCTTAGGGAGGTTTAGAGAAGCTCTAGTGATTTTTGGCAGAGTTTCCTCAAAGATTTTTCAGCCCCCTCTCTCGGCAGTGGAGAGCTCCATTTATGACCAAGGCCAATGGGCTAAGCTTAGAGGCTGGTGATGGGTGGAATCAACTGCCTAGGTGGAGGGCAGAAGAGCTCCTGTGAGCCGTTGGGGCTTGACAGCTTGGCAGGTGAGTTTGGGTTAAAATTGTCTTGGGATGGCTCTCAGTTTAGGCTCCTCCAGTGACTACGCCAGCCGGCAAGGACCAGGAAGGGTGACCAGAGGTCAGGTGAGCCAGTTGTCAGTTGAGCCAGGCATTAAATTGGATGGGGGATGGGTTTTGGCAAAGAACCTCCTTGGTATAGACATAAATGGGGACCTTTGGTCCATGAATCATTTAGGTTGGGTTTGGTGGACCTAGGGTGGTTCTTAAGATCCATTGGCTGGCCATGGATGAGTTGGTTTGATCAATTTAGCTAGTTTTGGTCAATTTAGCTCATGGGTTCAAATTTCGGTCAAGTGGGTTCAAGTTGGTCTAGGTTCAAATAATTGTTTAAATGATGTATATGATTGTCATAAAGTGTTTAGAAGAGGATTAGGGTAGTTTTTGAATAGGTTTGGGGGTTTAATTTGACTTAATTTGGGGTTTTGGTCAATTTAAGTTAAGTTGGGTTAGCTTGGATGTAGGTTAGGGTAGAGTGGGTTCAAAGGCCAATTGAAGGCTCAAAATGATCTATGGAGATGTCATGAAGATTCCCAACATTAGTTGGGTGGAAATTTTAGGGTTAGGGAACTCAATTTGGTGGATTTTTGGCATATGGTGTATTTGGGTAAAAAATTAGGAAATTTGGCTCAAATGGGTTTGGGTGAGACTTGGGTTCAAATTAAGAACAATTGGTAGTTCAATTTTGTTTATGGGAGCGTCATGAGAAGTTTAGAATTCAAATTGAGGGGAAATTGATTGACATTGAGTCAATTTGAGGAATTTGGGTCACTTAGGCAAAACTAAGGGTTTATAGTTTGGGTTGGAATTGGGTCTAAATGTAGATTAAATTAGGCTTAGATTTAGTTTGGATTGAGGCTAGGAATTATTAATTAAGCTTGGAATTGAAACTAGGTAAGATTGGAGTTAATTAAGTGGACATTGGGTTTGATTTGGGCATTTTGGGCCTTCAATGGGTCAAATTGGGGCTTTTAGTTGAGTTGGGCTAAATTGATCAAATTGGGTCATGTGGTAGTTGAGAGAAATGAAATTAAGAATATTTGGGAGATTTTGGGATTTTTTGATTTTTGGGTTAGGAGGGGTGTTTTGGTAATTTGGTAAATTTTGGTCAAATTGGTCAATTTGAGTGGTGGGGAATATTTTCAAATAAATTTTGGAGAAAAATGGTTAATTTGGGTAATTTTGGGTAAAATTGAGGTTCATGGGCATTTTGGGAAAATTTGATGGCAATGGGTCAAAAATTGAAATTTTGGAAAAATTGAGGTTGATTAGAGGTGAGTAACATAGGATTGTTTAGGTTGAGCCATGAACCAAAGGTAAACCTCATTTGGTCCTAGGTAACCCTCATTTGGTCCTCTATGTATTGGTTCCATCCTCTTTAGCCATAGGCTTAGGGTTAGACTACTCACATGAGTTTCCAAAGAATTAGGGGATCAAAGTGGAATGTGCTTTGTTTAGGGTTGTGAGTGTGAAGTGTGTGTATGGTGTAAGCTCCCGATCTCTTAGAGTAAATCCTAAGGTCTGACCATCTATAGGAGACTTTCCCTGGGCTTCCTTATGCTGGGTCTCTTCCTCATAGGAACTGGATGTTAGGCCTTAAGCATATGAAGACTCCCAGTCAAGTGAGAAAAGCTTGAATTTCTAAAGGGGAAGGGGTCCAAGGCTAGTCTCCTAAGAAAGTCACCATGAGAGTCTTATGGCTAGAACCTAGGCTATTCTAAAAGACATCAACCAAATGTGAGGCCAACAATACAACATCGGCCTCAATCTTCGCAATCATTTCTGATATTTCTTGAATACTAATGGCTAGAAATATTTTATATAAGTCTAGCACTCTCTCACAAATAAACTTCTTCTTGTTTGCATCCTCCTTCTTCTTAATTTCACTCTCCCAATAAGACATTTTTCTAACTTAAACTCTTATGTAAGACACTTAAGATAAAAATTTGGAATGAGATGTATTTCTTTTATATTGGTCCCTTTTTATAGAGTTTAGATGGCCTAAAACTATCCTTCCACGTTCACAAACTATCCATTAACGTGCCATGCAACTTCCTAATGATAATGGCTTCTAGAAACATATTTTTTACATATTTCAAAAATCTAGCTCCTAAGCGCCAACTGCTGGCGCTTAGCCACCAGCGCCCATTTTAGTACAGGTCTGCTAAACATCTGAATGCTTGTTTTAACTCATCCAAATTAACAATTAAGGTCTCATTAATCTCCACTAACATAATATAAGAAAAATACTACCATATAATTCTTACTTCAAACTAAACAAAACATACTTATAGCAGAGAACACATATAACTATGGGCTGCCTCCCACAAAGCACTTGGTTTAACATCGTCAGCCTGACATACCCAGTACTTATTCTGGGTGACCCAATAACATATTCTCATCAAATTTAAATTGATTCACTGAGAAATAAGGTTTCAGTCTATGACCATTTACTTTGAATATTTTCTCAGTTTTAGGATCTTTAATATCCAGAGCTCCATAGGGATAAACTTTTATTACAATAAAAGGGCCCATCCACCTGGAATTAAGTTTTCCTGCAAATAACCATAATTTGACATTATATAGCAAAACTTGTTGTCCTGGCTTAATATTTTTATTCAGAATCCTAAGATCATGCCACATCTTCATTTCTTCTTTATATATCTTAGCACTTTCATATGATTCATTCATTATCTCTTCAAGCTCATTTAATTACAATAATCTTTTCTCACCAATATTCTTCAAATTATAATTGAACTCTCTAATAACCCAATAGGCTTTATGCTCAATTTCAACTGGTAAATGACAAGCTTTTCCAAAAATTAGCATATATGGGGACATTCTTATAGGGGTTATGTATGTGGTCTTCTAAGCCAATAAAGCAAAATCCAGTTTGATTGACCAATCCTTTTTGTTTTGATTAATAGATTTTTACAAAATTTATTTAATTTCACAATTAGATAATTCAACCAACCCACTTGTTTAAGAAAATTTCAAGATTGGATACATCATTTCTATCAATCTTCAAGTACTATAAGAGTTTTCATACTAATATCTTCTTGTGGAACATTATGATGAAAGATTCAAACATACATAGCGATCCACTAAGTAGTTAGCATCCCTTATGACTATTCCAGAGAATTTATGAGCTTTATGATATTATAATTAGACCATATATTGGAAATTGTGATATAAACCTTCTACATCCAATAATAAAGGAAAATAAAAATTTATTTCCAATATTATTTTTATTTTGTAAGAAGCCCTTGAATATTCTTTACAACCAAAATAGATTTGTTTCCCTCTATGGACCCTTGCCAAGTCATGTGGTTATTGATGTTTTAAAACATATCAGGATATAAGTCAGCTGTTCAACGCAAGTGTATGTGTCAAGTAGTAATGCAGTTCAAGAGTACTACGTATCAATTCCACGGGGTAAGTGAATATTTTCTTCCACAAAAAAGCTCTAGTTTACTAATTTAGTTTACCTAGCTTGGCGATTATCAAAAAAATATTTGAAGTCCTAAGGTCCTAGCAAAACTGAATACTTGACAGTGAAAGAAAGCAAAAAATAAGGGAAAATAGTTTGTGAGTTTCTTCAAAATAGATGAGGCTCGTGCTTCTGTGATTTAGGGATCACTGGCGATCATGGGTTCTCTAAATGTTTTCCTATCTGAATGTTGTCAATCAGGGATAAGTTACTCTTTATGCCTATGTCTAAGTCAAAAGAAACCCAAAATCCATGAAGTTGAGGCTTCCTTAATCCCCATGGCTTTCTGCTTGACTTTCTGATCCTTTTAAAATATTGCAGAATTCCACTGGATAATGTCTATCCTCTCAGAATTTTATGGTTAACACTTCGTTTCCACAATGCAATGGTTAGAGGTCGTAGTTTCATGAAACATTTTAACTTCCTAGTTGGCCAGACATAAGAGTAAATGAAGGTTGGAGGTTAACCAACTTAGGTCATGAGAAGCTCAAGGAAATGATTAATGGAAAAACATCACATAATGACCAACAATAAATCCACCACTCCCTACATCATAGAGACACAAAGAAAAGCTTAGCTGCTCATTTCAGATAAAATCATAGAAAAAAATATCACATGAAAATCCATTGTAACGACATAAACATAAAAAAAATTACAAGATTTTGTTTCCTCTGCAAAGGCAGAAACTTTCCTCTCATACAACTCTCTCAAAATTCACAAAGCAAAAAGTCTTAAAAACTCTCATTAACTTCCCCTTGCTTCTCACCTAGGTTTGTAGAAATGATCACAGATAATGTTGATTGTTCTCCCAGAAAAGCATACTTAAGATGGTTGGGTAAGGTCTTCAGTTCCAACTCAAGCGCGGTATCAATAGACTACACCAAGATTTTGGCATTTATGCTGGTATATAAGAGTTCAAATCTTTCTCAAATGTCTCAGGATTCCCTAATAGAAGAGTAGAGTCTTCACTATACGGCTGATCTTCATCTTCATTCTCTTCTAGCTCGACTTGGTCTTTGATCAACCTTAAAATAAACTAATTTTTATGCTATATTTTATAATGATATTGCACTTTAAAGGTATGTTTTCTTGTGTTTTTGGTTGTAGGTACATCAAATTAAAGAATTTGGAGTGATTGGAGTAAAAGGAACAAAAATGGACAAAAATGGATCTTACCAGAGCAAAACGGGATGAACCAGAGCATACTAGAGAAAAATAGATCAAATCGAACACTTTTGTACCTGCGTCTGGCACCTAGGCGCCACCAGTTGGGGCTAGCTGCCAGGCAGTGGCGCCTATGCACCAAACTGTCGGCGTAAAGCCGTCAGTGACGGTTTTTTGCATAACTTCTAGAAGAAACGTCGGATTTGGACGATATTTGAAGCATTGAAAAGTGTTGGGGAATTCTTTGGGAATGATGAAATAAAATTTCTAGAAGAGTTTAGGTTGGCTACAAGAAGTTATTATTAAAAAGGCACATAAGGCACCCTTTGGAAGATTCATTGAATGTGGACTCTTTTTGAAGAGACACTTAAGCATCTATTGGGAAATTATAAAAACACTCTTGAAATCTTAGATAAGAACATAAGGAGGATAAAATTAGAAAAGGATAAGAAGGCTTGGAGAAGAAGAAGAAGGCTTGGGCGTTAGCCCCAAGGGGGGCGACAAGGTGAGAGAGAAAGAGAGTGTGAGAATTTCTTCTTTTCTTTTCACTTTGTTCTTGGAGAGGATTGGAAGGAAATTTCTTTTGCTATACAATGAGGGTTTGATTTCCATCAAATATAAGTATTTCCATTGTATTTTAGTTTAAATTTGGTACTATGTTTGTATGGATTCAAAGTGTTGTTCAATGAAAAGTTGTTGTTGTTTCTCCATGTGTAGTGAGTAGTTTTCTTTAATCTTCCCTCTTACAATAAATTAGTATGCATGTGTAGGATATAGAATTGAGTAGAGTTGAATATATTGTGATGATTTTACTTTGATCTTCATTTACATGTAAAATTGATTAACTTGCATGTTAAAATATGTTGTGAGAACATGCAAGAACCAATGCGGTATTGTCTCAGTCAACTATTGGTAAAAATCACACGAGATTATATGGGTGAGAATTTAGTCAATATGGATGAGTGCAAATAAATAAGGAGATAAGCATGTTTAAGGGTGTAGAATTAGAGGACTTTATGGTGACATACTAAAGCCCCTAATTTAATTTGATGTGAAAAGTTTTGTTATGAGATGTTAGACCCCAGGTAGAGGGAGAAGGGGGACTCTAGAGTGAGAGCTACTATCTTCTCTGCCTAACCCATCTACAAGATTTCAAATCATCAAATTAACATCTGTTCTTTATAGAACCACATAAGGGTAAAGAATATAATTGCTCCTATTTGTCACAATCTCTCTCGCTACTTGTTATACTTTTACACATGTAACTAATTTCATTATATGAGAAAGAGTATTTTTAATATATCCAACCCCACTTTCTAATTTTTTCTAGGTATTTTAGTTTAGGATTAGAAGTAGTATTTTAGTGATAATTGTAGGATATAATCAAAACAAAACTTTTAGTGACCTTCCAAGCTAAGGCGAGTTATTATAGACTAGAACCTCTCTTGAAAGCCGCCGTGATTAACCGCGATCTCCGTGGGATCGATATTCAGGGCTTAATCAGAAAGCTCTATATTACTTGATAACAATACGTATACTTGCATAAAATCCCTACTATTTAAAGATATAATTGAAATCTTACTTTTCTTTGAGGTCAAGTTTTGGCACAGTTGTAAAGGAAGAAATAAAAACAAGAAAATTAAAGGATTAAACTCACGTATATTGTAAACTGGGATCAAGTTATTGGCGTCACTGCCGGGGATCACAACAGTTGATCTTGACTATTAGGAGGATTTTAGTTGATGTATTTAGTCTTAGACTTAGAAAATTGTAGTGTCATAAAAAACTGTTTTGTGTGAAAAGTATTTTTTGTATGAAAAAGTATTGTGAAGAAACTATTTGTGTAAACAAAAAATAAGATGTTTGTGAAATTGTTTTCTTATGTTGAAAATATTTTTTGTTTAATTATTAATGTATTGTACATTGTGTTATGTATGCAAACTAAAGGATATGCAGGACATGTGCCTTATGATTCTGAGTTAGAAAAAAAAAATATAATAAAAAAAAGACTTAAAAAACTAGAAATGAAAATGGAAATTATTCAAAGTAATAACTTTGAAAATCATCATAAATCATTAAGTGATTATGTAAATCCTACGACAGATAAAATTCACTCAAGTATACAAACACCTGTCGTAAAAGGTGACTCATTTGAACAAAATCCAGCCATTATCCAACTAGATCATAATAACTAGTTTGGGGGAACTCCTTTAGAGGATCCCTATTTACACTTATCATGTTTTCTAGAACTTTGTGTTACATTTCGTTATAACGGCATGTCAGATGATGATGTTAGGTTTTCTCCTTTCTCACTAAAGGATAAGGCTAAAATGTGATTATACTCATTAGCACCCGACTCTATTAAAAATTGAGAGGAGTTAACTCAAAAATTTCTAGCTAAGTTTTTTCCACCTTCAAGGACTACTAAACTTAGAAACAATATTAGCTCATTTTTTCAGTATGAAGGGGAATCAATATACGAAGCCTGGGAAAGATTTAAGGAACTCCTAAGAAACTGTCCACACCATGCTCTGCCTAATTGGTTAATCATTCAAACTTTTTACAATGGGTTAGTATGATCCCTTAGGTCTATAATTGATGCTGTCGCTAGTCATTCATTAATGTCAAAACCATTTGATGAAATGTATGCTTTAATTGAAAGAATGGCTACAAATGAATTTGTATGGCGCTCTGTAAGGGTAAATCCTAAAAAGGTGGCCAGTGTTCATGATACAAATGCGATTTCAATTCTTGCATCTCAGGTTGCTGCAATATCAAGGAAGTTGGACCAATTTAGAATGAAGTAGTCTTAATTTACTCCAGTAGAAGAGGAAAGTTCATTAGGGCATATGATTGATTCTAACTTATCATATGAGACTTTAAATACCATAAATAACCCATATTCTAACTTTTACAACCCAGTTTGGAAGAACCATCCTAATTTTAACTGGAATCATACTACAAGGGGTGCAAACCAACAATGGAAAAATAATCATGCAAATCCTAATGGAAGTTGGAATAGTTAGGAATAGACCCCAAGGAACACTGGACTAGTTAGGATCAACATAAACTATAGACCTTCATATCCACTGGACTCTAACAATGATCAACAATTTGAGGATAAGAAGATGTCTATAGAAGAAGTGGTATTGCAAATGGGAAACTAGTTGCAAAGTCAAAATGCTGCGATTATAAACATAGAGAATCAATTGGGATAAATTGCTAACTCACTTAGCAATAGACCCCAAGGAACACTACCTAGCAACATTGAGATCAACCCTAAAGAGAAAAATAATGAACAAGTAGAAGCTGTCCAATTAAGAAAGGGAAGAGAGATAGAAGCTGTGGTTAGAAAAGAGAAAGAAGTTGTGAGAGAAACAAAAGAAACTAAAAGACCTAAAGAACATGATTCTAAGGATCTGGAAAAATTAATATCTCCAACTAAAATCAATTTAGAAAGACCACCACCTCCATTTCCTTAAAGACTTAGACGAGTTGGATAAACAATTTTCAAAATTCCTATACTTATTTAAGAAGTTGACGATAAATAATCCTTTCACTGAAGCTTTGGAACAGATGCCAAGTTATGCAAAGTTTATAAAGGAGATATTAAACAAGAAAAGGAAACTTGGAGATTACGAGACATTTGCACTAAGTGAGGCGTGCAACACTATACTTCAGAAAAAGCTTCCTCATAAACTTAAAGATCATTGTAGCTTTACAACTCCTAGTTTAATTAGAGAAAAATTATGTGGAAAAGCTTTATATGATTTAGGAGTGAGCATTAATGTGACGCCTCTCTCTATATATAAAAGGTTAGGTTTAATTGATATTTCTCTCACTACTGTAACCCTTCAGTTAGCTGATTGATCTATCATTTATCCAAAAGGGGTTATAAAAGCTGTGCTTGTTAAAGTGGATAAATTTATCTTTCCTTTGGACTTTATTGTATTAGATATGGAGGACGATAAAGATAATCCAATTATTTTGGGTTTCTTTGTTATTGAACAAGCTATGATAGATATGCATAAAGGAGACTTGACTATGAATATTAATGACCAGGAAGTAACTTTTGTTTTATTAAAGAGTATGAAATATCCAATTGAGAGAAAAAATGATGATTATTTTTGGATGGATGAAATTGATTATCTAAGTAAAGATTATTTCCAAGAGAGTTTTGAGAGTAAGTTAACTAATGAGATCGAAATGAACTTTCATGATGAGTTGAAAATGTTCTTTAAAGAAGACTGTATGTTTGTTCAAGAGAGGTGTAAAATGATGGATGTTACTGAAAATAGTAAACTTTTAATTCCATCTGTTGAAAAATCTCATGAAATTAAGATGAATGTACCCCATACAATTTTAAAGCCTACCTATTTAGAGAATTCCTCTACACCACCAGTCTTTATATCTTTGAATTCGACTCAATCACATGAAGAACCTGAATTGAATGATGAAATCAGTAAAAGATCTCGTAAGAAAGAGTTGTTCAAAATCTATGAATGGCATATTCCATGGTATACAGACAAAATAAATGAGATTCTGATGTTGGGGTAACCAGAGTAAACATTGGATACATCGAGTCATCGATGTTAGACCAAGCGCTTCGTGGGAGTCAACCCATGGTTATCTTTGTTATATGTTTAGTGTAATTGTTGTTATGTTGGATTGGATAATAGTGAGATGGTCGACTTTGATCCTTTTTTGATGTGTAAGAGTGGTTTGGGTAAATGTTGTAAGGTTATGCCTTAGTCTTAACTAAATTTGTATATGACTTCTTGTAGTAGCAGGCTGACGAGTCTGCTACGACATAGTTCTCAATCGAAGCTGAGCATTATCTTGTAGCAAGTAGAGTTTGGACTTGAACAACTCCATGTCAACTCAATTACTTCCTTTATCTGATTTTGTCTTTACTGAGTAAGGTCATGAACTTACTTAGTGACAAACATTTGGATGAACTTCACTACTTTTATTTACCAGATTGTGTATACCTTATACTTAGAGTAAACCTGAAATTGAAAATACATGAGTTTTTATAATAGGGAAATTCTAGTCCAAGGGTGATAACCATATAAAAAAATTTTATAATTGTCGATATATTTTTAGATTGTGTTGTATTTTGAAAATGGGTCGTCTATAGAAGTTGTCAGTAAATTTTAAATTTTAAATCTAATTTAAATATATATAATTTGAAAGTAGTATTTGATTTTGAAAATAATTTTAAGTTTGAAAATTTTAAGATATGAAGTCAAACTGATCTCACATCCCAAATAGTTTATATAAAAGAGCACCACACCACAAACCGTGTATCTATCTCGAAAAATAGACACACTGCTTGATGATGGGGCTCGATTAAATAAATTAGAAGATTTGTGACATCTGTTTGGTATGCGAACCAATTTTATAAGCCGACAAGTTCCCCTGCTTAATATAAAGAAATTAAGCAGGGTTTATATTACCTGGGTTCTTAAAGTTCCCTATAAGGGCAAGCTCCTATAGTTAATTACATCTTAAATGACAGAAATCATTTAAGAAAACTCTCGATAATGATCAATGGTTTTACTCTCAAGAATTTCAAATTTTAAGGTTTCAAAGGATTGAATTTTGGAATTTCAAAAGGGACTAGCTCAAATTTGGAACAATTTATTTCAGGAATCAAAAGGAAAAAAGTATGGGATGTCACAGACCCGAAATGAACTTCGGTGACTTCCCGACTATCCTATTGTTTGGCTTCAATTTGAGAGAATTATTTAATGTTTTAATCCTGTAAATTTTAGTTAATTAGGAATTATATTTGTATGACATAATCTCACAAATAGCCTCGAAGATGTGGGGGTTTATGTCGTACCAAACGACTTCCTCTGAGTCCTAAGACCGGTTAGGGCTTAATCTGCATAACACAATTATGCAAAATGCCTAACGAAAAATTGAGGATTTATGTTGCACTAGGCAGACTACCTCAAAATCCTATGGCTTTGTTATTTAATTCTAAGAAAGGTTTGTACGGCTTATTTTTGAGTTATGGTGTTTTATTTGGAAAGGGGGGTCGCCTACAGAAATTGTCGGTGAATTTTAATTTAATTTAAATAAATAATTTGAAAAGTAGTATTTGATTTTGAAAATAATTTTAAATTTGAAAATTTTAAGATATGAAATCAAACCGATCTCACATTCCGAATAGTTTATATAAACGAGCGTCGCACTACAAACCGTGTATCTATCCCGAAGAATAGACACTATCGCTCGATAATGAGGCTCGATTAAATAAACTAGAGAAGTTTGTGACATCCGTTTGGTCCGTGAACCAATTTTATAAGCCGACAAATTCCCTCGTTTAATATGAAAACATTAAACAGGGTTTATATTACTCAGGTTCTTAAAATTCCCTATAAGGGCAAGCCCCTATAGTTAATTACATCTTAAGTGACGAGAATCACCTAAGAAAACTCTCGATAATAATCGTAGTTCGCTCTCAAGAATTTCAAAGTTTAAGTTTTCAATGGATTGAATTTTGGAATTTCAATAGGGAATGGATCAAATTTCGAACAATTTATTTCGAGAATTCAAAGGAAGAAAGGTAGGAGAAATCACAGATTCGAAGCGAACTTCGGTAATTTCCCGACTATTCTATTGTTTGGCTTGAATTTAGGAAAGCGCTAATGTTTATTTAATGTTTAGATCTCGCCAATTTTAATTAATTAGGACTTATATTCGTATGACACAATCATACAAACAGCCTCGAAGATGTGAGGGTTTATGTCGTACAGAACGATCACCTCGGAGTCCTAAGACCGGTTAGGGTTTAATTTGCAATGCAAATGCCTAACGAAGAGTTGAGGATTTATGTTGCACTAGGCAAACTACCTCGAAGTCCTATAGCTTGGTTATCTAATTCTAAGGAAGTTTCTGTCGAAGTAGACTTAGGTTTTGCTTGATGACGATGGTCGTGCCGCCCACCATGCTCCGAGCTCCTTGTTGTCGTAGTGGTATAGTTTTAGAAGTCATAAATCGAGAGATGAGAAAAGTGTTCGGTTTAGAGAAAATCTTAAAATCCAGGTGTTTTTAATATTTTAATTAAACAAATCTTAAAGTTGATTATAACAACACCGGTTAAGATCCCACGGTTCCATCCTTCCGTATCGTTATTTTTATCGGATTCACTTAGTCCGGATGAATTTGCTAAACTCAACCGTAATGAGTTCCACACTTTCATTTAGACCGTGGAAATCCCGTTAGCAACACGTAGGTTACATCATCCGAGGTATTCCCGATCATCCAACAAGACGTTTTAGTTTAGTTGTAGTTGTAGTTTTGTTGTTCGTTTGTGATTAAATTTTGAGTTGTTTTATATTTTGGAATGTTGTGGCGATGAATTTTATCTTGCAATGACTTTTAATTTAGTTTTGGTTTCGGCTTTAGGGACTATCCTAAAGGTGTAGGTTTTCATGCAACGATTGTTTATCATGCAAGAAAAGTAAGTGCGATGCGATTAAATAAATTGTAATAAAGTAAATTGCAATAAAATAAAAGCGTACCTGGAGGGTCTTCCCTTCATCCCAAGCTGCACTTAAAACACAGTTAGAATATTTAAGCATTTAAAACAAGTTCCTAGGTAAGGCTAAGGGAAGGGTTATGGTTTTCTACCAAGTTCTTAATCCTATAGCTAGTCATCTCCTATGACGTCTAGATTCTTGTATTTTGGTTCGAGGACGATTTTCTTCATCAAAGAACAATTAAGTTCAATTGTTCTTATAAATATCCTATCATATCGAGGAAGTGCTTAAGACGAATCTTAAACATCTTTTCAATATTTCTAGGATTGTTTTAAGTCCAAGAGAGTTTAATTATACGAGATGAATTAATCGTCCGGAGTTCAAATTTGTTGTCTTGCTCAGTGAACTAGGACATTTGAATATCTCATGAATGAAGTAACACTTCATTTAACACTCCTTTTAAGAGTTATGACATCACGAGCTTTTGAAGGCAAATGGATGTTCAAGTGGTTTATGATTTAATTTTAGTTAATGGATTTAAGTTTGGAATAGTGCTCAAGTTGTTTTAGATTTATTTTTGAATTCTTTTTTTTTTATGTCTTAGGTGATGTTATATTTAATTCAATTTAATTTAACTTAGTTCAATTTAATTTAATTTAATTCAATTTTAATTTAATGTGGTTTAATTAAATTTAATTTAATTTAAGTTAATTTAGTATAATATGATTTAATTTAATTTAATTTAATTTGATTTAATTTAATTTAATTTAATATGTTTTAATTTAATTTAATTTAATATGTTTTAATTTAATTTAATTTAATATGTTTTAATTTAATTTAATTTAATATGTTTTAATTTAATTTAATTTAATTTAATTTAATTTTAATTTTAATTTGATTTTATTTTTAATTTTAATTTAATATTTTATTTTAAAAGGGTTTAATTTAAATAATTTAATTTAATTCAATTTAATTCAATTTTCTGATTTTTCTTTGATTTATTAGAATTATTTTAATGGAAATGCTAGAAAATACATTTTTTTTAAAAAATTACCCTTGGGCTTTAAAATTTAATAACTCATCATAGAGACCTAGGAAAAATATGGGGTTTGTTCCTAAGTGACTAAAATTCAAAATGTGACATTTTGGTGAATTTTATTATTTTTGTGATTTTTATTATTTTATTAATTATTAAAATATTAAAATAATACAAAAAATCAACTTTTTTAGAAAATTAAAATTTTAATTTTCTTAAATTACCCTAATATCAGAGAGGCTACAAAACCAATTTGGTGAATTTTTGAAAAGTATTTTGAAAGTTATGAATTTTCAAAGTTTAAATTGGCTAAATGGCTTAATCAACCCATTTAAGTAGGGCTAACCAAGTCCAATCGACTTCAAATTTTTATGGTGGGTTCCTCTGATCCTAAAGGTCAGTGGAGAATTGATTTCAAGTCAATTTGATGTATGATTGTCTCTAATTAATTAAAGACCTATTTTGGGTGTTTAAGCCAATTAGGGTCATTCCAAGTGAATTAATTCAAAACCTATTTTTCCTAGTGGTCCTCCGGTCATAAGAAACATCACCAAATTTTCCTAGAATTTATTTCACAACATGCTAATTATTAGATTTAAAATACTCAAAACAGTAACATGAAATTGAAAAATCAATAACTTCTCATAGGGATGGCCTCCGACTTTGGAAAATTCAGTGAATGTTCCCAAATTCAGTAGGCTTCAAAAGCCCTATGGTCTCATGCCATGGTGAATTTCCTATATGCATGGAGAATTAAAACAATGCAGACAGTAAATAAATCATTAAAAATAAAATACTTGATGAAAATAAATGATTTCTTTTCCACATTATTCTCCTCTGTTCACTGAGCAAGAGGGTATTTTTATTTTATTTTTCTGATTTTCCTACACAAAGTTATGAATTTTTGAAGTTCTGGTAATTAAATAAATAGAAAAATAGCCTATTTTCCTACTTATCCACGCGGCGCCACACCATCCTCTGCAGCTCCGAAAGGCCACGCGTCGTCTCCTGATTCGGCGCCGCCATCCGACTCAGCGTTCCAGGGGCCCGCGGTTCATGCACCATCGCGCTGTCCGGCTCGATCCAGACCGTCCGCTCGATACACGCTCGATCCGACGGCTCATGGTCATCGTCTACGACTGGTGTGCACCCGTGACCGTCAACCTTCTAACCCTAATTTCTCACTCGATTCTCAACGAATTTTCGTGTTCTTATGCTCTCATGGATTGGTCTTAAGGAGACGAACACATCCATACGGTAAACATGTATTTAAATCGACTCAAATTAAAAGGAGAATCTCTCGGAAGCTCGGGAAGAAGAGTGAATCCATACCTTTGCTCGCAGAAGTGAAGCTTCGATCCGAGAGTCGTGTCACCTTCGATTGGGTCCAAGTAAGCTCCGCATGAAGTCCCTCGGCCCGGTGAATTGTCTAGCTATGAAAGTGACCACAGCCCGATCACAAAGCTTGGAGTCCGGAACAACCGGGTGGCCTCGGGGATGGGGCTTTCAGCTGGGAAACTTCTCCTCTGGTCCGGTGAAGGTGTAGGACCAATCAATTTGAAGATTGATCCACCGTGAAGAAGTGTCCCGGTTTTCGGGCTAAAGTTCGAGCTCGAAATCGAGCTCACTGAGAGGAATCGGGGGTGGAATTCGGTGGGATCAATTGCTCTATGTGTGGAGAGTGATCCGGAATGATTTTGGCAGAGTTTCCTTAAGGTTTGGTTCAACACCCTCCATGGCCGAGAGGGGTGGTGTTTAAATAGAGGTGGTCGGAGAGCCTCCGCGGGGATGGCCAAGGGTTGGGATCACCACTGCGGTCAAGGGCGGAACAGCCATGGTGGCCACTGGGCATGGGGCAGCTAGCAAGGTGGAATTCCAAAGTTTGGCTCCTCCCCATGTCTCGGCCATGGAGTTTTCCAGCGATCGTGGTGGCTGGCCGGCCGTGGTCGGTCACCGTTGTCATCGTGGAGGTCGTGGTCGGGCTTAGTGCAATCAATCGGGCATTAGCCATGTGTAAAGGTGTTGAATCAAAGTGGAATGGGGAAGAGGCCATTTTGGCTTGATTTGGGTCAACCCATCCTTTTGGGCTAGGTGCACCTCCCCATGGCTAGTTTGGTTGAAGAGAAGGTGGTTTAGGTCAGCTTGATTAGTGGGGAAAGGTCACCATCCAAGTACAATTAGGCATAAGCATGGTTAAGGGGAATCATGGGAGTGGTTAATCACCTTTAGGAATTAAGGAAAGAATATCCTTATTTTGCCCAAAATGTCATGGTGACATGTAAAGAGGCTCTCATGGCTTCCATGTGGCTCATGCATGGCTTTATGGCTCATCTTTGGCTTGGGAAAAGTTAAGTCAATTTCATGGAAATGGATTTAAGAAAATTTTGGAATTTTGATGGGAATTTGTATGGGGCTTGATTTGGAATTATTTAATTGATGATTTTGAAACTTAGGGGTGATTTTGATTAAATGGATGATGAGGGGAAGTGTCATGTGGGCTTTGGATGAATTTGGGCTTTTGAATTTGAAGGAAGTGGCTTTTAGGAAGGTTTAAGAGAAGTGGGCTTTTTGATTTTAGGATGGGCATTTGGGTGAAAATTTTGTGAAGGACCATGTCAAATAAATGTTCCAATTGGTTTAGGGATGTTTCATGAATGGTTTGGAGTCAATTTGGTGTGATTTGGAATTGAAATGGTTTGAATTTGGGTTCATTTGGTAAGTGGGCCAATGTAGGTCAAATTGGGCTAACTTGGGCCAATGTTGGGCTAGGGTTGAAATTGATGTAAAATTAATGTTGGGAAATGTTTATGGGAGTGTTTCAAAGAGGTTTTGGCTTTGGTTGGGTTTTGATTTTGGGGTTCGGGCCTATTTGGGCTAGGTTTAGGTTTAGGTCAAAATTGGGCCTTTTAGCTTTGGGTTGAATTTCGAGTGGGGTTTGGGTCTAAAATTTGGGCAAATCATGTTAGTGTTTTGTTTATGGGGATGTTAAGGAAGGTTTAGAAAAGATTTGGGGTTAATTGGAGTTTAATTGGGTGAGTTTGGGCTAAGTTTGGGTCATGGGTCCAAATTGGGCTTTAAGGCCAAAAGTGAAATTGGATCCAAATGTCAATTAAATTGGACTTGGATTTGGTCTAGATTGGTGTTGGGAATGTTGAATTGAAGTTTAGAATTGAATTGGACCAGAATTTGAGTCAATTGGGTAGGTTTGGTTTGATATTGGGTTCATTTTGGGTTAAAAAGGGTCAAATTGGGGGTTTTGATAAAAGTGGGGTAAATTGACAAAATTGGCCCATGGTGTAGTTAGACAAAATGAAATTGGGAATATTTGGGATTTTCTGAAATTTTCTGGGAATTTTCTGAATTTTTGGATTTTTTGGCTAAGAGGGGCATTTTGGGTATTTGGAGGGTATTGAGAGGTATTTTTGGAATCTTTGGTATTTTTGGGTATGGATGATCAATTTGAGTAATGTGGGAATATTTGGGATTGATTTTGAGGAATTTTGGGTAATTTAGGTGATTTTGCAAATTTTGGGTGGTTTCAAGGGTTTTGGGTAGGCTAGGCGAGTGTAGGGTCCTGTGGGTCAAAAATCGAAAATTTGCAAAATTGAAGATTAAGTAAATGTAAGTGGAATGAAATCATTTTGGTTGAGCCATGAAGCCATATCAAGCCCACATGAGCCATGAAGGGACTCATTCGAGGCATCCACTATGTTGTTCCTAACCCTCTTAGCCAAGGGCTTAGGGGTTAAGGACCATCCATGCGAATCACCTTCATGTGTCGGGAGGTCCAGCTGGGTGTGGGTGTGGTTTTAAGAGGTGTGTGAAAGTGTAGTGTATAGGTGTAGTGTGTGTGTAAGTCAGCCCTTCACCGCACTGAGCCACCTGCAGGGCGTCCTAAGGCCAAAGAATCCTATAGGAACTCATCCTTTAAACTTCCACATTTCGATTTCAACCCTCTAGGTGATTAGGGTCTACAATCAAGTTTGTGGAGTTTGCAGGGAGTTAAGAAGTGGTTTGAATTTCTAAGTGGTGGGTCCCAATTCTAATCCTCTAGGATAGTCAAAGGAAAAGCCTAAGGCTAGATCCTAAGTACTAAAAAGAAGGAGAGAAGACCTCATCAAAAATGAGGTCAACAAATGGACCCCCGATAGTGTCGTGTGCTAACCAAGCACACCGCGCGTATTGGCGTTGACCGAAAAGATCAACAAAACCAACACGTATGTCCAAGTGACAAACTTAGGACGAAGTGAAGAATCTTCCGCCGGGGAGTGTCAAGTATATCTCCGAGACTCGAGATTCCCGAACTCTCGCCTGGGAAGGGAAAAGGAGGTGAGTCCCAAATCACATGATCTGGGGGAGTTTCGATTTAGATTTTCGTTTTGTTTTAGTTTATGTTTTGATGTGTAAGTTTAGATTTTGAGTTTTCATTTAGATTGAAGTTTTGTTAAGATTAATTTTGAAGGGATTTGATTTGAAATGAAAATTGAAATTTTATGGTTTTGGATGTAACATCCTCAACCTCAAAAGAAAATTGAATTGATTGGATTGAATCATTACAATGAGGAGAGATCTCAGAGCAATGTGGTATTGGATGTAAAATCCTTAACCTCAAGAGTTTGATTTTGATGTATTTCATTGCGATAGGGAAAGAGTCCTAAAGCAATGCAGTCTCGGATGTAAAATCCTCGACCCCAAGAGTTTGATTTTGATGTATTTCATTGCAATAGGGAAAGAACCCTAAAGTAATGCAGTCTCGGATGTAAAATCCTCGACCCCAAGAGTTTAAATTTTGATGTATTTCATTGCAATAGGAAAGAATCCTAAACGATACAGTCTCGGATGTAAAATCCTCGACCCCAAGAGTTTGATTTTGATGTATTTCATTGCAATAGGGAAAGAACCCTAAAGCAATGCAGTCTCGGATGTAAAATCCTCGACCCCAAGAGTTTAAATTTTGATGTATTTCATTGCGATAGGGAAAGAGTCTTAAAGCAATGCAGTCTCAGATGTAAAATCCTCGACCCCAAGAGTTTGATTTTGATGTATTTCATTGCAATATGGAAAGAACCCTAAAGCAATGCAGTCTCGGATGTAAAATCCTCGACCCCAAGAGTTTAAATTTTGATGTATTTCATTGCAATAGGGAAAGAATCCTAAAGCAATGCAGTCTCGGATGTAAAATCCTCGACCCCAAGAGTTTGATTTTGATGTATTTCATTGCAATAGGAAAGAACCCTAAAGCAATGCAAGTCTCGGATGTAAAATCCTCAACCCCAAAGGTTTAATTTTGATGTATTTCATTGCGATAGGGAAAGAATCCTAAAGCAATGCAGTCTCGGATGTAAAATCCTCAACCCCAAAGGTTTAAATTTTGATGTATTTCATTGCAATAGGAAAGAATCCTAAAGCAATGCAGTCTCGGATGTAAAATCCTTAACCCCAAAGGTTTAAATTTTGATGTATTTCATTGCAATAAGGAAAGAATCCTAAAGCAATGCAGTCTCGGATGTAAAATCCTCAACCCCAAAGGTTTAATTTTTGATGTATTTCATTGCAATAGGGAAAGAATCCTAAAGCAATGCATCTCGGATGTAAAATCCTCAACCCCAAAGGTTTAAATTTTGATGTATTTCATTGCAATAGGGAAAGAATCCTAAAGCAATGTAGTCTCGGATGTAAAATCCTCAACCCCAAAGGTTTAATTTTAATGTATTTCATTGCAATAGGGAAAGAATCCTAAAGCAATGCAGTCTCGGATGTAAAAAATCCTCAACTCCAAAGGTTTAATTTTGATGTATTTCATTGCAATAGGGAAAGAATCCTAAAGCAATGCAATTTCGGATGTAAAATCCTCAACCCCAAAGGTTTAAATTTTGATGTATTTCATTGCAATAGTGGAAAGAATCCTAAAGCAATGCAGTCTCGGATGTAAAATCCTCAACCCCAAAGGTTTAATTTTGATGTATTTCATTGCAATAGGGAAAGAATCCTAAAGCAATGCAGTCTCGGATGTAAAATCCTCAACCCCAAAGGTTTAATTTTGAATTTTGATTTTGCAAGGATTTGTAGTGTCGATTCGAAAAGTGTGGAATTTTGGTGTTTCGAGAATTTCATGAAAGTTGTAAAAGACTTTCATGGAATGAAATAGATTAGGAGGGAATATGTAGATGCTACATATCCCATTCAAAAGAGTCGATCGAAAGTCGCTGGTCTGGATCGGATATAATTCCTCGCCATCGATTCGATCCGTGTTAATGGAATCAACCGCTTCCATCCGTACAAGGGAGAGAGTAGAACGGATTGGATTTCGCATTTGGAAGGTTGAGTTTGAATTTGATTGAGGTTTGATTTGAGATTTGGAAAGTTGAATTTGAAATTTTGATTTAAAATTTGTGTTCATTTTGTTTGTCTTTTAACTATTCGAATTTTATTTTATCGTGAATTTGGAGTTTATTATTATTTTTTTTAGATTTTTAAGGAAAGTTTTCTTTTATTCTTTTTGTTTCTTTTCTGTTCTTTGTTCGAAGTTCATTTAACTTTAATGGCGTTTCTCAGTCAACTCGCACAAAAGAGGTGAAGGCCAAAAATGTGACATGGTCACTTTCATTCCCATCATGCTGAAGATACATCATACAACTCGATCTGGAATACATCTCATATAATCCATATAGACTCAAAACGGACTATGTATGATCTTTGTGGATCTATCCAAAAAGGCATTTGTCAAAAATCCATGTCTGAATAGTGAGGTGCATGGTCAACAACATCACCTTCCAAGTCATCCTCGACAAGGATGCCGTATGGATGTACGTTGGAGGTGTGATATTTTCCATGCAACTCACAGCTCGTAAGGTCGGAGGCTCTCTAACTCCGGTCCGGTCGGAAGTGGTAAGGTGCTTTCCCGTCGTCCATCCTTCGAAAGTAACCGAGATCCGCTTCACCGGTACTCCCGGTATGCAATATTTAGCGACATCTCGCTCCGTTGCCCTTTAGTATCATGACGGAACCTACCGGTAATGGTATCTTTATCGGCCCTCGGAACTCACTCCGGGCCTCGCTATCCGGAGGTCGATTCGAACATGATATTACACTCGTTCGTAAAAGAAACCGTGCGTAAAGGTCCGACAAAGTCGTGGTGATCTATGTGCGGGGGTATGCAATCACCCTTCTTGTAAATATTAATGATGCAACCTGTTGGGTATGCAATCCGCCGCGTACCCTCCATGCTATCATTCTTTTTACCATCCTTTTAATGACTAATGGCATTGGATCCACCTAGCCATGACGGAGTATCCCCGGTGGGTTTCCCTTCCTGTCTTCTGCGAAATTGTAGCAGCATCCACATTGTATTGTAATTCTCCCCTTCCCTGGCATCCATCTCCGGGGTTCTGAGTAAGTGTTTTCTCTTAAGCGACCTGCTCGACCCATCTTTTTCAAATCCCGGATGCAGTCCACGATTTGTTGTTGTTCGTATTCTGAGAACACGTCTGTATGTAACTCGAGGCCTTCTATTATATTGATCCTCCTGCCTCTGATTCTCTCGAAGTATTCAAAAGTTTTCTTCTCGACCTTCTGTATTCTTTCTAGCTCGTATTCTGGGATAATTTGCAAATGGCGAGGCTCCGGTGACATACTCGTGGGATATATGGCTCAATCCCTTCACGTTCTCCCCGCATACCTCGGCTCCTCGGGGATGATGTCCGTCGGGACATCCTCCGGGTCGCTTCCGCAACAAGGTCATGCATTACCGGTGACTTTATCCGGTGGCGTAGTAGCCTTCTTTCTTCGTTCTTCTTGAGATTTCCCCGGTCTCTTCGTTATCCTCGGAGCCGGTCTCCTTTCTTCGAGTTCCCGGTGAATCGGTGTCCTCGAAGTGTATGTACCGGCGTAGCAATCGCCTCGTCGCGCCGGTCCGCCGCTAATTTAGTTAACATCTTGCGGATACGGCGATTTTTATTTCTTCGTTGAGTTGTCGTGAGAGTAGCTCTTCGTATTTCCCGAGTTTCGTGGGCGCGGCGCCGACAAGCCCGCCTCTCGCCGTAGCGACTACGTACTCGATTCTCTTGTCCTCTTTAGTGTTTGTTTTTCTTTTCTTGTCGTTGGATTGGTGGCTCGGGCCACCCACTTTCATTATCGTCCGACCGGGCGCTCCTCTCGTCAATCGGGACCCGGTCACTTTCCTCGTATTGCGAGCCCGCTCGGTGCGAAGTCCGAGTCAATCTCTATTATCGCTCCATCTTTCACCCTCTTTTCGTCGAGTGCAAGGCTTACGCCATTTCTAAAGTTCGAGACCAACCGCCCGTTCGACATTTCCCCGCGAAAAGACAAGGAAAAGGATCGAGGGTCGTACTAAGAACAAGAACATTAAGAAAATGTTTATTAAAGACAGCTTTTTTTATTATTACTTTTGTATTTTTCAATTTAACAGGAATGAAGTGGGATAAGATCAGGAAAGAGATTTTGATATGGAAGAGAAAACAAGGAAAACTTTATCATCATGATTTTATTTATTTTTAGCACATTTTTATTATTTTTGGGTTCAGACCCAGTCATAAGTAATTACCTCACCCGTGCTTCTAGAGATGAAAAATTCATTCCTTCGAAACATCAGGTAGCGTAATACTTCTTCAAGTATCATCCATCGATCTGAAGCATATGTCGTTCTCCTCGGCAGTTCACTAGCCGGTAGGAGCCTCCCGAGTAAACCGCCTCAACCACAAACGGTCCTTCCCAAGTGGGTTCAAATTTTCCTCCTATCTCGCGGTGCGCAAGGATAGGTCTCTCGAGAACGAGAACTAAGTCACCAACTTTCAAGGTTCTCGGCGGACTCGTCCGTCATGGGCTTCGAACCATCTTAGCTTGGTATAGTTCTAAATTCCGTCGCGCTCGCAAGTCTTTTCCTTCCGAGCTTTCCAATTCTTCTAGTCGTAATTTGGCATTCTCTTCTCGTCGTGATTTTGTTTGCAACCGCAATCCCGAGTGAAGGAAGCCGGACCTCTAAAGGTAACACTCGCTCGGACCCATACACCGGAGCGTAAGGTGTAGATCGAGTAGGAGTTCGAAGGTTGTCCGTAGGCCCATAAGGCTTCTAATAATTTCTCGTGCCAATTTCTCTTATTGTCATCCAAAGTTTTCTTTAAAATTTGAACGAGAGTTTTGTTAAAAGCCTCGACTAGTGCCATTTGCTCTTGGGTAGTAAATTGTTGAATACCGCCAGCCGATTCCGTGTCTCCCGACAAAATTATTGATTTGCGTGCTTCGAATGCCGACCCATTATCCGAGATGATCCCGCGCGGCACCCCGAAACGGTAGACAACTTGGTTCTTGAAAAATTGTAGCACATGGTGTGCTTTCACTTCTCCGAGTGGAACCGCCTCGCCCACTGGAAAAGTAATCCGTAGCCGCAAGAATGAAGCGATGTCCTTTCGAAGATGGTGGTTCTATCGGACCCACTATATCCGTGCCCCAACATTCAAATGGCCACGACGCAATTGTCTGATGTAGCACATTTGGAGGTTGGTGTAGAACCACTCCGTGTACTTGGCATTGGTGACGACTCTCGGCGACTTTCATGCGATCGGTCATCATCGAGGGCCGTAGTACCCTAGTCTTTTAATTTTCATTTTCATCTTCGGACCCGACTGGTGAGCACCACAGAGTCCTGAATGCACCTCTTTAACAATTTCACGGGCCTCGGACCCGCTTAGGCATCTTAGCCACATTTGATCAAAAGACCTTCTGTATAATGTATTGATTACTAATGCGTAGGACAAAGTTCTTTTCTTGATCTGATGGGCTAACGACCTATCGTCTGGTAGTTTTCCTGTTTGCAGGTAGTCTATTAATGGCTATCGCCAATCTTCTGTGTTTTCCGTCACCGTCGCAATCGATCCTTTTTCCTTTCTCGATTCGTGTATTGTGTCTATGTCGAGCCGTGATAGGACCCGACGTCCGTGAACCGACACTTCCACCGATTCATCTTGCAAACAGGCAAATTCTTTTGCGAGACGGGCTAGCGCATCCGCTAAAGCGTTTTCTCTCGGGAATTTTGTAGATCGTCACATTCGGAATCCGTTCCAACACCGTATGGCATACCGGAAGTATTGCTCGAGTCTTGGTTTTAAAATTTTGTATTGTCCGGCGATCCGTTGAATGATTAACCGCGAATCCCCGTAGATGTTGATGTCCGTTATACCCATTCGAATAGTTAATTCCGACTCCGTTATGAGGGCTTCGTATTCCGCTTCGTTTTTCGTACACGGCTCTGTCAAGTGGTAGGAGTATCTTAACATCCCCCGCTCCGGTGTTATAAAGATTAGTCCGATTCCTGCCTTAACGGGCACTATCACTTGCGATTCTTCGTCTTTGTGTGCTGAAGATGCTCCGTCGAAATACAATTCCCAACGTCGATCATCAGGGTCTTCTAGGTTCATTATTTGTTCATCCGGCAAATCGTCATCGAGAGGAGATTCCGCCGCAAAGGGTGTGCCGCGAGGAAGTCTCGCTAAGACTTGTCCCTTTACGACACGAAGAGGCACGAAAGTTATATCGAATTGCAATAATATCATCGACCATCCGGCAAGTCCGCCGGAAAGCGTTGGACGGGTCATCAAGTATCGCAATGGATTAAATTTCGAAATCGAGTCGACCTTATGAGAAAGCATGTAATGCCCGAGCTTTTGAGCGGCGAAGATCGGGGCAAAACAGGTGCTTTTCAATTGCGGGATACCTTATTGCCGTCGGAAGTAAACGACGGCTTAGGTAGTAAAGAGCATTTTCTTTACCCTCATCATCGACCTGGCTAACGAGGCTCCGAGTGAGTCGTCTAAAGCCGCGGTATAAAGTATCGCGGCCTACCCGAGACCTGGGGTCGCTAAGACAGAGGTGTCATTAAATATCGCTTAATGTCCTCGAAGGCCCTCTCGGCATTTCTCTTCCCAAATAAATTTGGCGTCCTTTTTAACTAGTGCCGAGAAAGGCCGACACCTACTCGACAAGTTCGAGATAAAGCGTCGAAGATATGCCAGCTTCCTCGAAAAGATCGTAGTTGTTTTAAGGTTTTGGGAGGCGGCATTTCTAAGATAGCTTTAATCTTTTCCGGTCGATTTCAATTCCACGATGCCGGACAACGAATCCTAAGAATTTCCCGGAGGTGACGCCGAAGGCGCATTTTAAGGGATTCATCTTAAGGTTAAATTGTCTTAATCGTTCGAAAATAATTCTCAAATCATACAGGTGGTTTTCCTTTAATTTGCTTTTGATGACCACATCGTCCACGTAGCATTCGACTTGATTGTGGATGAGATCATCAAAAATTCTTGTCATCGCTCTCTGGTAGGTTGCTCCTACGTTCTTCAGTCCGAATGGCATCACTGTGTAGCAATATACTCCGATCGGCGTTCTGAATGCCGTAAGTTTTTCATCTTCTCGGAGCCATCTTTATCCGGTTGTATCCCGAAGATCCATCCATGAATGAGAATATTTCATGTGTTGAAGCGATGTCGATCATTAATTCGGGATCGGTAGAGGAAATTCATCTTTTGGACATGCCTTGTTTAAATCTCTCGAAATCCACACAAATTCCGATATCGACCATTCTTCTTCCCGACCGGTACCACATTAGGCTAACCAAGTCGGGTATTGTTCTTCATGGACAAATTTAGCGTCTATTAGCTTTTTAACTTCAACTATGACTTGTTGTTCGATTTCTAGACGCATTCTTCCGGGACCTTGTCCGACCGGGACGAAGTAGGATCCACTCCTAGCTTATGGACCGCGACCTCCGGAGCTAAACCCGGCATCTCATCGTAGCTCCAAGCAAAACAAGTCTTTAAATTCCATTAATAACTTGATTATTTCTTCTGAGTCTTCTTTATCGAGTAAGGAGCTAACAAAGGTAGGTCTAGGTTCTTCGCTAGTACCTAAGTTAACTTCCGTTAACTCATCTATTGTAGATTTGATCTCTTCTTCGAATTCTGGTGGAGCGTCTCCATTTTGTAAATCTTCGAGTTCTTCTGTAGTTTTCATGCAGTCTTCATTAGACTTGCAAGTGACAACCATGCAAAATTCAGTATCGTCAACTGATCCTACTGTGTCGAATCCGAGACCATGCTTTGAATTGGGTGGACGACCGGAGTTATTCCATAAATTTTCAAAACGTTGTGATCGACCTTTTGTCCATTGTCGAGGTAAGAAACCACGCTGAATT
Source organism: Papilionanthe hookeriana x Papilionanthe teres (assembly GCA_022702705.1). Classification (NCBI taxonomy): domain Eukaryota; kingdom Viridiplantae; phylum Streptophyta; class Magnoliopsida; order Asparagales; family Orchidaceae; genus Papilionanthe; species Papilionanthe hookeriana x Papilionanthe teres. The sequence continues at coordinate 92,647,956 of CM040433.1, forward strand.
AAATTTTGAACACAGGGAGAGTACCACTCAAAAGGTAATTCCATTAATTCTGATGAAGTAACATCTTCAAATTGTACATTGTTTTCAGTTTTGGAGGAAGGAGCACCACGATAGAATTTGATGGGCTTTGCACCACCGCTACGTACCTCTTTGACCACCATACCCTCGATCTTATTAGAATGGATCGGGGTTAGGGTCATAGTATGCACATAGTGGTTAATCTTCTCGTACATCGATTTATATTCTTCGTTTCTTTCATCTTCGAGAGGGATTCTGAATTGCGGCTTCTTCCGACTTATTGTCGCTGCTTCTTGTTTGATTTCTTTTTCTTCTTCGTAACTATCTTCCCAATCAACATTGATGGCCGGTTTCCTCCGTCCAATCGTCCTAACGTCTCCGCCACGACCTCGTCCCCGGCCTCGACCTCGGATGCGAGTTGTGGAGAAACCTTCACCATCTCGCCGTAAGGGAGTGGTGAGTGACCGTTGGACTAGAATTTCAGGTTCTTCGTTGTCCCAAATTTCCTTTGCTTCATTTGTTATGGTATCTCCGGAGAAGATTGTTTTCTTCGGAGGTGCATAATAAGCCGCATCTTCATGGATTCCAATTTCATGTACGGAGAACGGTTGTAAGTCACCTTTGATGCACTCGTTCCCCTCCATCGTAGTATTTAATGCATTGATGTAGAGATGATGGTACCATCCGGTTTTCATGTATCCACGGTCGGCCCGAAGAGAGCGTCGAACGATGTTTCGAATCAATTATGTGAAATTTCGCGGTTGTCTTCGCTAAGTCACCGGTCTTCATTAAGAAGTGTTATTGAGCCGAGGGCTCTTTCTCCTTTCGGTTGAATCCTCTTAATAACATTTTGTCCGCATCGAGCTCGTGAGCATCAATTTCCAAGTATGCTAGCGTTCGAAGATTCATTATATCGATCGATGCTCCCGGATCCACCAATACTCGGAGAGCGTAAACTTCCCAATTGTAACCGAAATGTACAAGGGTCGGTTGTGGTCCGTCGTCCCAAGTAGTAGGTCATTGTCCGTGAAGGTAACACCTCGTCGTTCCTTTAACGAGCAAACCTCATCTAAAGAATCTCCAGCCATTTGAGCTAAGCAAATTTCCGGATCAAGTAAGGCCTCGATCGAGCTTCTCTCATCTCCTTTGATAAGATGAGAGCGTCGTAGATGCTCGGCTTGGCCGGTAGTTTCCTAAGATGGGCTAGCACGTTGTAGTCCACTTTGTTTTCATGTGCCTCGTTTTCTTCTCGAATGGGTATTTCTTCCGCCGGGTTGGTTCTTCCCGAACAACCACACGCTTTCCTTCGTCCTTCGGACCCATTCTCGGAGGTAGAACTCTTCCACTTCTTAAGTTGACTTCTGTGATTTCTTCTGAATTTAGCATTGAGTTTGCTCGATGCGTCCTTCGAATTGGAATGACGATTCTCCAGATTAGCTTCGAGTCCGAAGGCTCTAACTCTATTGTGACCGGAGCTCCTCGAAACTCGCAAATAGATTCGTTGCTTGTTGAACTCTCGTAGCCTCCCCGGCGGATGTCTTCTTTGTCGTTGTGATCGTCGAGATTGTGTATGATTCGAGAATTGTTATTTGTATCGGAATCGACGTCCGGATTAGGTTGATTGTCGCTAGTTACGTAATCGTTAGAAACGATCAAAACGTAGCCAACGCCATAACCCTCATCATTATAAGATCCCACCGGAGTGAGCAAATAATCATACGCAGTCGAGGTTCGAGGGATTTCTCCTCCGAATCGGAAACAACTATCCTAGGATAAGCAGCCCCTAGTCTCAGCCTTAGGTGCCTTGGTCTTCTTCTTCGTCAATTTTCTTCTTTTCTTCAATTGTCTCTTGTCGAGGTTGTTCTTCTATCGCAAGTGATAGCGCCGACTCGACGCTTTCGAACTCGAATTAAGGCTCGCACCGAAGCGGTCTGGATGTGATCCAAAACCTTCTTCGAAGACTTTGTCCAAGTGGTAGTCCATCCATCATCGGCCGCATAGGGATTTATCGAACAATGAAATCCGTCGAGATAACATCGACGAAACCTCCTTTCCGGGGTTCCTTCATGTATTCTTTCGGGATCGTTATATTCCCTTTCCGAAGATTGTCGTCGAGCCAACTTTTCGAAGGTAATACAATCTTCTATCTTGTGCCCAAGCATCCTGTGGTAAGGGCAAAAGTCGGGATCACCTTTCTTGTCGACTTCTTCCGGTCTTTTAGGCTCCGGCAGCTTGGAAATCCGGAGTCTTCATCGGCCGCGGAACATTTTCGACATCGCCTCATTCTTGAGCGGATACTCCTCGCTCGTGAACTCCCTAAACGTACGTTGTGGACGAGGCGGTTGTTCATACCGTCGAGATGACCGATAGCCGGGCTCGGGGTTGCCGGTAATTCCGTCGAGGTTGTCGCGGCCGTTCGACGATATTTGTATCGGCTGCTTGCCTTTATCGATCGCCGCGACGATCCCGACTTCTTTTCAAAAGTTTTCACGGGCTTCTGTTTGTCCGTTTTATCGGTGAAACTTAGTTGCTTTGCCTCCTCTTGCAAGCTTCCGGCCTTGCTTAACAACTTCTCGAAAGTCTTAATAGTAAATCCCTCGAGGAGAAGTGCTATCGGGCCATGGATGCTTTTAAGTAAAATGCCGATCGCATGTCGTTCTTGTAACTCGTGGCTCACACTTCATACTTAGGTTCCTCCATCGAAGTATGTAGTCTACCAAAGTTTCATTCGGCTTCGCTTCTCTACCACTAAATCACCTATAGTGATGTGGTGCCGAGCTCCGCAAATCGCTCGATGAAGAGGTTCTCTAATTCCGAAAATGTCTTCACCGAACCGTTTGGTAATTCCGCATACCAATCAAAGGCAATCCCCGACAGTGCCGTCGACAAATTGTCGGAAGAGTAAAGCATCACTTCCGCCGCATTGCAACAACCGGCACGAAAATGTGCAACATGCCGCCGAGGGTTTCCGGCTCCATCAAAGGTCTTCGAACAGAGGTGGTACAAAGCCTTTCTGGATATCGGACGCCGTCGAATTCTTCGTGGTAAGGTCTACCCGTCCGAATGGATGTCCCGCTCTTCGATTGTGCCAAGGCTTCTCGCACTCCGTCGTTCCACCATGTTCTTGATATCCTTTTCCGGAATCATACTTTGTGTTGCATCCTTCTTTAATCGATCATCCCCGTTGACGGATGTAATCTCCTTTCCTCCGTCTACAATGTGAATGACTTCCGGGGGTGTTTCCCTTTGGGGTTGAACTCGACTCCGGAGAGTGGCTAGGGCTGCGCCCATCTCTTCCATCCTTTTTGCCATTCGGGCGATCGTATCATCTTTCTCAAGTCGCCTCCTCATCACTTCCGGTTCTTCTCTTCGCGGCCGCAGGAGCACCTCGTGAAGCCGACGAAGCTCGTGTTTCAACCATGTTAATTTCTCGCATATTCATCATCCATGAACTCGACGAGTCAACTTCATCTCCGAACTTCTCTTCTCTTCTCTTGCTAATCGCCGAATATCGCTCTTAGCTTTTCCATAAGCATCTTCCAGCGGGTCTTTTCCGTACATCCTTGCAGCTTGTCATGTGATAATTGTCGGGTTTCTTTCTCATGAGTCCCCTTTATCGCGGTAGCACTTTCTTCGGACTCAAGCCTCCCCGACGAGACTTTCCTTTTATGGTCGTTGTTTCGGTCTTAATCGGCTCGGTAGTGGGACGCCATACCATCATTCTAGCAGACAGAAGGCCTAGGACCGGATGGTCTGTCGGCTGAATGCTGGAAGGTGGTATCCTCCCTGATCTGTAAACCTGAAACAACAACAGGTGGACTAGCTTTCATCTTCTTATTTGGCTCTTCTGCAGCGATAGCAGGTTCCACTCGTGCCCCAAGACGAGATTTGGCTGGCACCCGCCCTATCCTTCTTAAAATCTCCGATACAGGGCATTTTTCTTTCCTCGCCAACTTCTCAATCACAGTCTGTAATCGGGCAAATGGTGTAACCCTAGCCCTTTTCCTTTTGTTGTCGCTATAGTATGCGGGTCGAGGTAATGTAGAAGCAATCCTGCGGACATTTTCCTCGTCAGCTGCGGCGGAGAGGGGATGAAATCTACTTCCTTCCAAGAGGGGTGTATATTCAGGCAATGGTATGTATTCAGTAGTGGTGTGTACTCGTGGATCTCTTCTAAGAAAGCGACTTCAGCAGCCTCCGGCCTTCCCCGGCAATCTTCCCGCCTCTCGTTTCTCCTCCGAGTCCGTGTTAGGGGTGGAACCCTCGAGCCGGACCCAATTTCAAAAACGAAGGTCTTGCACGGAAATCCGTACCCTCCACGGTAACATGCTCGTTACAAATTCGAACTTCGTTCCCTTCGGCTCATGGAAGCCGGGTAGGTGCGAGACGACTAAACCAAGTGGGGGTAGAGATAACGGTCCTTCTATGGACGTAGTATTCCTTTCACTCGGAACCCTTCGTAGGAAGGAAACTCTTGAGTCGACTTAAGGTTGAACTCGATCAAAGGTCTCTCGCTTCGCATACTTTGTTTGTCGGCGCGAAAAGGGTAACGTCAGCGATCTCGACATTTGTGTTCTCGAATCCTCGTCCAAACCGGATGATCCCATCGTCGGGCAACTCATCCTTGTAAACAGCGAAGTCCAATCCATTGGTGAAGGAGAAAATCAGCTTTGGGGCTTCCATTTCGCAGGGTAGATTCTGATTGTCGATCCCAAGTTATGCTTCTTCTCATCGTGACGAAAAGAAAGGAATCGAAAAGAGTCCGAACACATTCTTGTTCATGTATATTTGTTAAAAGAGTCATTCATTAGAGGGTTTGTTTATTTAGAACGGAATGTTCAAAGGTGTAGAGAAGGTAATGAATTCGATTCGCAGTTGGAAAGGGAAAGAAAGTCTTATGCAAGACTTCTCGACTCGAAGGATCACTCCTAAACTAACACCTATCGGGGTCCACCCCACCTCGTAAATGAGGTAAAAGGATTTCGGAACCTCTCCGTTTAGGGGTGTCTAAACAAGTGGCTCCTAAATCCGAGAGAATGTTGGCTATACTCGTTCAAGGTAGAAATGAACATAATATTCCAACGGAAAGAAGGGTAGTTTGATCCATTAGGGACATGGATACACTACCGATTTTTGAAAGCGGAACTATTTGATTAAAAAAAAATGGAGAGAGGAATCATTCCCCAGCGGAGTCGCCAGAAATTGTACGGCTTATTTTTGAGTTATGGTGTTTTATTTGGAAAGGGGGGTCGCCTACAGAAATTGTCGGCGAATTTTAATTTAATTTAAATAAATAATTTGAAAAGTAGTATTTAATTTTGAAAATAATTTTAAATTTGAAAATTTTAAGATATGAAATCAAACTGATCTCACATTCCGAATAGTTTATATAAACGAGCGTCGCACTACAAACCGTGTATCTATCCCGAAGAATAGACACACTGCTTGATAATGAGGCTCGATTAAATAAACTAGAGAAGTTTGTGACATCCGTTTGGTCTGCGAACCAATTTTATAAGTCGACAAATTCCCCCGTTTAATATGAAAACATTAAACAGGGTTTATATTACCTGGGTTCTTAAAATTCCCTATAAGGGCAAGCCCCTATAGTTAATTACATCTTAAGTGACGGGAATCACCTAAGAAAACTCTCGATAATAATCAGTAGTTCTGCTCTCAAGAATTTCAAAGTTTAAGTTTTCAATGGATTGAATTTTGGAATTTCAATAGGGAATGGATCAAATTTGGAACATTTTATTTTGGGAATTCAAAGGAAGAAAGGTAGGAGAAATCACAGATTCGAAGCGAACTTCGGTAATTTCCCGACTATCCTATTGTTTGGCTTGAATTTAGGAAAGTCCTAATGTTTATTTAATGTTTTGATCTTACCAATTTTAATTAATTAGGACTTATATTCGTATGACACAATCATACAAATAAATCTCGAAGATGTGAGGGTTTATGTCGTATCGGACGACTACCTCGGAGTCCTAAGATCGGTTAGGGCTTAATTTGTAATGCAAATGCCTAACGAAGAGTTGAGGATTTATGTTGCACTAGAAAAACTTCCTCGAAGTCCTATAGCTTGGTTATCTAATTCTAAGGAAGTTTTGCTGAAGTAGACTCAGGTTTTGCTGATGACGATGGTCGTGCTGCCCACCATGCTCCGAGCTCCTTGTTGTTGTAGTGGTTTAGTTTTAGAAGTCATAAATCAGGAGATGAGAAAAGTGTTCTGGTTTAGAGAAAATCTTAAAATCCAGGTGTTTTTAATATTTTAATTAAACAAATCTTAAAGTTGATTATAACAACACCGGTTAAGATCCCACGGTTCCATCCTTCCAGCATCGTTATTTTTATCGGATTCACTTAGTCCGTATGAATTTGCTAAACTCAACCGAATGAGTTCCACACTTTCATTTAGACCGTGGGAAATCCCGTTAGCAACACGTAGGTTACATCATCCGAGGTATTCCCGATCATCCAACAAGACATTTTAGTTTAGTTGTAGTTGTAGTTTTGTTGTTCGTTTCGTGATTAAATTTCGAGTTATTTTATATTTTGGAATGTTGTGGCGATGAATTTTATCTTGCAATGACTTTTAATTTAGTTTTGGTTTCAGTTTTAGGGACTATCCTAAAGGTGTAGGTTTTCATGCAACAGTTGTTTATCATGCAAGAAAAGTAAGTGCGATGCGATTAAATAAATTGCAATAAAATAAAAGCGTACTCGGAGGGTCTTCCCGTCATCCCAAGCCGCACTTAAAACACGCTTAGAATATTTAAGCATTTAAAACAAGTTCCTAGGTAAGGCTAAGGGAAGGGTTATGGTTTTCTACCAAGTTCTTAATCCTATAGCTAGTCATCTTCTATGACGTCTAGATTCTTGTATTTTGGTTTGAGGACGATTTTCTTCATCAAAGAACAATTAAGTTCAATTGTTCTTATAAATATCCTATCATATCGAGGAAGTGCTTAAGATGAATCTTAAACATCTTTTCAATATTTCTAGGATTGTTTTAAGTCCAAGAGAGTTTAATTATACAGATGAATTAATCGTTCGGGAGTTCAAATTTGTTGTCTTGCTCAGTGAACTAGGACATTTGAATATCTCATGAATGAAGTAACACTTCATTTAACACTCCTTTTAAGAGTTATGACATCACGAGCTTTTGAGGGCAAATGGATGTTCAAGTAGTTTATGATTTAATTTTAGTTAATGGATTTAAGTTTGGAATAGTGTTCAAGTTGTTTTAGATTTATTTTTGAATTCTTTTTTTTTTATGTCTTAGGTGATGTTATATTTAATTCAATTTAATTTAACTTAGTTCAATTTAATTTAATTTAATTCAATTTTAATTTAATGTGGTTTAATTTAATTTAATTTAATTTAATTTAATTTAGTATAATATGATTTAATTTAATTTAATTTAATATGTTTTAATTTAATTTAATTTAATATGTTTTAATTTAATTTAATTTAATCTGTTTTAATTTAATTTAATTTAATATGTTTTAATTTAATTTAAATTTTAATTTGATTTTATTTTTAATTTTAATTTAATATTTTATTTTAAAAGGGTTTAATTTAAATAATTTAATTTAATTCAATTTTCTGATTTTTCTTTGATTTATTAGAATTATTTTAATGGAAATGCTAGAAAATACATTTTTTTTTAAAATTACCCTAGGGCTTTAAAATTTAATAACTCATCATAGAGACCTAGGAAAAATATGGGGTTTGTTCCTAAGTGACTAAAATTCAAAATGTGACATTTTGGTGAATTTTATTATTTTTGTGATTTTTATTATTTTATTAATTATTAAAATATTAAAATAATACAAAAAATCAACTTTTTTAGAAAATTGAAATTTTAATTTTCTTAAATTACCCTAATATCAGAGAGGCTCCAAAACCAATTTGGTGAATTTTTGAAAAGTATTTTGAAAGTTATGAATTTTCAAAGTTTAAATTGGCTAAATGGCTTAATCAACCCATTTAGTAGGGTTAACCAAGTCCAATTGACTTCAAATTTTTATGGTGGGTTCCTCTGATCCTAAAGGTCAGTGGAGAATTGATTTCAAGTCAATTTGATGTATGATTGGCTCTAATTAATTAAAGACCTATTTTGGGTGTTTAAGCCAATTAGAGTCATTCCAAGTGAATTAATTCAAAACCTATTTTTCCTAGGGTCCTCTGGTCATAAGAAACATCACCAAATTTTCCTAGAATTTATTTCACAACATGATAATTATTAGATATAAAATACTCAAAACAGTAACATGAATTTGAAAAATCAATAACTTCTCATAGGGATGGCCTCGACTTTGGAAAATTCAGGGAATGTTCCCAAATTCAGAGGCTTCAAAAGCCCTATGGTCTCATGCCATGGTGAATTTCCTATATGCATGGAGAATTAAAACAATGCAGACAGTAAATAAATCATTAAAAATAAAATACTTGATGAAATTAAATGATTTCTTTTCCACATTATTCTCCTCTCGTTCACCGAGCAAGAGGGTATTTTTATTATATTTTTCTCGATTTTTCTACACAAAGTTATGAATTTTTGAAGTTCCGGTAATTAAATAAATAGAAAAATAGCTTCATTTTCCTACTTATCCACGCGGCGCCACGCCATCCTCGGCGGCTCCGAAAGGCCACGCGTCGTCTCCCGATTCGGCGCCGCCATCCGACTCGCCGTTCCGAGGGCCCGCGGTTCATGCACCATCGCGCTGTCCGGCTCGATCCAGACCGTCCGCTCGATACACGCTCGATCCGACGGCTCATGGTCATCGTCTACGACTGGTGTGCACCCGTGACCGTCAACCTTCTAACCCTAATTTCTCACTCGATTCTCAACGAATTTTTGTGTTCTTATGCTCTATGGATTGGTCTTGAGGAGACGAACACATCCATACGGTAAACATGTATTTAAATCGACTCAAATTAAAAGGAGAATCTCCGGAAGCTCGAGAAGAAGAGTGAATCCATACCTTTGCTCGCAGAAGTGAAGCTTCGATCCGAGAGTTGTGTCACCTTCGATTGGGTCCAAGTAAGCTCCGGATGAAGTCCTTGGCCCGGTGAATTGTCTAGCTATGAAAGTGACCACGGCCGATCACAAAGCTTGGAGTCCGGAACAACCGGGTGGCTCGGGGATGGGGCTTTCGGTGGAAACTTCTCCTCTTAGTCCGGTGAAGGTGTAGGACCAGTCAATTTGAAGATTGATCCACTCGTGAAGAAGTGTCCTGGTTTTGGGCTAAAGTTCGAGCTCAAAATCGAGCTCGACTTGGGGGAATTGGGGTCGGAATTCAGTGGGGATCAAGTGCTCTATGTGTGGAGAGTGATCTGGAATGATTTTGGCAGAGTTTCCTTAAGGTTTGGTTCAGCACCCTCCATGGCCGAGAGGGGTGGTGTTTAAATAGAGGTGGCTGGAGAGCCTCACAGGGATGGCCAAGGGTTGGGATCAGCTGCTTAGGTCAAGGGCAGAACAACCATGGTGGCCATTGGGCATGGGGCAGCTCAGCAAGGTGGAATTCCAAAGTTTGCTCCTCCCCATGTCTCGGCCATGGAGTTTTCCGATGGATCGTGGTGGTCGGCCTCGCCGAGGTCGGGACACTCGTTGTCATCGTGGAGGTCGTGGCTGGGCTTAGTGCGGTCAATCGGCATTAGCCATGTGTAAAGGTGTTGAATCAAAGTGGAATGGGGAAGAGGCCATTTTGGCTTGATTTGGGTCAACCCATCCTTTTGGGCTAGGTGCACCTCCCCATGGCTAGTTTGGGTCGAAGAGAAGGTGGTTTAGGTCAGCTTGATTAGTGGGGAAAGGTCACCATCCAAGTACAATTAGGCATAAGCATGGTTAAGGGGAATCATGGGAGTGGTTAATCACCTTTAGGAATTAAGGAAAGAATATCCTTCTTTTGCCCAAAATGGCATGGTGACATGTAAAGAGGCTCTCATGGCTTCCATGTGGCTCATGCATGGCTTTATGGCTCATCTTTGGCTTGGGAAAAGTTAAGTCAATTTCATGGAAATGGATTTAAGAAAATTTTGGCATTTTGATGGGAATTTGTATGGGGCTTGATTTGGAATTGTTTAATTGATGATTTTGAAACTTAGGGGTGATTTTGATTAAATGGATGATGAGGGGAAGTGTCATGTGGGCTTTGGATGAATTTGGGCTTTTGAATTTGAAGGAAGTGGGCTTTTAGGAAGGTTTAAGGGAAGTGGGCTTTTTGATTTTAGGATGGGCATTTGGGTGAAAATTTTGTGAAGGACCATGTCAAATAAATGTTACAATTGGTTTAGGGATGTTTCATGAATGGTTTGGAGTCAATTTGGTGTGATTTGGAATTGAATTGGTTTGAATTTGGGTTCATTTGGTAAGTGGGCCAATGTAGGTCAAATTGGGCTAACATGGGCCAATGTTGGGCTAGGGTTGAAATTGATGTAAAATTAATATTGGGAAATGTTTATGGGAGTGTTTCAAAGAGGTTTTGGCTTTGGTTGGGTTTTGATTTTGGGGTTTGGGCCTATTTGGTCTAGGTTTAGGTTTAGGTCAAAATTGGGCCTTTTAGCTTTGGGTTGAATTTGAGTGGGGTTTTGGTCTAAACTTTGGGCAAATAATGTTAGTGTTTTGTTTATGGGGATGTTAAGGATGGTTTAGAAAAGATTTGGGGTTAATTGGAGTTTAATTGGGTGAGTTTGGGCTAAGTTTGGGTCATGGGTCCAAATTGGGCTTTAAGGTCAAAAGTGAAATTGGATCCAAATGTCAATCAAATTGGACTTGTATTTGGTCTAGATTGGTGTTGGGAATGTTGAATTGAAGTTTAGAATTGAATTGGACCAGAATTTGAGTCAATTGGGTAGGTTTGGTTTGACATTGGGTTCATTTTGGGTTAAAATGGGTCAAATTGGGGGTTTTGATAAAAGTTGGGTAAATTGACAAAATTGGCCCATGGTGTAGTTAGACAAAATGAAATTGGGAATATTTGGGATTTTCTGGAATTTTCTGGGAATTTTCTGAATTTTTGGATTTTTTGGCTAAGAGGGGCATTTTGGGTATTTGGAGGGTATTGAGAGGTATTTTTGGTATCTTTGGTATTTTTGGGTATGGATGATCAATTTGAGTAATGTGGGAATGTTTGGGCTTGATTTTGAGGAATTTTGGGTAATTTAGGTGATTTTGCAAATTTTGGGTGGTTTCGAGGTTTTGGGTAGAGTTAGGCGAGTGTAGGGTCCTGTGGGTCAAAAATTGAAATTTTGCAAAATTGAAGATTAGGTAAATGTAAGTGGAATGAAATCATTTTGGTTGAGCCATGAAGCCATATCAAGCCCACATGAGCCATGAAGGGACTCATTCGAGGCATCCATTATGTTGTTCCTAACCCTCTTAGCCAAGGGCTTAGGGGTTAAGGACCATCCATGTGAATCACCTTCATGAGTCAGGAGGTCCAGTTGGGTGTGGGTGTGGTTTTAAGAGGTGTGTGAAAGTGTAGTGTATAGGTGTAGTGTGTGTGTAAGTCAGCCCTTCACCAGACCAGGCCACCCAGGGCAGTCCTAAGGCCAAAGAATCCTATAGGAACTCATCCTTTAAACTTCCACATTCGATTTCAACCCTCTAGGTGATTAGGGGTCTACAATCAAGTTTGTGGAGTTTGCAGGGAGTTAAGAAGTGGTTTGAATTTCTAAGTGGTGGGTCCCAATTCTAATCCTCTAGGATAGTCAAAGGAAAAGCCTAAGGCTAGATCCTAAGTACTAAAAAGAAGGAGAGAAGACCTCATCAAAAATGAGGTCAACAAGGTTTTGCTGAAGTAGACTCAGGTTTTGCTGATGAAGATGGTCGTGCTATCCACTGTGCTCCAAGCTCCTTGTTGTTGCAGAAGGTTTAGTTTTAGAAAGTGGCAATCAAGAGATGATAGAAGTGTTTTGGTTTAGAAAAGTCTTAAGGTTCAGAAGTCTTAATGTTTTATATAAAACAATTCTTAAAGTTGATTAAGCAGGACCGATTAAGATCCTACGGCTCTGTCATCCCAGCACTGCTATTTTCATCAGATTCACTTAGTTCAAATGAATTTACTAAACTCAACTGAATGAGTTCATCACTTTCATTTAGACTGTGAGAAATCTCATTAGCAACGCATGGGTTACATCATCCGAGGGATTCCCGATCATCCAACGAGACGTTTTAATTTAGTTGTAGTTATAGTTTTATTGTTCTGTTTGTGATTAAATTTTGAGTTGTTTTATATTTTGAATGTTGTGGCGTTGAATTTTATCTTGTGTTGATTTTTAATTTAGTTTTGGGTTTCAATTTTGTGGCTATCCTAAATGTTTTAGTTTTCATGCAGGGTAACATTGTTGTTTAACATGCAAGAGAAGTAAAGTACAGTGCAGGTAAATAAATCGCAATAAAATAAAAGCGTACCTAGTGGATCTTCTCGTCATTCCCGGCTACACATAAAACACATATCAGAGCATTTATATATTTCAAGGGAAGCATCTAGGTAAAGCTAAGGGAATATTCTGGTTGTCTACCAAAATCATAATCCTATTGCTAGTAACCTCCTATGACATCTAGGTTCTTGTGTTTTGTTGAAGATGATTTTCTTCACCAAAGAACAATGAAGTTTCACTGTTCTTTGAAACATCCCATCAAGTTAGAGAAGTGCTCGAAATTGAATTTTGAACATCTTTTTAAACATTTTAAGGATTACTTCAAGTTCAGTTAGTTTCATTGAGCTGGTGAATCAATCACCTGAGTTACTCTTGCTCAGTGAATTAGGATGTTTGATTATCCTATGAGTGAAGTGACATTTCATTTGATGCTTCATTTTAAAGGTTATAATAATGAAAGTCTTTAGGGGCAAATTAGTTTGTTCAAGAATTTAACCATTTTGATTAAGATTGAATTGATCATTTAAGATAATTTAGTTTCAAAGTTCAGGTTGATTTTCTTTTAAGTGTTTTAAATTACTTGAGTTGAAAGAAGTGTTTAAATTATTTAATTTCATTAAGTTTTGATGATTTAAATTTGATCTGAATTAATCATATTACTTTAGGCTAATTCTATGTGGTTTGATTTTTTGCATTTTTAATTATGAATTGTTTTAAGATTATTTAATGTTTTAAATTTGTTTTAATTTGTTCTTAAGTGATTTCAAATTAGTTTTGAATTTTTTAAATTTATTTTAATTTGATTATTAAATCATTTAATGTTTTAAACTTTAATTTTATTAAGGGTTTACTTTTTAATTATTAATTTCGATCATCATTTTAGATTTAATTAAAAGTTGAATATTATTGGAGTGATTCATTTAGGGATTTTAGACTAAATGATAGCAATCTTTTTAAATTATATCCCTATTTTAATAATCAAAATTTTAATTATTCTTCCAAAATTTAAATGATGTAATTAATTAAAGTTTCATTTTGGATGCATTTAAAAAAATGATTAATGGGTTCCTACCTTTTAATTCCTTAAGTTTTAGTCATCCAAGAGAAAATTAAGATTAAATAGTTTACCCTCCCTTTGATTAAGCTTAAAGTATTAATTAAGGTTAAAATCCTTAATTACTTTTACGCCCTTTAAGCATATTCATTTCATAACTCACTAAATTGAGCTCAAATGAACTTGAAATTTTTATGTCACTTCACTCACATGTCAATTAAGACATTAGAGGAGAAAAATGTGATTTTTTTCCATTTTTAATTTAATTTATATAATTATTTTAAGAAAAATGGTGGTTTTTCAAGGAAAATTCAACAACATGACCAAGATAAGGTTTCTGTCCTTAGGAAAATTATGAGAAGTTTCTACTTATAAGAGAACCACTTGAACCAATTTTGGTGATTTTTTGAATTATATTTAATTTATTATAATTATTTAAAGTTTTGGGATATTAATTAATTATAAAATAAAATTAAAGTTGAAAAATAGAATTTATATTTTTCTTAAGTCCCTCTTACCTCAAGGAAGTCAGAAATCCAAATTTTATAATGTTTTGATTTTTCTTTTATTTATTAGAATTATTTTAGTGGAAATGTTTGAAAATTCATTTTTTTAGCATTAAAAATTACATTAAGCTTTTAAAATTCAATATCTTTACCTAGAGACTTAGGAAAAATATTTGGTTGGTTCTTAAGTGATTAGGGAATAAAATATGACATTTTTGTGATTTTTAATATTTTTGTGATTTTTAATATTTTTGTGATTTTTAATATTTTTAATTTTTAAAATTTTAGAAATAGGGTTAAAAATGAAAAATTTTATAAAATTCTAATTTTAATTTTCTTAGACTCCTCTAATATCAGAGAGCCCACAAAACCAATTTGGTAAATTTTAAAGTTTATTTTGGGTTTTATGAATTTTTTAATTTTCAAAATCGCTATGTCACTTAATTAATTCATTTAATGGGTTAAATTATTTCCAATTGACTTAAAATTTTTATGTCAGGTTCTCTGTATCCTAAGTGACAATGGAGAATTGTTTTCAAGTGATTTTGATGTGTGGTTACTCCTCATTAATTAAAGTTTAATTTTAAGTGATTGGGCTAATTAGGGTTATTTTTAAGAAATTAAATCAAACTAAATTTTCCTAGGGTCCTCTAGTTATAAGATACCTCCCCTAATTTTCCTATAATTTTCTAAGCAATATGCTAATTATTAGAATTAAAATACCAAAACAGACACATAAACTTAAAAATTAGATAACTTTCCATAGAGATGGCCTCTGGCCTTGGAAAGTTCAGGGAATGTTCCTAAGAACAGAAGCTACAAAAGTCTTATAGTCTCATGCCATGATGAATTGTGTATGTAAATGGAGAATTAAAACACCACAGAGAGTATTTAAATCATTAAAAATCATAGACTCAACAAATTAACTTAATTCTTTTTCCACATTATTCTCCTCTGTTCACTGAGCAAGAGGGTATTTTTATTTTTTTTTATGATTTTTCTATGCAAAGATATGAATTTTTGAAGTTCTGGTTATTTAATAAATTTAGAAAATCCTATTTATCTACTTAAACCAGTCAGCGTCGCGTCATCCTTGTCCGGGTAGAAAGCACACGTGGTGCAATTTAATTCGGCACTGCCATCCGACTCAGTAGCCACGCTTTTCGCGGTTCCGTTCCGTGCCTCCATCCGACGCGATCCTAGCCGTCCATCCAATACACGCGCGAATGGACGGCATCCGTTCATCGTCCCCAGGCGTCCTAACAGAGAACCGTCCACCTTCTACACCTAAGATCTCGCTCGATACTCAACAAAATCATGCGTGGTTGGTCTCTATCGACGCATCTAGACTAAATGAGCATATCCGTACGGCTATGATGCATTGGAATCAAGCTAAACAAAATGGAGAATTCATAGAAGCTCGGGAGGAAGAAGTGGTCAATACCTTGGCTCTGAGAAGTGAAGCTTCAATCAGAGGAGCTTAGCATGTTCGTTGGAGTCCAGGGAAGTTAAGGATGAAGCCTGGAGCTGTGGTGAAATGCCTAGGTATGATTTCCACCAAGCCCGATTTCAAGTTTTGGTCTCCAGTACAAATGGGTGGCCTGGTGAGGGGGCTTCCACTGGGGAACTTCTTCTCTTGGTCTGGTGAAGGTGTGGGTGAGTTTAATTTGATTTTGATGGAGGTTTCAAGGATGTCCTGGTTTCAAGCTTGAGATTGAACTCTGAATTTGAGCTCAACCAGTAGGAATTAGAGCAGGAAAACAATGGGGATCAACTTCTCTATGCTAGGAGAAGAGTGTGGAGTAATTTTGGTAGAGTTTTGGCAAGGTTTTTATTCATCACTTTTTTTGGCCCTTGGGTGGTGAGTTTAAATAGCCATGGCTAGAGGGCTTCTTAGAGGCAATTGGGGATTGGGATCAGCTACCTAAGGGAGGAGAAGAAGAGCCATGGTGTCCACTGGGGTTGGGACAGCTCAGCAAACAAGTTTTGAATTTTTTGGCTCACATGGAGCTCTCGGGTGCGGTGTTTTCCGACGACCCAGGTGGCTGGCTGGCAAGCATGGGTCACCATCCTGACCAGTGAGGTCAGGGCTGGGGTTTGGTGAGTTCAATTGGCTTTGGACATGTGTAAAGGAGTTTGATTTAAGTGGTAAGGGAGAAGGGTGCATTTTGGCTTAATTTGGTCAAGCCATGGAAATGGGTTGTGTTCACCCTCCAAGAGTTTGATTTGGGTTGAAGTGAATCATTTAGCTCAGTTGACTTTAGGTGGAGAAGTCTCTATCCAAAGGATTTTGATTAAGCATGGGTTAGAGTGTGACATTAAAGGGGTTAAAAATGCTTAATAAGAAGTTTGGAAAGGGCCCCACTCTTTTGCCATAAATGGTTTGGTGATGTGGAAAGTGGCTTCCATGGCTTCATGTGGCTTAAGCAAGGTTCAATGGCTCCATTTGGCTTGGGAGTGGCTTGGCTCACTTTGCATAAAAATGGGTTTTAGGGTTTTTGATGAATTTATGGGAAATTGTCATGAGGCTTGATTTAGCTTTATTTGATGATTGATTTAGGACTTAGGGGATGTTATCAATTACAGAGATGATGAGAAAAATGCTCCATGGGCTTTAGAATAGATTTTGGGCTTTTTAAATTTGGTGAAGATGGGCTCTTAAAAATGTTTTAAGGAGGTGGGATTTTAGGTTTTAAAATAAACTTTTGGATGAAATTTTGGTAAAAGGTCATGCCAATTAAATATTGCATTTGGTTTAGGAATGTGCTATGAATGATTTGGAACAAGTTTGGGGTAATTCGGAGTCGAATTGAGTTTAATTTGGGTCTTTTAGTAATAGGACCAAAGTGGGTCAAATTGGGCTAACTTGGGCTAAAGTTGGGCTAATGTTGGGTTTGATGTAAAATTAATGTTTATGGAGGTGTGAAAAAGAGTTTTCAATTTTGGTTGGGTCTTGATTTTGGGATTTAGGCTTGTTTGGGTTCATGATTGGTTTAGGCCAATTTAGGGGAATTTTGGTTTGAGTTAGGTTTGGGTCCAAATATTGGGTAAATTAAGTTAGAGTTTTGTTTGTGGGGATGTTAAGAAGATTTCAAAACAAATTTGGGGAAAATTGGGTGACATTTGGGTTGAATTTGGGATGGATTGGGTCACTTGGTCAATTTGGGCCTTAAGGGCAAATTTGAGATTTTTTATCAAATTGGGTTAAATTGACAAAATTGGGGTATGTGGAAATTGAACAAAATGAAATTAGGAATATTTGAGATTTTATGGGAATTTTTGGAATTTTTGGATTTTTGGGTCAAAAAGGGTATTTTGGGTATTTGGAGGGTGTTGGGGGGTATTTTTGGAAATTTTGGTATATTTGGCCATGGATGATCAATTTAAGTGGCGGGGAGTGTTTATGATTGATTTGGAAGAATTTTTGGTAATTTGGGCAATTTTTGAGAATGTTGGGCAATTTCAAGGGCATTTGGTATGTTTGGTGGGTTTAGGGCTCCCGGGGGTCAAAAATTGAAATTTGGGGAAATGAAGATTGATTAGATGTGAGTGAAAAGAAACCATTTTGGTTGAGCCATGAAGCCATATTAAGCTCACAATAGCCATGCGATGACTCATCTTAGGCACTCAATATGTTATTCCTAACCCTCTTAGCCAGGGGCTTAAGGGTTGAGGCCCATTCATATGAGCTACCTACATGAGTTAGGGAGTTGAGTTGGGTGAGAGTGGCTTTAGGGTTTAGAATGTGTGTGAAAGTGTGGTGTGTGCAAATTAAACCTCACCAAGACCAGGCCACCCAGGATTGTCCTAAGGCTTGACCATCCTATTGGAACTCATCCTTGAACCTCCACATTTGACTTTTAACTTTCCAAAGGGGCTTGGAGGTTTATGGTCATATGTGTGGGATTCAAGAAGAGTTAAGAGGTGTTTGAATTTCTAAATGGTGGGTTCCATTTCTAGTCCTCTAGGATAGTCAAAGGGAAAACCTATGGCTAGATCCTAAGCACTAAGAAGAGAAAAGACCTCACCAAAAATGAGGTCAACAATAATACACCTACGTTATTAGTGTAGTTTCTTCTGTTAGAAATTGAAAGTATGGAGGGAAAATATGAGTAGAAGGGAGATCAAATTGTTTATGAAATTTGTGAGTCTATGTATTGGAGTTTGTGTGTCTATGTTTGTGAGTCAAGTTAAATGAGTCATTGGCGACAACAAGACTTATCTTAATATTTTAAACTTTTTAGCATCCACCAATTCCTTTATAAAGTTTAAAATGTGTTCTTGTTTAATCTTCAGTTTGTAACTATTCTAGAATTTAAAATTCCTTTATAGTGTTAGGTCAAGCATGTTTAAGCTAGATTTACTTTCTACTACAATATTCTACTAATTGCTATTTTTTGATATTTTTGTAGGATGTGTAGTAAATTGTAAAAGTGATCTTTCCCTGCACATATTTTTGTACTTCATTGTTACACATGTTTGAGCTTAAGTTTGGGGGAGTGATCCACTTAAAAAAATACCCATTTTTATGCCTTATTTATGATTCAATTCTTAAGGATATTATGCTTTAATGAAAGATATTTTTATGTTTTTGGATGTAGGTGATAAAAAAAGAGTTCAAGAAGGAAAAAGGAGCAAAAGGAGCAAAAATGGGCTTAAAGAGAAAAGTTGTCGAAATTATAGGCCTGGCGCTTAGGCGCCATAATCCGGCACCTAAGCGCCAGTTTGATGCAGACGCAGACAAGATTTTTGACAACTTTGGGTAGTTATTTTGACGGTGTTAAGCGGTTATCAGAGCTTCTAGAAGACTGGAAGTTACTCATAATATATATAGGACATGTGATATAATGCATCTGGACACAGGGAAACGGTTTTAATCGTGAAAAGGTGTGACCCAAAGTGAAGAGGTGCGAAGACTTGGTCACAGAGTCCGGTGCCTAAGCGCCAGATCTCGGTGCCTAGGAGCGACAGTTACCTCCTAAAAGATACATTATATTTAGAAGAATTTTGAAGAGGTACCTTAAGCAACCCCTGGTCAATTTCAGAGCTCTATAAATAGGAGCCCATTCTATAGAGAAAATGGCTCCTATCGCCCCTTTCACCCCTTCTAGCATCTTATAGTCCCCAAGCACCATTTAGCCATCCAATCATTTTAGGGAGCCACCTTCTTTAGTATTTAGTGAGTTTGTTTTTAGTTTATTTTGAGTGTTAAGTGTGAGATTATTAGTGTTGTTGCTGTTGAAGTCATTCATCATTGCATTGGAGTCAGTAGGAGTCAGCGGATCACTTGAAGGAACATTCTAGATAAGTATTTGTAACTTGGTTCAAAGTTTTATAAATATGTTTTGTTTTGTGAATTCAATGTGTTCTGAGTAGTTAGTTTTCTTTCTTCTTTCAACTATGAAAAGATAATAAGATAATTAAATTTTGTTGGAGAATTTAACTTAAAATTTTTATAAAAATTGTGATGATATTAATACCTGATCTTAGTTTACTTTTTAAACTGGCTATTTAAATTGTTAAAACCTGTTGAAAAATTTTAAGACTTATCTGGAGATGAGTTCTTAACTAGTAGATATCACATGAATCCTTGGGTAATCGAAGGCTTTATGCGGGTTATTCAAGGTGAAGTGCAAATAAATAGGAAGATATGATTTATTGGGTGCAGAATTAATTAGTTTTTAGAGTGACAGACTAAATTCTAATAATTTGGTTTGTAGAAAGGGAACGAGTCACTGGTAGGGCCGACCATAGCCACCCTTGGACATCTAGTAGTGTGAGCCTAGATTAACACATTCTACTTATAAAACATCCTGAACCGATCTATAGATTAGTCAATGTTCTTTATGCCTGGACCAAAGGGTAAAGAACAGGAATGCTTCTATTTGGCACAATATCATAATCTAAATTCTCAATAAATGATAATTATTCTAAAAATCTTGGATTAGTTGAAAAGGAGAAAGTTATTTTATTTATACATGCATTAATCTTTATTTTATTATTGCTTACTTACATTTAGTATAAATTTTATTCTAAACTTTGAGAAGAAATAAAAATAATAGTTACTTTTAATTTGAAAAATCTAAAAATTTTACTTAATATTCTCAAAATCTTCCCTGTGGGATCGATAACCAGGACTCCACTAGAGCCCTGTATTACTTGATACGATACGTATACTTGCATTTGAAATTGTGACTTTTACAATAATTATTATAAAAATCTAAATATAAATTCATAAATTCTTACATAAGTAAAAGTCAGGCTACATCAAGCTTTTGACGCCGTTTGCCGGGGATTAAATCTTCTAGCAGTGGTATCAAATTCTTGCATTTGTAAGTATATAAAGCCCCGTTATGCTGAGTCACATCAAATTTTTGGCGTCGTTGCTGGGGAAGATAAGAAAAATAGGTAAGAAAGTTAAAAAGATAACTTTTACATTTTTTAAATTGAATATAATTTATACACTTTTATTTCTTTTAATATATATAAATATATATATATATATATACCAAAATGATTTTAATTTTATACGTAGTTCTGGATCTGAAGGATTATTACCTTTTGATTATGAATTAGAAAGAATAGTTAAAATAATTAAAAAAGGAAAACAAAATTCAAAATATAAGGAAATGGCTAACTTACATAACAATAATCAAAATCTAATAGAAATCAATAAACAAAATATTTATAAATCGTTAAGGGATTATGCAAACCCTACAGCTGATGAACTTCATATTAGTATTCAAATGCCAGCTATATATGCTAATTCTTTTAAGCTTAAACCTTCTATTATTTAAATGGTTCAAAATAATCAATTTGGAGGAACACCTAATGAGGATCCAAATTTACACCTTGCTAGTTTCTTAGAATTTTGTGCTACCTTTAAATATAATAATGTTTCTGATGATGCTATTAGGCTTAGACTCTTTCCTTTTTCTTTAAAAGATAAAGCAAAGATGTGGCTTAATTCATTAGCAACTTGTTCTATTAAAACTTGGGCAGATATAGCACAAAAATTCCTTGCTAAATATTTTCCTCCTTCTAAAACTGCTAAATTAAGAAACGATATAACTTCATTTACACAATCTGATGGAGAAACAATTTATGAAGCTTGGGAAAGATTTAAAGAACTATTAAGAAAATGTCCTCATCATGCTTTTCCAGATTGGTTAATTATTCAAACATTTTATAATGGACTTATTGGATCACTTAGATCTATAATAGATACTGCTGCTGGTGGTTCTTTAATGGCTAAAACATTTGAAGAACCTTATACTTTAATTGAAGAAATGACTAATAATAATTTTCAATGGTCTTTTGAAAGGGTTAATCCTAAATGAATGGCAAGTATTCCAGATAATGAAGGCTTTTCTATTTTAGCTTCACAAGTAGCTACGATATCTAACAAAATTAGATAATTTTGCTATTAATATATCGCATGTAAGTAATGATAATTCTGCAAATACTGATGATTCTCAAACAATGGAAACTTTGCAAGCTATTGCTAGTAAACTAATAACCCTTATTCTAATTATTATAATCCTGATTGGAAAAATCATCCTAATTTTAATTGGAATAATGGACATCAACAATGGAGTAATAATCAAGTTAATCCAAATTGGAACAATCAAGGAAATTCAAACTTTAGACCAACTTACCCTCCTGGTTTTAATAATCAGCAGAAAAAGTAATCTATAGAAGAATTGATCTTGCAACTAGGTAATCAGCTACAAAGTCAAAACACTGCTATTCGTAATATTGAGAATCAGATGGGTCAAATTGCTAATTTTATTAATTACATACCTCAAGGAACACTACCTAGCAATGTCAAAATTAATCCTAAAGAAACTGGGAAAAAACATGAACAAGCAAAAGCTGTAAAACTTAGAAGTGGAAAGGAATTAAAAGAGAAAATTTGGAATGAAATTGAAAAAGAGAGAGAGGTAAAAGAGATTGAAAAACCTAAAGATACTCTTTATCCATGTAAAGATCAGACTGTAATTTCTATTGAAGTGGAAGTTGAAAGAGCTCCACCACCTTTTCCACAAAAACTAAAACAGCAGAAGCTTGACCATCAATTTTCTAAGTTTTTTGAGAATTTTAGGTAACTTATCATCAACATTCCTTTTGCTGAAGCTTTGGAACAAATGCCGAGCTATGCAAAATTTATGAAGGATATTTTAAGCAAGAAAAGAAAATTTGAAGCTTATGAAACTATTGCATTAAGTGAAGAATGAGTGCAATAATTCAGAAGAAACTACCTCAGAAACTTAAAGATCCTGGAAGTTTCACTATACCATGTGCTATTCGAGAAAAATTTTGTGGAAAAGCCTTATGTGATTTATGAGCAAGTATTAATCTCATGCCATTTTCAATATTTCGAAGGTTATATTTAGGAGAGATTTCTCCCACCACTGCTGATCGATCTATCACTTATCCTAAAGGAGTTTTAGAGGATGTTCTTGTTAAGATAGATAAATTTATCTTTCCTGTGGATTTCATTGTGCTAGATATGGAAGAAGATAAAGAAATACATATTATTTTAGGGAGACCTTTTCTTGCTACCGGACGTGCTATGATTGACTTACAAAAAGGAGAATTAACGATGAGAGTTAATGATTAAGAGATAAAATTTAATGTTATGAAATCAATGAGGTGTCCTGATAAAGAAAAATGCTATCGGATGGATATTTTTTATTACATAATTGAAAAGCATTAACAATAAAAATGTAAGGTCATTTCTGAAGATAAAGATGATGAATCTGTTATATATAATGAGTTATTAACTGAATAAATTTAAAAAGTAAATGAAGAAAATTATCTGAAGAAACTCATTATATTCATGAAAACTGGGAAATTTTAGACACAACTAAAAATGATATACTTTTACCCTCAATTGAAAAAGCCCTGAATTGGAATTAAAAATGTTACCTGCACACTTAAAGTATGCATTTCTTGGAAATTCATTAACTTTACTTGTAATTATATCTTCGGAATTAAGCAAAGATCAAGAAGAAAAATTAATAGGAGTTCTGACGAATTATAAGAAAGCTTTTGGTTGGACTATTGCAGATATAAAAGGATAAGCCCTTTAATCTGTAGGCATAGGATTTTAATGGAAGAAAATTGTAAACCCACTATTGAACCTCGAAGAAGATTGAACTTAAATATGAAAGAGGTTGTAAAGAAAGAGATTTTGAAATGATTGGATGTTGGAATTATTTATCCTATTTTGGATAGCCAATGGGTAAGTCCTATTCATTTTGTTCCGAAGAAAGGAGGTGTAACTATCATTGTTAATGAAAAAAATGAATTAATCCCAACAAGACAAGTTACTGGATGGCGAATTTGCATTGATTATCGAAAATTAAACAACACCACTAGAAAGGATCATTTTCCTTTACCTTTCTTGGATCAGATGTTAGATATTAGCTGGACACTCATATTTTTGTTTTCTGGATGGATATTTTGGTTATCATCAATTACCTGTTGCTCCTGAGGACCAAGAGAAAACAACATTTACAAGTCCTTATCGAACATTTGCCTTTAGAAGAATGTCTTTCGGTTTATGTAATGCACCTGCAACTTTTCAAAGATGTATGATATCAATATTTTGTGATTTAATTGATAAAAGAATTGAAGTATTTATGGACGATTTTTCAGTATTTGGAACTTCTTTTGAGTCTTGCTTGGAAAATATAACAAAAGTTCTGAAAAGATGTGAAGAAACAAATTTGGTTCTAAACTGGGAAAATGTCAATTTATGGTCACAGAAGGAATTGTACTTGGACATAAAATTTCACAAATAGGGATGGAAGTTGATCAGGCAAAAGTGAAAATTATTGCTGAACTTCAACCGCCTACTACTGTTGCTGATGTGAGAAGTTTTCTGGGTCATGCTGGATTTTATAGGAGATATATAAAGAATTTTTCTAAAATTGCTAAACCTCTTTGCCATTTATTGGAAGAAGAAGCTAAATTTGAATTTCATGAAGATTGTCTGAATGCGTTCAATATTTTAAAAGAAAAATTAATCACTACACCTGTTATTGTTGCACCTGATTGGTGTAAACCTTTTGAATTAATGTGTGATGCAAGTGATTAGGCAATTGGAGCTGTATTGGGACAAAAATATGAGAAAATTTTCAAAGTTATATATTATGCTAGCAAAACTCTTAATGAAACTCAAATAAATTACACTACTACTAAAAAAGAGCTTTTAGCAATATGCCTTTGATAAATTTAGATAATATCTTCTTAGAATGAAATGTATCGTACATACTGACAATTCTGTTATTAAGTATTTAATGTCTAAAAAGGATGCTAAACCTAGATTGATCTGATGGGTTTTACTTTTATAAGAATTTGATTTTGAAATTGTAAATAGAAAAGGAACTGACAACCAAATTGCTGATCATTTACAGAGAATAAAAAATAATAGTGAGAAGATTTATGAAGAAAATATAAATGAGAAATTCTCTGATGAACAGTTATATGTTATTCAAGGATTACAAATGCCTTGGTATGCAGATATAGTTAACTATTTGGTTAGCAATATTTTACCATATGAGTTGAATAACAAATATATTAAGAAATTCAAGAATGATTGTAAATCATATATTTGGGAAGATCCTCATTTATTTAAAATATGAAGAGATTTTGTGATTCGAAGATGTGTACCTTCTGAAGAAACTTTTGCAATTATTCAAAAATATCACGATTCTGAATTTGTAGGACAATTTGGAGTAGATAAAACTGTGTTTAAAATTTTAAATTTTGGATTTTATTGGCCTATATTATTTAAAGATGTTAGACATTATGTGAAAACTTGTGATCGATGTCAAAGAATGGGGAATATATCCAGAAAAGATGAAATGCCTCTAAACTATATATTAGAAATTAAAATTTTTGATGTATGGGGTTTAGACTTTGTGGGACCTTTTGTACCATCATCTGGAAAGATTTATATTTTATTAGCAGTTGATTATATTTCAAAGTGGATTGAAGTTGTAGCTTTACCTAACTGTGATTCCAAAAGTGTTTCGAAATTTTTAAAGAAGATAATTTTTACAAGATTTGGACTACCCAGGGTAATTATCACAGATGGGAGAAGTCATTTCAAAAATATAAGAATTCAATCATTACTAGAAAAATTTGGAATTAAACATAGAATTGCAACTGCTTATCACACTCAAACAAGCGGAATGGCTGAAGTATAAAACAGAGAAATTAAAAGAATATTAGAGAAGACTGTTAATCCTAAAAGAACTGACTGGGTTGATAGACTTGATTCTGCATTATGGGCTTATAGAATAGCTTATAAAACACCTATCAGAATGTCACCTTATTAGTTAGTTTATGGTAAACATTGTCACTTACCTGTTAAACTGGAACATAAAGCTTACTGGGCAATAAAGGAGTTCAATTACGATTTGAATGCTGCAGGAGAGAAGCGATTATTACAACTGAATGAAATGGAAGAGATAAAAAATGAGTCCTATGAATATGCAAAGATTTATAAGGAAAGAATGAAGAAATTCCATTACAAAATTATTACAAGGAAAATATTTGAGCCCAGACAAGAAGTGTTATTATTTAATGCTCGTTTAAAACTCTTTCCTAGAAAATTAAGATCTAAATGGATGGGATCATTTATAATTGAGAAAGTGTACCCTTATAGAGCTGTGGATATTAAAGATCCCAAAACTGGAAAAGTATTTAAAGTTAATGGATTAAGACTGAAGCCTTATATGGGAGAAATGAAACCAAATTACAAAGAGGCTTATGAACTAAGTCTACCCGATTAATTTAATTGATTAGGTCAGGCTGACGACGTTAAACCAAGCACTTTGTGGGAGGCAACCCATTTATTATTATTGTGATTGTTTGTGATTTGAATTTATCTTAATCGTGTTTGTTTTGTGGATCACACCCTTTTATTAGACCTATTTTTAAGATCAAAACTTTATAAATTTGACGATAGGCGAATCGGAGTCAATCGAGGTTCCGTCGCCTAGGCGTCAAAATTTGGTGCCTAAGCGCCGAATAGCCTTCTTGTATCGATGATTCGGCGCCTAGGCGCCAGATTCTGGCACCTAAGCGCCATGGTTACAGGTCGTGTAAAAACAAAAAATCTTCAGTTTTTCACACGAAATCTCTCTATATATTGATCTATCTTCGTCCACAATCACATAGAAACCTTAATTTCGACCAGAGCAATCTATTTTGGAAGAGGTAAGAGGAGTTTGGAAGCAATGGATAGTGGAAATCATGGAAATGAGGTAAGAGACAAATCCCCCAAAGATTCTCAACCTTATTTTAGTGGTTTTATTGTTGTTAGTATGGAGAGATTGTTTAGTCGATTGGAAAAGATTGAAGTGGAACTTTAAAGCATTGGGAATCGTTTGCATGAAATGTAACATCAAATTGAGCACATGGAATGGCAAATGAAACTTCAATTTAATTATATGGCGGCCTATCAAGACGCTCAAGTAGCAATGTACGCGAAGAACAAGTGGATCGATGAAAAGACGGCTTTGGAATTTCTAAGGGTGTTGGTTTTCTATCTCGGCGGTCCTAGCAAATTTCATTGTGAAAGAGATGGAAATTGAAGACCGGTGGTGAATAGATCTCTTATGTGTTCTAGGTGTGATTGAGTCAAGTTCTAGTGTGTCGATTATCTAATTTGTGTGTTTGCTTAATTGTTCAATGTGTGTTGTTGGATTGGAAATTTGCTTTGAATTTATGTTGTTTGTGTTGTTTATAGAATGATGAACCTTGTTATAATCTTGTTCTGGAATTTATGGAGTTTGGAATGAAAATTGTGAATTGGAATTGAAGAGTTTAGTTAAATTTTGGGTTTGAAATGTGGATCTTAGTTATCATTTTAAATTGATTGTGGAAATGTTTGGAGGATATAAATTAGATTAATACTCTCATAAGAGTAATTAGGAGTCGAATTTGATAAGTTTTGGTGGAAAATATAAAATTTAAATCGAATTTTTGGAAAGGCGAGTCTGGCGCCTAGGCGCCAGAATTCGACGCCTAGGCGCCGATTCGGCCTGAACCCGAAACTTCATCTTCTTAAACATCCCCATGCCATTTTTTACGCCTAAGCTTCCCTTTCCTCTAGTTTTCTAGAAAGAGACTCTAGAGATCCCATTTGAGGCCTGATTGTTAAGTTTTTGTGCTTGAAATCACTCGATTTCTTCATCCTAAGGTCAGATCTACATTCTAAACCAATTATTTTCAATTTTCACCATGGATTTTACTCACATTGTAGAAAACTGAAATATTGAGAAAACTTTTGAATTTAGAGTTAAATCCATGGATTTTTTAGCTCTTTCAAGTTTGAAAAGCTTAAATTAGTTTAGTTCCTTTGATCCTATGAATTTATTTTTCATTTTTATTTCACGTTTAGATGGCACCCAAATCTAAGCGAGGAAAGGAACGAGAAAATTTTGATCGTAGCAAGTTTTTCACTGCTGCTGCACATTTCCGGTATAATGATTTTGCTACGACTCGGAAGTTTATCTCGAAACTAAGTTTTTATAATCCCGGAGGAGGAATTGAGGATATGATCGTTGCACTCAACTGGCAACGATTCTGCTATTTTACTGCTGTTGTTGTTGTCCTTGTTGTTAGGGAGTTTTATGCCAATTTCGTGGATGTTGAAGAGTATGAGATTTTCGTTAGAGAAGTTGGAGTAAGATTCACTCCCGAGCATATCAACATTTTCTACGCCCTGCCACCGAACATTGAGTATTATTACTCCGGATTATCTCCATCTGAGGGAGATTTAGATATGATTATTACTTACCTGACTGATGGTACTGGAGCTTGGAAGATCCAGAATGGAAAAAGGGTAAATTTTTCATCTTCTAAGCTTAACAGTGTTTCAAAGGCATGGCACTACTTTATTTCTACTCATCTCCTTCCATCCAATTATTTGAGCGAGGTTACCAAGGATAGAGCTATCCTCAGCTACTGTATACAAGAGAGGAAGTCAATTGACGTAAGGAGTATCATTTATGATTCTGTAGAGGCCACTGCTCGTACTAGCACATCTGTTGGACTTGGATTTCCATCTTTGATATATTTTCTATGTGAAAGTGCTGGAGTAGTTGCTAATCTTTCTGAGGAAAAGCTCAAGTCTACAAAGCCCATAGGAAGAGAAAGCGTCAATATCTATGATTGACTTCGAGGTAAGAGTTCTACTGCACCTTCTAGTTCATTACCTACTTCTGGTAGAGCTTCTACTTCTAGTCCTTCTACTTCTACTGCTGAGCCACCATCTAGTTTCTGGGAATCCATGCATGATCAGTTTACGTAGCAGCAAAATGAGTTATTTCTAACTCATTGTAGAGTAGATACGATTGATAAGAAGATCGATCATCTTTCTGAGTATACCCAAAGGAAGAGTGATTATGGTGATGAGTATTCTAAGTCTTTAGTTAGATTCCTGAAGGGTGAGCATGGTGTTCAGTTTCCTGTCTGTGCTAGATTTTCACCGTATGTTGATCCGAAGGATATGGAATTTTCTTTCGAAGAAGATGATGACGAGGCTACAGACAGTGATTAGTAGCCAGATTTACCTCTTGAGATGTGTGATTCTGTTTTTAGTTTATTTCTTGTTTGATAGTATTGATTAGTGTGATTTTATTGTTGTTTGCTAGTGTCGATTTGTTTAAGTAACTTTGTGTGGACTTTTGATATTGAGACTGTTTTAGAGCATCTGATGTGTTATGTGTTTAAGACTGAAATATGGATGAATTTTTATTTTCTATGATAAATGTTTATTTCGTTTCATTTCACCGTTTAGTATTCATTAATAGTTAGTAATTTTGCATGTTCTAAAAATAAAAATATAAAAAAAATTTTTCAGAAATTAACTCCTGCTCTGCAAACTTTTCTATATATGCTCAATTATTTCTGTTATATACCTATTAAAGCATGTGTAGGATTAGAAATGAGTTTTTCCTTACTACATTATCACTGTACCTAGATAAATTCGTGTTTATTTCTTTCTCTCATGCTTTAGAAAATTTTATGATTCATTTATATACTAAAGCTGAAGTTTGGGGGAAGGGGAAACATTTTTCAAATTTAAATATTATTTGTACTTAATGAACTAATATTTTCTTTAAAAAAAGAAATTTTATTAACATAACATAAGGAATGAAAAATCTATTTAAGATTACTTGAATTTTTGGAGTTTATAAATAATTTAGTAAACTTAACTAAAATTTCAATAATTTTGATTGATTTTAAGAATAGAATTATTTAACTTAAAGAATAATAAGATTAAGAATTTTTCTATTTTTAGAAAAGAGAATTGTATTTTAGAAATACTAAGAAATCAAGATTTTTACTTGAAAAAGAAAAGATTGAAATAATTTTTGAAAAATATTTATTAATAATGTCATATTTATTAAGTAACACTGCCGTTGCGTTAGGTAATCGACAGCCAGCGTAAAACTTGTCGAAAAAATCATGACATGAATCCTTTTGATCATTGTGTAAGTGCTAGGGCGTCCCCTGGAAGCGACGTGTTGTATGGCTCGAATACAGAGTGGAAAGTGTGCGAGGGCCGCTACACCGGCGCCCGGGTGTAGTGTCAAGTAAGCAAGGGTTCCCACATTACGGATGGATGCGGGTAAAGAAGTTAGTCCATGATACTAGTATTAGGATAGGATCTTGGAATATAGGTACTCTCAATGGTAAATTAATGGAATTGGTTGATATTATGATCCATAGAAAGATAAATATCCTATGTATTCAAGAAACTAAATGGGTTGGAGAAAAAGCTAAGGAGATTGATAACTTAGGTTTTAAACTATGGTATTCTGGTAAGAGTCGTGTTAAAAATGGTGTAGGTGTAATTATAGATAAGAGTTTGAAAGATAATGTTGTTAAAATTAATAGAGTTGGAGATAGAATTATAGCACTTAAGATTATTATTGATACTAAGATTTTTAATATTATAAGCGCTTATGCTCCTCAAGTTGGTTTAGATATAGGATCTAAAGATAAATTCTGGAATGATTTAAAAAACTTAATACACTTGATACCCCTTGAAGAAAAAATTTTTATTGGAGGAGATTTAAATGGACATGTCGGTAGAGTGGTAAAAGATTTCAGAAATATTCATGGTGGCTATGGTTATGGAGCGATTAATGAAGAAGGTAGAGCCATTTTAGATTTTGCTTTAGCGTATGATATGATTATTACTAATACTTTATTCAAGAAAAGAGATGAGCATCTTTTTACTTATAAGAATGGATCTAATAAAACACAAATTGATTATTTGCTTATGAGAAGAAGAGATCGTCGAGATTGTAAGGATTGTAAGGTCATTCCAAGTGAGCAATTAAGTACCCAACATCGATTATTAGTTCTAGATTTTAAGATGAAGAGTTGTAAAATAAAGAATACTAGGATTCAACATCGTAGAATTAGATGGGGGCACCTAAAAGACACAAATAAAATTATTTTTATGAGTAAAATTCAAGATTTAAATATTTGGGATGTTCATGAAGACGCGAATGTTATGTGGGAAAAATTAACTAATATTATTAAACAAGTGGCTAAAGATGTACTTGGAGAATCAAAAGAAAAAGTTTCTATAAATAAAAATAGTTGGTGGTGGAATAATAATGTGCAAGAGAAGATAAAATATAAGAAGTTATGTTATAAAAATTGGTTTAAATGTAAAAACGTAGAGAACTGGGAAAAATATAAAACGGCATGCAGGAAGTGTAAAAGAATAATCTGTGACGCTAAAAATTCTGCTTTTAGTGATCTTTATAACATGTTAGATACTAAGAAAGGTGAAAAATATATGTATAAACTAGCCAAACAAAGAGAAATGAAAATTAAAGATTTAACTCAAGTAAAGTGTATTAAAGATGAAAATAAAAAAGTGCTTTTCTTAGAAAAAGATATTCAACATAGGTGGTTGAGTTATTTTGATAAACTTTTTAATGATGTTGCTGAAAGTACGATCGACCTTAGTGATCTTAATATCGTTAATAATAATAAAACTTTACATTTTTACCGTCGCATTAGTAAAAAAGAAGTTAATGAGGCTTTAAAGAAAACCACGGGGGGAAAGTCTGTAGGACCTGATGATATTCCAATTGAAGTGTGGAAATGTTTTGGTGATTTGGGGGTTTCCTGGCTTACTAAACTTTTTAATATTATTTTAAAAACTAAAAAGATGCCTAAAGAGTGGAGAAAGAGCATTTTGGTCCCCATTTTTAAGAATAAAGGAGATGCACAAGAGTGTGCAAATTATAGAGGAATTAAATTGATGTGTCATACTTTAAAATTATGGGAGAGGGTAATTGAACATAGGTTAAGACGTATTATGAAGATTTCTCATAATCAATTTGGATTTATGCCGGGCAGGTCTACCATGGAAGCTATTGATTTATGGAGAGGTTTGATGGAGAAGTACAGAGATAATAAGGAGGATCAACATTTGATTTTTATTGATTTAGAAAAAGCTTACGATAAGGTTCCTAGAGATGTTCTTTGGAGAGTCCTTGAGAAGAAAGGTGTTGATATGACTTATATTCAAGTCATTAAAGATATGTATGCTAGAGTCGTTACATGTGTTCGAATTGAAGGAGGATTGACCAAGTATTTTACTATTTTTGTTGGTTTACATCAAGGATCGGCTTTAAGCCCATATCTTTTCGCTTTATTTATGGATGGTCTTACTCGGCCATTTACAAGAGGATGTACCTTGGTGTATGTTTTTTGCTGATGATATCCTCCTTGTGGATAAGACAAGAGAAAAAGTCCAGGAAAAACTTGAATTATGGAGGTCTACATTGGAGTCTAATGGTCTTCGTTTGAGTAGAACTAAAACTGAATACATGGAATGTAATTTTAGTAATAGTAGGTCTAGTGATAGAAGTGTAACTTTGGGTGATCAAATTATTAAAATGTGTGAACGATTTAGATATCTCGGGTCCATTGTTCAAAGTGATGGTGATATTGATGGGGATGTTAATAGTAGAATTCAGGTTGGTTGGTTGAAGTGGAGGAATGCGTCTGGCCTTTTGTGTGATAGAAAAGTACCACTTAGATCGAAAGGAAAATTTTATAAGATGGTGGTGAGACCTTCAATGCTCTATGGTGCTGAATGCTGGCCTTTAAAAGAGAAACATAATGTTAAGTTAAGTGTTGCCGAGATGAGAATGATTAGGTGGATGAGTGGTTTTACACTTAGAGACAAAATGAGAAATGAATATATCCATAATAGGGTTGGAGTTGCACCAGTGACGGATAAAATTAGAGAGAGTCGCCTTAGATGGTTTGGTCACATTAAACGTCGACAACCTGATGATCCGATTAGGAGAGTAGATGTTTTAAATACAACTTATGTTAAGAAAGGCAGAGGCGAGACCTAGGAAAACTTGGGCTTATTGCATAAAAAATGATCTTAATTTATTAGAATTAAACGAAAATTTGACACTAAATATGATGCAATGGAGAAAAAGGATTCATGTAGCCGACCCCACTTAGTGGGATTAAGGCTTTGTTGTTGTTGTTGTTGTTGTTGTATATTTATTAAGTAAAAAAATGTATAAGTTTAAGTTAAGGATAGTGAAGTTCAAAATCATTAACAGGTCATCCAAAAATAGTAATCCTTACAAATAAATAAATAAAAAAGTGGAGGATTGAGAAATATCCTTTAAAAAAAAAAGAAAAGAAAAGAAAAAAAAGAAAAAAAAAAGAAATGTGAGGAGAAGCTTGTGGAAATGCCTAATCAAAAATTGGCTTCACTTGAATTATCTTATAGGAAGAAAAGCAATTACATTTTTAACTTAATTTTTATGTACAATTATTTTTACTAGAAAAATGTTTCATGAAAATTTTTTATTGTAAATATTCTATGTGACCTTAATATAATAAATTACAATTATTCTTGAAATAAATGAAAAATTGGAAGTCTTATGATTTGGTAGTTAAATATTCTTTAAATTCTTAAAATTAAACTTAATTAGTGAAATTTAGTTGATGATTTGTTGAAGCTTTTATAAAACCAAAAATTGAAAGAAATCTTAAATTTTTAAAACTTCATTCCAAATGTTATATATTTTGTATAATTAAAAGGGTTACTTGAGGACAAGTAACATTTAAGTTTGGGGGAATTTGATCCACTTAGAAAAATACCCATTTTTATGCCTTATTTATGATTCAATTCTTAAGGATATTATGCTTTAATGAAAGGTATTTTTATATTTTTGGATGTAGGTGATAAAAAAAGAGTTCAAGAAGAAAAAATGAGCAAAAATGGAGCTGAAAGAGTAAAGTTGTCGAAACTGTAGGCCTGGCGCCAGAATCTGGCACCTAAGTGCCAGTTTGATACAGACGCATACAAGATTTTTGACGACTTTGGGTAGTTATTTTGACAGTGTTAAGCGGTTATCAGAGCTTCTAGAAGACTGGAAGTTACTCCTAATATATAGGAAATGTGATACAATGCATCTGGACACAGGGAAACAATTTTAATCGCGAAGAGGTGTGACCCAAAGTGTAGAGGTGCAAAGACCTAGTCACGGAGTCCGGCGCCTAGGCGCCAGATCTCGGCGCCTAGGCGCGACAGTTACCTTTTAGAAGATACATTGTATTTGGACGAATTTTGAAGAGGTGCCTTAAGAAACCCCTGATCAAATTCAGAGCTCTATAAATAGGAGCCCATTCTACAGAGAAAATAACTCCTATCGCCCCTTTCACCCCTTCTAGCATCCTGTAGTCCCCAAGCACAATTTAGCCATCCAATCATTTTAGGGAGCCACCTTCTTTAGTATTTAGTGAGTTTATTTTTAGTTTTTTTTTAGTGTTAAGTGTGAGATTATTAGTGTTATTGTTGTTGAAGTTTTTCATCATTGTATTAGAGTCTGTAGGAGTCAGCGGATCACTTGAAGGAACATTCCAGATAAGTATTTCTAACTTGGTTTAATTTTATAAATATGTTTTGTTGTGTGAATTCAATGTGTTCTGAGTAGTTAGTTTTCTTTCTTTTTTCAACTATGAAAAGATAATAAGATAATTAAATTTTGTTGGAGAATTTAACTTAAAATATTTATAAAAAATTTGATGATATTAATACCTAATCTTAATTTACTTTTTAAACTTGCCATTTAAATTGTTAAAACCTGTTGAAGAATTTTGAGACCTATCCGAAGATGAGTTCTTAACTAGTAGATATCATATGAATCCTTAGGTAATCGAAGGCTTTATGCGGGTTATTCAAGGTGAAGTGCAAATAAATAGGAAGATATGATTTATTGGGAGCAGAATTAATTAGTTTTTAGGGTGACAGACTAAATTCTAATAATTTAGTTTATAGAAAGGGAACGGGTCACCTGGTAGGGCCGACCATAGCCACCCTTGGACATCTATTAGTGTGAGCACTAGATTAACACATTCTACTTAATAAAACATCCCGAACCGATCTATAGATTAGTCAATGTTCTTTATGCCTGGACCAAAGGGTAAAGAATAGGAATGCTTCTATTTGGCAGAAAACCATAATCTAAATTCTCCACAAATGATAATTATTCTAAAAATCTTGGATTAGTTGAAAAGGAGAAAGTATTTTATTTATACCTGCATTAATATTTATTTTATTATTTCTTACTTACATTTAGTATAAATTTTATTCTAAACTTTGAGAAGAAATAAAAATAATAATTACTTTTAATTTAAAAATTCTAAAAATATTACTTAAAATTCTCAAAATATTCCCTGTGGGATCGATAACCAGGACTCCACTAGAGCCCTGTATTACTTGATACGATGCATATACTTGCGTTTGAAATTTTGACTTTTACAATAATTATTATAAAAATCTAAATATAAATTCATAAATTCTTACTTAAGTAAAAGTCGGGCTACATCAAGCTTTTGACGTCGTTTGCCGTGGTTTAAATCTTCTAGCACTGGTATCAAATTCTTGCATTTGTAAGTATATATAAAGCCCCGTTAGGCTGAGTCACATCAGGGGGAAAGAAAAATATTTCAAATTTAAACCTTACTTGTTTTCAAAACTACTACAAATAAATTTGTATTTAACTTTTAATGATTTTTATTATGTGGAGTCACCTTAAGGATGTTAGAATTTTAATTATATAAATGCAGTAGAAAACTAAGTTTATATTTTTATTTAAAAGGGTGAACCTAGAGTTAAGGATATTTAGTAGTGAACATGGGGAAATGAATAACTATATTTAGTAGGAAGAAGTGAATTTTTTAAAAACTAAGGATTTTTAGAATTTTTATTTTCAAACATTTAAGGCTCTTTTAGAAAGTATTTTAAAAGAAATACATCTTTTCAAGTGAAGGAAAGTAATAATTTTTAACTTTAGAGGATGATAATTGAATTCAAAATCATTTAAGGACTTCACCAGATATAGTAATCCTCACATATATTAAAAAAAAAGTGAGGAGAAGTTTGAGAAGAGGTCCTAATAAAAAATTGGGTTCACTTGAGTCTTTCTAGAGTAAAGAACTTAGAACAATCCTAAGCTTGCTTTTTATACTTATATTAGTAAAATTATTTTTAAGAGAGTTCTTAAATCTAGAAAGTAAAGTTCATAGGATCCGAAGTTTGAAAAATCTGCATATTTTTCTGAATTAGATAGGAAAATAAATTCTCAAGTTTAATGATAAATATCTTAGACCCTGGGCTAGTCTGATTCACTAGAAGTTCTTCTAGGTCGAACTATCCATTTTTAGAACAAAATTTTAGCAATTCTAAAGGATGACCCATTAACAATAATCTACAAAAATTATTTTTAAAGTGTAGTATTACTAGAGGACAAGTAATGTTTAAGTTTGGGGGATTTTGATCAACATAAAAATATACTACTTTTTATGCTATATTTTATAAGTATATTGCACTTTAAAGGTATATTTCCTTGTGTTTTTGGTTGTAGGTACATCAAATTGAAGAATTTGGAGTGATTGGAGCAAAAGGAACAAAAATGGACCAAAATGGAACATACTGGAGGAAAACGGGTTGAACCGGAGCATACCGAAGCAAAACGGGTCAAATCAGACACTTTTGTACCCGTGTCTGGCACCTAGGCGCCATTAATTGGTGCTTAGCCATCAGGCAGTGGCGCCTATGCGCCAAACCGTCGACGCATAGCCGCCAGTGACGATTTTTGGCATAACTTCTAGAAGAAACGTCAGATTTGGACTTTCAAAGCGTTGCAAATTGTGTATCTTGGGGAATTTGTTGAGAAGGATAAAATAAATTTTTTAGAAGATTTTGGGTCAGTTAGGAGTTATTATTGAAAAGGCACATAAGGCACCCTTTGAAAGATTCATTGAATGTGGGCTCTTTTTGAAGAGACGCTTAAGCATGTCTTGGGAAATTATAAAAACACTCTTGAACTCTTGGAGAAGAGAATGAGGAGGAGAAAATTACAAGAGGAGAAGAAGGCTTGGTCGTTAGCCCCAATTGGGGCGACAAGGTGAGAGAGAACGAGAGAGTGTGAGAATTTCTTCTTTTCTTTTCACTTTGTTCTTGGAGAGGATTGGAAGGAGATTGCTTTTACTATACAAGGAGAGTTTGATTTCCATCAAAGATAAGTATTTTCAATGTATCTTGGTTTTAATTTAGTACTTTGTTTGTATGGATTCAAATTTTTGTTCAATGAAAAGTTGTTGTTGTTTCTCCATGTGTAGTGAGTAGTTTTCTTTACTCTTCCCTCTTATAATGAATTAGTATGCATGTGTAGGATATAGAATTGAGTAGAGTTAGAATATATTGTGATGATTTTACTTTGATCTTCATTTACATGTAAACTTGATCAACTTGCATGTTAAAATATATTGTGAGAACATGTAAGAACTAATATAGTATTGTCTCAGTCAACTATTTGTAAAAATCACATGAGATTATATGGGTGAGAATGTAGTCCATATGGTTGAGTGCAAATAAATAGAGAGATGTGCATGTTTAAGAGGTGTAGAATTAGAGGACTTTAGGATGACAGACAAAAGCTCCTAATTTGGTTTGATGTGAAAAGTTTTGTTATGAGATGTTAGCCCCCAGTTGGAGGGAGAAGAGGGAACTTTAGAGTGAGAGCTAGTATCTTCCCTACCTAACCCATCTACAAGATTTCAAATCATCAAATTAACCTATGTTCTTTATAAAACCAAGTAAGGGTAAAAAATATAATTGCTCCTATTTGTCACAATCTCTCTCGCTACTTGTTATGCTTTTACACAAGTAACTAATTTCATTGTATGAGGAAGAGTATTTTTAATATATCAAACCCCACTTTCTAATTTTCACTAAGTATTTTAGTTTAAGATTAGAAGTAGTATTATAGTGATAAATTTAGGATACAATCAAAACCAAACTTTTATCCACCTTCCAAGCTAAGGCGAGTTATTACATACTAGAACCTCTCTTGAAAGTCATCGTGATTAACCGCGATCTCTGTGGGATCGATATTCGGGGCTTCATCAGAAAGATCTATATTACTTGATAATAATACATATACTTGCAAAAAATCCCTACTATTTAAATATATAATTGAAATCTTACTTTGCTTTAGGGTCAGGTTTTTGACACCGTTGTAAAAGAAGAAATATAAACAAGAAAATTAAATGATTAAACTCACGTATATTGTAAAGCGGAATCAGTCTTCTTCCAAATTTTTCATAAATTGTCCTTCAATACTTTGTCTACTATGTCCATTCTATGGCATTGCTCCTCACTTGAATTATGGGGAAACTTCATTGACTTTAGGATAACAAAGGTGGATCCTTGATTAGTCACTCTCATATTTAATTTTCCTTCTTGAACATTAATCATCGCTCTACCTGTGGCTAGAAAGGGTTGGGTAGCTATCAAGGATATCTTCTTATCTTGTTCCATGTCAAGTACTACAAAGGTTGTGGGGAATATGAACTTATCCATGTTTAATAACACATCTTCAATAATTCTCATGGGGCGGGTTAAGGAAGGGTCTGCTAATTGTAGAGGCAAATTCGTTGTCTGGATCTTTCCTAACTTAAGTCTTTTGAAAATGGTTAATTACATTATGTTTATACTAGCTCCTAAATCGCAAAAGGCTTGTTTTACAACTTTTCTCCTATGGCACAAGGAATGGTAAAGCTGTCCAGGTCCTTCATCTTTTGGGGTAACTTCTTTTGCAAGATTCACTACATTCCTCAGTCAGTGGAACAGTCTCGAAATGCCATATTCTTCTTTTCCTAATCAAAACATCCTTCATAAACTTGGCATCGCTAGGCATTTGTTCAAGATCTTCAGTAAAAAGGTATGTTAATGGTCAATTGTTCAAATATTACTAAGAACCTAGCATATTGTTGGTCCATTTTTTATTTTTTCAATACTCGGGCAAAAGGTGCTGGCAGTCTTTGTTCCGAGTCAATCTTAATGGGTGAGTTTGGCCTCTTTACCTCCTTCCCATTAGTCTATAGTTTCTCTTCTATGGTCTGATCTATTTCACCAGGAATCTCCTTCCTAGGGTGTATTCTAACTCTTTCTCACTTCTCAATTTAACAGCTTGAACTTGCTCAACCCCAATCTTCTTGGGATTCACTTCCATATTGCTCGACAGTGCTCTTGTATATCTATTGTTCACTGAGCTTACCAGGAGTCCTAATTGTGTTTCTAAATTTTTTATGATGATCGCTTGGCTCTATAAAGTGTTCTCCATTTGAATTACTAATTCTTTAATAAGTTATTTTCTTGAGTTTTGGGAACTAGCCTGCAATTCTGGTGGATATTGGTGTTTCTGAGGTTGGTTTCTTGGGTTTGTCAACTACCTACATGGTTTTTCTAATTATTCCCCCATTTTTAGTTGTTTTTATTCCAAGAGAAATTTATTCAATTCCTCCAGCCTGCGTTGTAGGTGTTGGAATAAGGGTTACGACCACAATTACCTATGGAATTTACACATTCCAAGGTCTATCATCAGTCCTTAAATTAACCCCTCATTAGATGATATTCCATACATCAGATTCATTCCCAAATTTTCTAATTTTTTGGAACTTATAGCTACTTGGGTAGCTAGGATTGTTAAGACATCAGATTCATGGACATGGGCTACCGTGTGGGGTGTAACTTTTTTAGTGGACCATTGAAGATTATTAGTGGTCATTTCTTATATAAGTTGGTAAGCTTCATCAAAAGGCTTAGACATAAGTGTTCCACTTGTTGAGTTATCTATTATGTAACTTAGGGAACTTATCCATTCATTGTAAAAAGTTTGAATGATTAGCCAATTAGATAAGGCATGATGTGGGCACCTCCTAAGTAATTCTTTGAACTTCTCCCAGGGCTCATAAATGGACTCTCCATTGATTTAAGTGAATGAGGTGATGTCATTCCTATGTTTTGTAGTTTTTAATGGGGGAGAAGTATTTAGCAAGAAATTTTTGTGCTAAGTCATTACAGGTTATGATTGATCCTGGGGCAAGGGAGTTAAGTCATACCTTAGCCTTTTCCCTTAGGGAAAATAGAAGAAGCCTCAGTCTAACAACATCACTGGGGATGTTGTTGCACCGAAAGGTGGCACACAATTCAATAAAATTGGCTAAGTAAAGGTTGGGTCTTCAGTTGAAAGTCCCCCAAACCAATTGTTTTGAACTACTTGGATTATGGTAGGTCACAATTCGAAAGTGTTAGCCTCAACATTGGGAGAGTTGATGCTCATGTGAATCTCTTTAGTCAAAGGTTGGCATTGTCTCCAAGTGGTTTCATGTAAGGTGAATTAGGGCTAGCCATCTCAACAGGTGATTTAGAAGTCAGGTGTAATCTCCTAAGATGTCTAAATGTGCGATCAATCTCAAGGTCAAAAGAGATGAGGTCACCCTTAGCTCCCCTAGACATAAAAAAGACAAATTAAAGTATGCAACAAACAAACACACAGACCTACACAAGTCAGTCAACACACAAGCATGCAAATGTGACACACAACATGTGTAATAAAAAAGGAAAAAATTAACAATTGATTTTTTTTTTTTGCTTCTTTTTTTCTTTAGATAATTTTCAATATTTTAGCATCAGCAAAAAAATAATAATACTACAAATGCAATAACAGAAATAAAAAATAAAAATAAGAAAATAAAAATTCTAAACACATGTCCTAAATTTTTTTAAACTAAAGCTTCCTAATAGCAAAAACAATTATTAATGTCTTTCTCTGGCAACAATGCCAAAAATTTGACATTTCAATACATACCGGAATTAAGTTGATCGTACAACGCAAGTGCACATGTCATGTAGTAATGCGGTTCAAGAGTACCACGTGTTGATCCTATAGTGAAAGTGTAAAATTTGCTTCCTAAAGTCCTAGCAAAAAAGAATACTTGGCAATGAAAAAACAACAAAAAATAGAGAAGAATAGTTTGTGAGTTTCTTCAAAATAGATGATGCTCATGCCTCTGTGATTCAGGAATTGTGACAATCATGGGTTCCCTAAAAGTTTACCTATATGAAAGTTGTCAATCTGGGAGAAGGTACTTCTTATTCTTATGTCTAGGTTAAAAGAAGCCTAAAATCCATAAAGTTGAGGCTTCCTCAATCGCTATGGCATTCCGCTTGACTTTTTTGATCCCTTAGAAAGATTTCAGAATTCCACTGAAATATGTCAATCCTTTCAGAATTCTGTGGTTAACCCTTCATTTCCACTATGCAATGGTTAAAGGTCATAGTTTCACGAAATATTTTAACTTCCTAGTTAGCTAGACTAAGAGTAAATGAATGCCTGTTAACCAACAACATAAGCCATGAAAGGCTCGAGAAAATGATTAATTGAAAAACAACATAGAAAAAATCCACATTAAATCCACTACTCCCTACATTATAGACACACTAAGAACGCTTAGCTTCTCATTTCGAAGAAAATAGTAGCAAAAAACATCACATGAAAATCCATTGCAACCAATATAAACATGAAAAACTTACAAGAATTTGTTTTCTCTGCAAATGCAACAACTTTTCCTCTCATTCAAGCTCTCTCAAAACTCACAAAGCAAAGAGAAAAATAATCTCTTGAATGTTCCTACCAAGAGAGGACTCAAGAGAACCCTCAAAACCTCTCCAAATCCCTCTCCTTGCATCACCAAGCATCCTCTCGTCCATAAATTCCTCTTAGAAGCCCTAAGATTTGATTTTATAGCAAGAATCACGATTTGGACCATCAAATTTATTTCTTAAAGTGTTTTCTGCTTGTCGTCGTGGTCACACCCATTTCAACTGTGGTCACGATGTCCTTCTGTTGGGGCTGGCGTGATCACGCTACCCTACTACTAACTTTGGCCTAGTCAACCCATTTTTTGGGTGGTCACGCTAATCTGGTTCGATCATTGGTGTTATTACGCCAGCCTATTTTCTTATTAGATTTTCTCGTCCCATCTTGTTCATCCTTAATTCTTGCATCCTGCACAACATGAAAAATATACCTTTCCCAAGCGTAAATTTGTGCTAAATAATGAAATTAAGATGTAAAATATAGGGAAAATAGTAGGTAAATGACGTAAAATTGGATGATTCTCTTATTATATTTCTTAAAAGATCTATCCCAAAAAAATCAATAATTCTTTGAAGACTTTGCCTATATAAAAAAATTGTTATTAACTTAGTATTAATCCTACTTGTAGATAAGGTAGTCATGTATATTATTTGAACTAATTCCCCTCTACTTAAATATATTATAAATGACCTTATTCATTATGAAAAAACCAAAGATTTAAACTAATGATTTATATAATATAACTAAGGTTGTCCTATATGATCTTTAAAAAACTCTTAAGAACAAGTTCAATGTTGTGGTTACAAAAAAAGAAATAAACTTTCTAAGGTCCTTCCTAAAAAGTACTTGTCAAAAGGAACATGGAGAAAAATCCTATTCCAATGATTAATAGAAAATTTTAGCCCTCGAACATAGTAATAGACCAAAACCTTCTCTAATTATAAGACTTCAAGAATAAATTTGGCAACATTCATTTTTATGGTGTTCCGTATCTCTTTTATGGCACATATTCTAATTACTTCTCTAAAAAAATTCTTCAATCAAACCATTTTTGCATGTTATCTAATTCACATATCCACTTGATGATTAAGATGTAAGTTAATGCTACAATAGTTGCTCAATGGAGTGAATCTTTTGTTTAGAAGGGGTGACCTTATCTTAAGAAGTATAAGATGGCTCCATGTCTTAAGAGAGTATTCATTCTTCTTTATAAAATTTTTTAGTACTAGCAATCCTCATAATCATATATCCTATTATTGAACATTATGCTATAATATTGGTAAAAATTGATGCTCCACCATTTTAATTTGTGACATCAAAATTTAGTTTTGCCTTTATTTCAAAGCTATCTAGTGAATATTTTAATTTTTTTGAAGAACTTAAGGAACTTTTTATCAAGAGGTTAATTGAAGCTCATAAATAAATCAATATGCATTACTTTTTTTCTATCGACAAAAAAAATTGAATTATGGATTAATTTAATTTTAATATGGTAAAAATTAGCTATAAAATGTGAGCCAACATTACATGAAATACAATGTTGTCTCTCTTCTGATGAGTTACTGTACTCGCCTTATTTCCTTGCTGTTAAAATTGTATTTTATTCATACTTTTGATAAGTTTCATAAAAAGTAGCTAGCCTTTAAGGAGAGTGTCCCTTTATAACATTGAAAAGGGACATTACTTGCATTAATGGTAAAAAGAAACTATCTCAAACTACTACATTTAAAAAGGTAGAAAATAATCACAATTTAAATTACACATAAGAAGACAAAAAAGTTGTCATTGAACCATCTATGCTAATAGTTCATTTTGTATCTTCTGCAAACCATAGTTAACTTTTTAATAAGAGCTTGCTAAAATTAAGTCTTCAAAAAAGAGAAGAATTACTAAAATATAATCATGTATAAAAATGCAAAGTCAAAGAAGCACAACTAGTGCCCCTTCTTGGTACCCTTATCAAAGATTTTTAAGATAATTATCGACAATTACATTATATTCAAGAATTAGCTTGAATTTTTATAAAAGACTAGTTCAATATTTCTAACTAGTTTTTTTGAAAAGAAGTCAATAAAGTCTTCATCGACATAATAAATTTTTGTTAAGCATGATCAAATTTATATAATTAGAGAGTTGTATTTTTTATCTCTAGTACTTATTCATTCTAATATATTTAATCATACAGAATATATTACACATATTGACATTAATAAAATAAATTTCCAATATTTTGAGTATTTTATAATGTATTCTCTTTGTATGATTCATATTTTTGATGTAGAGTAAGAATTCTGCCTTAAGATTGTGCATAGTGTTTCTCTTCTTCATCTAAATAATGATGGGTCCTCTAACAAAGAACAAAATTTATTTAAAAATTTAAGCTCAAATTAAAATACACTGACTTCTTTTTTTAGCTCAAAAAAGTGTAAGAAAATGATATTAATATTCAAAATTGTCAAATAACCCAATATAAATATGCATTAAATCAAATTTAACAATTCCAATTAAGAAGTGATAAACCACTTAAATTTAGACCTCTTAAGTTTAATACCAAAGGTAAACATTAAAAAATATGTATAACTATCTAAGGCCTTGATAAAAATATAACTTAAGAAATTGAAAATAAATTTAAATAAACTTCATATTCAAAGATACATTATAATAACATGGCTCAATTAAAAAATTTCTTGTTTTACGACGTTGCATGGTTTGCAAAAGAAGTTATACAGTATAAAATGAATGTAATACATGAGTACTTTATTATGCGTGAAATACTTTGGGGTTGTTTGGTTCACTAAAAAATAAATGAACGACTTTATTTTCTGTTTAGATTGAAGTAAAATGAAAATAATATAATATCAAGTAAGACATTTGTTAGTGGTTCTGGGCAGCGACCATTGCAAGTGGCCTGTGGCAATAATTGGTGGAAGTGGTGGTCGATAATAGTGGTTAGATGTGGGCGGACGATGATGACTAGTGGACTGACGAGGCTGACAATGGTGGCCAGCAGTGGGTGGTGATAGTGGCTTGAAGCGAGCAACGATAGTGATGGGCAGTAGTGGCAACGACTGCAGGGCAATTATTGGAAACTAATAGTGGCGGTGGGCGGTAGGCGACGAACAGCAAGAGATAGCGTTTGATGGTAGTGGCCACTTCCCAAGAGGGATAGGCAAGTAAAAAGGCAGCAACTTGTAAGGCAACAAACATCATTTTACATTTAATAACAATTTTAAAATTTGGCCAAATCAGATGAGTTTCGATGAATTTCTAATTCAAAGAAAATATATTAATGAATGATGTTCCAATGCAACGATATTTTGCACTAAAATTAAATTTCTTTCGAAAAAACACATAAATTTCCAAAACCCCTGCATTAGGAATGCAATGCAATTCTAATGTTCCCGACCAAACATCCTCTAAAAGTTTATGATATTCTCATGCTGCCCCCTGAGCTTTATGAAACTTCTGGAAAATTTTGCTTGAACTTAAGATTTTTGTAAGTATATTTTATTGAAGAAAACATAATAATAGATAATAGACCGTATATTTTACTATATAAAATTACTTTACATCATACCCTAGTGGATCCTAGATGTTCAGTTAATGTTATGAGTGTTAGTTATCTTGAATTAATGGCTTTAATGTAAGAAAATTATGTTCAAGTAAGTTGATGTTGCACGGCTTTAATGAAATGGTTCAAAATATTAATGACTTTATCACCTTGCCTCTTTAAT
The DNA here is from genome assembly GCA_022702705.1 of Papilionanthe hookeriana x Papilionanthe teres. Taxonomy (NCBI): domain Eukaryota; kingdom Viridiplantae; phylum Streptophyta; class Magnoliopsida; order Asparagales; family Orchidaceae; genus Papilionanthe; species Papilionanthe hookeriana x Papilionanthe teres. The sequence continues at coordinate 92,692,696 of CM040433.1, forward strand.
TTAGTAGATTAGAAAATAAAGTTTCAAGATATTAAAGCCAATAGCTCATTTTATGCTCATTTTGGATGACCGTGGCTATACGAGTATGGAATGATCCTTCTACTCCTTACCAATATATTAAGTTCAATTATTATCTATGGATATTTATTGTCTTTTTTTTATAAACAAAATCCTTATATATAATGATGTTAAATATTTTATGCCAAAAGAAAATCATTATCAAAAGTTTACTTAATAAATTTACTTCAAATATTGACTATAAATAACTCATCGAGCTTGAATTTTGTTCTTTTTAAAAAAGCAAGAAAAAATGGCTACCAGCAAAATAAGAAAATGTTCTACTTCTTCTAAGCCAAGTATAGCAAAAGATAACTTTCAAATATTGACTATAAATAATATGATGCTTTTCTAGTCTTTCAAACTCCTTATTTTGGTGTGCACCATTTATCCAATGAAATTTTGAACACTAACTCTCCCCCAAGATATTTAATATGTAAAATTTGAAGCCATAATACATCATATTTAATTTGAAGGCTACTTATATACATTCAATAAAAAACTTTCAAGAAAATTATGTTCTATTTTATAGTTTGCAATTATGAAGTATGGATGTCACCCCTGAATATGAATCAAAATTTTTAGATGAAACGGATTCTTCCCCTCTAATTATTATCATTTCTTAAAATTTCTTCCCTGAGATGGTTTAGATAACACACAAAATTATATCGAGGTTATGGCCACTTAAATATGTATAAGAATATCATAATTTGGGGATTTTTAAAGAAACAAATCATAGTTTAAAGCAATCAAGAAGTGTTATGACAATTGCAAAATAATTTCTAGTTCTACTATCAAATCAATGAGCATAATCGCAGTATTTCTCAAGATGGCCCCTATAGATAAATTTTGCACACTAATTATTTTTATAAAGTCATGTCTTTTAAATTAAAAGTATCGGTACCACATATCAATGCACTATATCTCAAATATGTGACAAACCCCTAAACGATGAAGTTAAGTATTATACTGATGATATTGTAATTAAAAAAATAATAATTTATGATTATATTATTGATTTATGAATTTATTTTAATATTTTAGGAAATATAAATTAAAAATGAATTCAATAAAATTTTCATTTGATGTTTAAAAAAAAATTACGAGTCATTTTTCACCGTAGGGCATTGGAATTAAATCTGTATATAGTGGTTATTTTGTAAATAGAACCTCTAAAAAGCTCGATACAAATGAGATCCTGTTACGGGAAATTTAGCTTTTCAATTTGATTCATCTTTTAACCATTTTCAGCATAAACAAGTAAAAATATTAAATTTTTATTAGAAAAAATTTTACGAAGTAAAAAAATTAAGACAAATTATGTTATCTCGTAAGAAAAAATAAACTATTTAAAACCTGATCACTAGACAGATACATGATTTTCACTAGACAGATACATGATTTTTAGGCCGATGACTTGTAATTTTGTTCAAATTCAACATTGCGTATGTACCTCACGAAATTGTCAAAAGACAAGCATGTATCAACTTTTGTATTGCACATCTCATATCGATGAACTTTTTTTGTTTGAGTTACATCTTTTATAAAAGTTTAACACTTTTGATAAAATTTCCCATGTATTATGGCCTCAAATGGAGGCATCATCCAATATTTCATAGGCATTAATAGATCATCAGATAAATAGGAAATAGATTATGAATCCCTCGCTGCATGCCTTGGGATTTTCAATCAAATGGATATTAATAGAATTAAAATTTTATGATGATTCCAAACTGGTGATCTGCCAAATAGCTAGAATCTATAAAATTTTAAACTAAAATCTATATGCTTATAATTAGCGGGTTAGAAAATTAAATAAAAATATTATTGGTCTAAACACACAACTTTTTAATTTTTTTTTATTTTTTTTTTTTTTATAACTAGATTGGCTTTATTTTCATGATAAAATTGAACCCTACAAGGTCATGATGAAAGTTCATAAAGAGCTTGTGCAATACTTATTAACTCGATCCTAACATAAAATTGAAAAAAATGAAAAGGGAGTAGCATTGTCAGAATATCTCAAAGCAACTTAGTTGTAAAACACTTGTTTAAAATTTTTAAGTCCTATTGTATTGGCAGTGATACGATATGCAACTTTACGCTAACTTTCCTCCTGCATGACGCTTAAATTTCTTATTAGTTCTCATAATATTTTAATTGCATTCTTGCGAACTATTATCCCAATGGTAAGTATAATTAAATGTTTTCATGTTCTACGTGTAGAGGATGTTTGTCAGCCCTTTTTGAGCATTTAGCTTCCCCATCAACAATTTGATTACTATTATTTATAACATTTATTTAACAATTAATTTATAAATAGCACCCAATTATTGTTCGATCAAAACAAATCCTCATCCAGTGGCTAACCAAAAAATAATTAAATAAAAAGAGCAAAACAGTACCAAACCTCCATCACCTCTAGTTATTAAAACCATTTTTAGCTAATAGCACCAATTCATAAGTTTGAGGCGATACACTTAAGAAAGATGATCAAGGAAATCCATAGAAGCAGCAATTACATTTTCATAAGGTCCATCAAGCAAAAGGACAGAAAGATGGTACCAATAATATTTGAAGACTTTTGCAACTGTTAAAAAAAAAGAAAGAAAGAAAATCTTCATTCAGAATAAAATATGACATGTTTCTGAGCATCTAAATCCTATGGTTGGTTTGGTTCTCTAAAGGGCCAATTTGCTTGTTGGCAGATAAAAACTACAATTTAGGAACAGTTAAAATTTCCTAAATTTCTTCGTTTAGTTGAATATAATTATAAATCAACGTCAGTTTTAAACTCTACAACCCTCTTGAATAAAATGATATTATTCTCACATTCAAAAGAAATGAGGAAAAAAGAAATCATTTTTCTACTCATTTTCTATCTACAAGCAAACAAATTGAGCCCTAAACCCAAAGGACTTGTATTCCAAAGCGATAGAAGTAGCTACTTTTCACTATATATTAGAAATCACCACAGCCATTAAAATCCACAACTTGATCAAATATAAGCAATCTAAATTAACACAAAAAGGGTAAAATCAAAATCAACAAATTAAATGATCTTCGGGTCAAGCACCTAAATTCTTCAGCCACTTCTCTAAACAACTATTCTCAGTACTACGTATTCTTCACTGCACAAAAATACGGAATGAGCAGGAAAATATAATTTGTTAAATATATATTCTGAAGTAGGAAAAGATAATTTTATTATTTTGAGATGAGCAAGAAATGTCCTAAAACAATTACCTGAATGAGAGTAGCTTGATGATTAATTTACATCAATGAACTGGGAGTGGCTTCAACTTCTGATAACAAAAGCACAACTTGAACATATCAAAGATATATAGGAGTAGCACACTCTCACCATATGCTGCCAACCGTCTTCAAACTACTCATCATTCGAGATCCTGCTCCACAATCAAAATAAAAAAAAAAAATTGTAAAATTACTTCAGAGGGGAAACATTGAACAAGTGATAGTAGAAATGGAATTAATAAGGTTTAACGGATAGGTATAAAGAGCTAATAAATCTTACAATGAGTATTAAGCAATAGGACATCACAGCAAGTACCACAGTAAGTTGATGAGATCCAGATTATAGACAAAAATTTTGCGTTATAAATAATTTTATACTCATTAATAACTTTTATGCTCACTAATTTTATTTCGAAATTATTTCACGACCATAGCTGGCTGTCCAAGAGTGGCACGGGTGTGGATGAGATGAAAATTATTTCAGACATTTTATTCATAGACAACACTTTCAAAATCGAGTTTTTCAAACAGACCGACTGCTTCCAAAACACCGGCTCTTAAATAACAAATTTTCCACAATAGCTTTTGAATTGAAATTTCATACAGCCACAACCAAAATAAGCGTACCCTTAAGCATTATATATTTTGAATAAATATAAAATTTAAATCCAAAATTCTCAATAACAAGCAACATGGAATATCATGTGATGCGGGCGGCCATTTCGCATCTTTTTAGGAGGTACTCAAGAACATCCCAGCCTTGAAGGGCAGGCAGAACCCACTTTCATTGTTATTTACTTTATTCAAAATCAGTAATTAGAGTTATTATACTTGGGACATATAAATATAATGCTCGGAGCTGATTTTAGACTTTTTTCTACTTGCTTTGAGCTATTAGAGACTTTTCTACGTTTTCACTCCACTTTGGGGTGTTGTACCTTCTTCTCTCTCAAGTGCTATGATTGTAGGTTGGTCGAAACATGCAGCTGACCTTCCTCGACTTCTGAATGACGATTATGCCCATATTCTTCCTTTTTGGCCGTTTTCACCTAAAACAACTTATGTAGCCTTCTGAATCCCTCCTAAAGCCATCATTTCATATATCTTTTAACTAGTTTAACTCTACAACCATCCAGTCCATTCCTTGAACCTTACACCCCATTTAGAAATTCTAGATTGATGTCATTTAGTATTAGAACATTTAAATCTTAAACTTCCCACACCCCAAAGAATTCATGCCTCTACACAAACCTGAATTTCAGCTAATCCAAGATCAAAAATTCCACCTAAGCCGAAACTCTAATTCTACTGGATTGTTGATGGACTCTTTAGATGAAATATGAATACATTGTTTTTACTGTGACATTGTAATGTTGGTTATATTATAGTAATTGTAATGCAATTGATTTGATTGTGGTAAATTTTATAAAAGTTTCAATTATTAGTAGTTGACATATCTGACATTAATAACGCGTGAAAACAAGAGAATAACACAAATAAGACGCAAATAATACGTAAATAACACGCAAGTTAAAGTTGGTGTCTATACTGGGTTATTTCTCTAATTTTAGGAGCATAAGCTTTAATAATATCTCAATATAATTATAAACTAGAATAACCCTTTTAGAAAATATGAATAACTTGTCAATAACACACGGGTAATACGCCAATAACACATGACTGGCAACGTGTTTAACAGCTAATACTTTATACGTTCTCTTACTTTTTCCCTTAATAAAAATTTAAATTAGTGCCTATATTGGGTTATTTGTCTAGATCATTGTGCCATAACTTCAAGGATACGTGAATAACACGTCAAAAACAACTGAATAATGCGTTAATAACCCGCGAGTAATACACAAGTAACACGCTCACCTACATGGCACATTCTTCACGTAGTACTAAATGAATATTCCCCGTGTTACTATGTTACCGCGCTTCTATATAAGGGAAAATATTCCCTGCGTTACTCTGCGGCGAACACAAGCAGTATTTAGAGAATATTCCCCGTGTTACTCTGTTATCGCGCGTTACTGCGCCGATTAATCGCTGACTTCCGTGTTATTCCACCGATTAATCGTCGATTCCCCGTGTTATTCTGCGTTATTCAGCGCTATTTTGTGGTATTTTGTGTTGTGTGTTATTCACGCATTATTATGTGTTATTCCGTGCTATTATGTGTTACCATGTGTTATTCTGTATTATTCGCTTGTTAGACCGTGTTATTCAACGTCATTAGGGTGTGTTTACATGTTATTCCCCGTGTTATTCATGTGTTTGGTAAATAAAACACATCCCACTCAGAAAAATGATAGAATTAATCTGTGGAAATCTGTTGAAGTTTACGTGTTATTCCCCGTGTTATTCTGCATTATTCCGCGTTATTATGTGTTACTATGTGTTATTCCCTTGTGTTATTCATGTGTTTTTCAGTTTGTAGAAAACACATCCCACTCAGAAAAAAAAGGAAAGTATTGTGACTTCCAAAAGCTTTGCACGGATTAACTGGACTCAAAATACGACCCTAAAATTAGAGCAGCAACCTTAAGAAACAGTATAAATTGCAGAACAGGGACAAATTATAGCCTGCACATACAGTTTAAATTATATATATATATATATATATATATATATATATATATATATATATATATATATATATTACAGAAAAGATAATTAACAAGATCAGCAACCTCACGACAGAACAGCTTTAAAACACAAAACCAATAACCTTCACAGAGATATACAAATATACAATATACAAATATACAACTTAACGTTGTTCCCTTGTCAACGCACAAATACCATATGCAAACTCAGCCCTAAAGCGTTCCATGTCGGCCTGCCAGTTTTTGTGCACATTCCAGTCCACCTCTTTGGCCTCAACCAGTGTTTCCATGTACTTCCAGACGAACATGTCACAGTCAACACTATTGTGTTGTGCTGACACATTACGAACTATAGCTAGTCCTTATTTCGCTATTTTAGCCCTGAATATCTGCGCGACATCTGTAGCAAATAGGTCGACTTGCATAATTGGTGAAGCAATGAAGTGTTATTTAGGTGTAATCTGCTGTTCTTAATGCTACTGCCGTGTTATTAAAGGGGATTGATGTGTTGTTTAGGCACTTACAACTTGTCTATCGTAGTCCTTATGAATTGGGTTTGACAAAGTCGTATATTCTCCATTTTTTTTAAAATTAAATCTTGCACCAACAAAATCCAATGCTGATTATGGATGACAGGAAACAATATCATTTCTGAATTTTTAACAGTTTCCTTCATAATATGGTCCAGAAAAGGTGTCATATTATACTTCTTATTTACCTGCAAAAGTTTATATTGTGAGTATACGGTAATTACTCATATGACTTTAAAATGTGTGAGTTAATTTATATGGCGATGAAACATATAAGTAAGAACGGTATAAATCAGGTCTCATTAATGTTCTCTGGCGAAGTAAAGAGGTGAACATGTCAACGTGCTCGTTTCCAAATCACTTATTCATTAGTATATCTTCATGGCTAATACGGTCCATCAGAACCCCGGGCATGCTAACTACAATCACTTCTGCATCGTGCAGTAGGAGGGTTAAAGTTAATTGAAAACGAAACCTGCTGCATAACATTTAAAGTGTGGTGAACATTTACGATTCGGTATATTTCGCAATGCAGCGATCAATTTCATCTCGCATTTCTACTGGTATCTGTGATCTATCAGGAAAATCAAGAAATAGAGCCGCAGTACGAACCTACAAAATAAAACAATACGTGTTAACCACAGTGACGATATTAAAAAACATGGTTCAAATTAGGGAGATCATTTTTTATTAGTACAACTATAGCATATTGTTCTCCATTATCGCTATCGCTCTAGCTAGATATTATTTCTGTACCACTTGGCTCCGTTATTTCTTCATCTAAACATATATTTTCATCTACTGGTTGGCCCTCTTGAGTCTCGCCTTCTTGTGCATCAGTATATACAGTGGATGTCAGAAGACGCGTCTACAAAAAGAAATATTTTAATAAGATATAATATAAAGTTATAGAATGGATACAAAATAGAATTTCATACTCACCGAATGGGACAGAGACTCAAGAACACCCTTGATTGCTCGTTCTACTTCCTCGGGGTCTTCATTCACTGTCTCATCCCCAACTACGTCATTATTGTAAACTTTCTCCTGTGTAGGAGGTTCCTATATATCGTGCTTCGTATAGCATAGACTCCGTATAACGCATTCCCGTATATCGAGTTCCCGTATATCGAGTTCCCGTATAGCGGTGTTCTCGTATTGCGGGTTCCTGTATAGCAGGTTCCTGTATAGCAGGTTCATGTTGAACATCTGTAGGATGCTGAACGACAACATCACGAACTCTCTTCCTTTTCTTGAATTGGTACTTTGAAACAGAGGCAGCCCTCTTCAATCCACCGCTGCTGGACTTCTACTTTAGGAGATGGGAATGGTTGGTACTCGTACATGTTTCCTGAACCACATTGTCAGTTTTATCTTCAACTAACCTCTGAACCATCCGTGTGAGGTTAGCTAATGTGTCTACAATATCTGACATTTGTTGATTCAATCCAGTCGCTATTTTTTTATATCTGTAAGTTCTTCTTGCTGAGCTCGCAAGCATCTCTAGCACTCTGCTGTCATCGTTCCCTCCTGTGTAAGCAGCCACTGGAGTGGCATCACTTGAAACAATTGTGTTTATCCATATGATCGTGGCGAAGATGGATCGGTCGGAGTTTCGTATTGGGGGATTGGTCTGGCAGGACTGGGTTGTCCCTGATCTGGATCTGACAGCAGTTGGAGCTCGTCATCTCATAAGTCTAAAAAGCTGTCATGAACCTACAATATAATGTCAGAAACAAATAATAGGTAAGACATATTATAAAAACAATATGACAGTACGTGAATTGTCATAATGAAAGAATTCTCTTACCTGTACATGATCAAGCCTCTTAAAGGCTTCGTGAATTTGTTGAGCAGACAACCCATGCTTTGTTGGCCACCTCGGCAAGCGAGGTCTAGCCTCAGGAACAGCAGGAGCTATAACAGATGCGTGCTCGTAAAACCATAATATGGATTTCAAAGAAGACAAACAAGAATGACAAGGTTAATACAAGAAAAGAAAAGGATCAAAAAGAGATAAGTTTAACAGTCACCATGAATGACTTATCAATAACAGAAATATAAATCATTGAATGTACCCTAATGACTTATTCTGTCTTAATTTTTCCGAAGCCGTGTTCACGTGATTGAGGATCATCTCACATATGGCAGCAGGCCAGTTAAATGAGGAAAAAGTTTCTACATTCATAGCAAAGGCAACAAGATCTGCAGACACATGAAAATTATTTGAATGAAAGAATAAATTAGTTAGTATAAACTTCATATATAACTCCTCGAAGCGAGGGGCTGTAGATCGTTCTGCAAAAAAGTGAGTCAATTGGTCCTTCAATTTTCTGGCATCCACGTTGGACAATGGACCATTCTTCCATGTAACAGGCTCTCCTCTGTTTGGCATGCCTACTATTAGAACCATGTGGTCAACATGCAATTTAACCTCTTTTCCACCCATTCGGAAGAGTCTCCTCTGACGATCCCAGCATCTCAGAGACATTTTCCTGTGGATATGTCGGCATATCAAAGAAAGTAAACACCCTCATCTGCTTTAAATTATTAACTGTCTCCTTCAAAATTAGATCGCGGACAGTATCCAAAGCACCTCTTACTGCAGATGGACGACATCTACAATTAAAAGTCTTTGCGCTCATAATCCTGTAAATAGAGAAGCAGATTAGTAACATATGAATAATGTTTTTGTGTGTCATTGGAATACTCTAACAACAGTAACACACCAATAATACATCAATAACACAGAAATAATACATGAATAACACATTAACACATTAGTAACACATGAATAACACATTAATAACACATTGATAACACCTAAATAACAGAAATAACACATGAGTAACACATTAGTAACATATGAATAACACATTAATAACACATTGATAACACCTAAATAACAGAAATAACACATGAATAACACATGAGTAACACATTAGTAACACATGAGTAACACATTAGTAACACATGAATAGCACATTGATAACACCTAAATAACACAAATAACACAGGAATAACACATTAGTAACACATGAATAACACTGATAACACCTAAATAACACAGAAATAACAAAAACATTGCACATAATATGAATTAAGACATCTATAATACATAGATAACATCAAAAAAACAGCAGTGGACATACCACTAACAACTATATGGTTATTCTTGTGTTATTCATGTGTTTTTAGTGTGTTATTACTTACTGTTAGTTGAGTTATTCATGTATTACTCATGTGTTATTACTTGTTATTCATTCTTAAAGATAAATATTTTGAGATTTTCTTGTTGTGCAAACAAGACCTATGGTTATTTGAATTAGGAGTTTCATCTTAGCAAAAAAAAAGCTAACTGTACCTGAATTTTATCGAACTGCTGGATGTCATTATCCTTGCGCGGCGAAGAAATCTTTTAGGAAGGTGGGATTTCAGCTGTTTTCACCAATCCAGGAAAGAAATTTTGCCCTAAACGTATTACCAATCTGTTACTAATGTGTTATTCATGTGTTAATAATGTGTTATTCATGTGTTATTTCTGTTATTTAGGTGTTATCAATGTGTTATTAATGTGTTAATGTGTTACTAATGTGTTACTCATGTGTTATTCATGTGTTACTCATGTGTTATTAGTGTATTATTGGTGTGTTACTGTTGTTAGAGTACTCCAATGACACAAACATTATTCATGTGTTACTAATCTGTTTCTCTATTTACAGGATTATGAAGCACAAGGACTTACAATTGTAGATGTCGTCCATCTGCAAGTAAGAGGTGTTTTGGATACGGACTCGAGATCTCATTTCGAGGAGACATTTAATAATCTAAAGCAGATGAGGTGTTTACTTTCTTTGATATGCCAAGCATATCCACAGGACAATGTCTTGACACTACACATTCTGAGATGCTGGGATCGTCAGAGGAGACTCTTCTGAATGGGTGGAAAAGAGATTAAATTGCATGCTGACCACGTGGCTCTAATAGTAAGCATGCCAAACAGAGCAGAGTCTGTTACATGGAAGAATGGTCCATTGTCCAACGTGGATGCCAGAAAATTAAAGCGACCAATCGACTAACTTTTTTGCGAACGATCTACGACACCTCGCTTCGAGGAGTTATATCCGAGTTTATACTAACTAATTTATTCTTTCCTTCAAGTAATTTTCATGTGCCTATGATCTCTGTTGCTTTCTTACGAATGTAAAACTTTCTCATTTAATTGGTCTGCTGTCATATGTGAGATGATCCTCAATCACGTGAACACGGCTGCAGAAAAATTAAAACAAAATAAGTCATTATGGTACATTCAAGGATTTATATTTCTGTTATCGGTAAGTCATTCGTGGTGACTGTTAAACTTATCTCCCTTTGATCCTTTTATTTTCTTGTATTAACCTTGTCATTCTTGTTTGTCTTCTTTGAAATCCATAGATATGGTTTTACGAGCACACGTCTGTTAGAGCTTCTGTTGTTCCTGATGCTAGACCTCGCTTGCAGAGGTGGCCAACAAAGCATGAGTTATCTGCTCAACAAATTCATGAAGCCTTTAAGAGGCTTGACCATGTACAGGTAAGAGAATTATTTCATTATGACAATTCACGTACTGTCATTGTTTTTATAATATGTCTTACCTATTATTTATTTCTGGCATTATATTGTAGGTTCACGACGGCCTTTTAGACTTCGAGAGACGACGAGCTCCAACCGCCGTCGGATCCGGATCGTGACAACCTGCCCCGCTGTGCCAATCCCTCAACACGAAACTCCGACCGGTCCATCTTCGCCACGATCATATGGGAGAGGCACAATTGTTTCATGTGATGCCACTCCAGTGGCTGCTTACACAGGAGGGAACGATGACAGAGTGCTAGAGATGCAACAAGAACTTACAGATATAAAAAAATAGCGACTGGATTGAGTCAACAAATGCCAAATGTTGTAGACACATTGGCTAACCTCACACGGATGGTTCAGAGGTTAGTTGAAGATAAAACTGACAAAGTGGTTCAGCAAACAGGTACGAGTACCAGCTATTCCCCTCTCCCAAAAGAGAAATCCAGCAGCGGTGGATTGAAGAGGGTTGCCTCTGTTTCAAAGTACCAATTCAAGAGAAGAAAGAGAGTTTGTGATGTTGTCGTTTAGCATCCTACAGATGTTCTAATGAATCTGCCATACAGGAACCCGCTATACAGGAACCTGTAATACAGGAACCTGCAATACAGGAGTCTGATATACAGAAACCTGATATACAAGAACCTGCTATACAGGAGTCTGCTATACAGGAACCCGATATACGAGAACCTCCTACACGAGAGAAAGTATACAATAATGAAGACGTAGTCGGGGATGAGACAGTGAATGAAGACCCCGAGGAAGTAGAACGAGCAATCAAGGGTGTTCTTGAGTCTTTATCCCATTCGGTGAGTATGAAATTCTATTTTGTATCCATTATATAACTTCATATTATATCTTATTAAAATATTTCTTTTTGTAGACGCGTTTTCTGACATCCACTGTACATACTGATGCACAAGAGGCGAGACCCAAGAGGGGCAACCAGTAGATGAAAATGTAGGTTTAGATGAAGAAATAATGGAGTCAGGTGGTACATAAATAATATCTAGCCAGAGCAATAGCGATAATGGAGACCAATATGCTATAATTGTACTAATAAAAAATGATCTCCCTAATTTAAACCATGTTTTTTAATATCGTCACTGTGGTTAACACGTATTATTTTATTTTGTAGGTTCGTACTGCGGCTTCATTTCTTGATTTTTTTAGTAAATCACAGATACCAGTAGAAATATGAAATGAAATTGATCGCTGCATTGCGAAATATACCGAATCGTAAGTAAATGTTCATCATTCTTTAAATGTTATGCAGCAGGTTTTGTTTTCAATTAACATTAACTCTCCTATTGTACGATGCAGAAGTGATATTATAGTTAGCATGCATGGGGATTTGATGGACCGTATTAAGCCTAGAAGATATACTAATGAAGAAGTGGTTTGGAAACGAGCATGTTGACATGCTCGCCTCTTTACTTCGCCAGAGAAGATTAATGAGACCTGATTTGTACCTGTCTTACTTATATGTTTCGTCGCAATATTGGGTAATTGCTGAGCTTAAATTAACTCGCACATTTTAAAGTCATATAAGTCATTACCGTATAGTCACAATGTAAACTTTTGCAGGTAAATAAGAAGTATAATAAGGCACCCTTTCTAGACCATATTACGAAGGAAACTATTAAAAAATTCAGAAATGATGTTGTTCCTGTTATCCATAATCGGAATTGAATTTTGTTGGTGCAAGAATTACTTTCGAAAAAATGGTGAATATACGACTCTTTGCCAAACCTAATTCATAAGGACTACGGTAGACAAGTTGTAAGTGCCTAAACAACACATCAATCCCCTTTAATAACACGGTAGTAGCATTAAGAACAGCACATTACACCTAAATAACACTTAATTGCTTCACCAATTATGCAGGTCGACCTATTTGCTACAGATGTCGCCCAGATATGCAAGGCTAAAATAGCGAAATGGGGACTAGCTATAGTTCGTAATGTGCCAACACAACGCAATAGTATTGACTGTGGCATGTTCTTCTGCAAGTACATGGAAACACTGGTTGAGGCCAAAGAGGTGCACTGGAATGTGCACAAAAACTGGCAGGCCAACATGGAACGCTTTAAGGCTGAGTTTGCATATGATATTTGTGCGTTGACAAGGGAACAACGTTAACTTATATATTTGTAAATTGTATATTTTTATATCTCTGTGAAGGTTATTGGTTCTGTGTTTTAAAGCTATTATATCGTGAGGTTGCTGATCTTGTTAAATATCTTTTCTATAATTTATATATGTAATTTAAACTGTATGTGCAGGCTATAATTTTGTCCCTGTTATGCAATTTATACTGTTTCTTAAGGTTGTTGCTCTAATTTTAGGGTCGTATTTTGAGTCCAGTTAATCCGTGCAAAGCTTTTTGAAGTCACAATACTTTCTTTTTTTTCTGAGTGGGATGTGTTTTCTACACACTGAAAACACATGAATAATACAGGGGAATAACACATAGTAACACATAATAACGCAGAATAATGCAGAATAACACGTAAACTTCAACAGATTTGCACAGATTAATTCTATCATTTTATGAGTGGGATGTGTTTTCTTCAACAAGCACATGAATAACACGGGGAATAACACGTAAACACACCCCAATGACGTTGAATAACACGGTCTAACAAGCGAACAACACGGAATAACACATAGTAACACATAATAGCGCGGAATAACGCATAATAATGCGTGAATAACACGCAATAACACAAAATACCACGAAATAGCGCTGAATAACGCAGAATAACACGGGGAATCGACGATTAATCGGTGGAATAACACGGAAGTCAGCGATTCGACGATTAATCGGTGGAATAACACGGAAGTCAGCGATTAATCGACGCAGTAACGCGCGATAACAGAGTAACAAGGGGAATATTCCCTAAATACTGCTTGTGTTCTCCACGGGGTAACGCAGAGAATATTCCCTTACATAGAAGCGTGGTAAGGCAGTAACACGGGGAATATTCGTTTAGTACTACGTGAAGAACGTGCCATGTAGGTGAGCGTGTTACTCGCGGGTTATTGACGCGTTATTCAGGTGTTTTTGACGCGTTGTCATATACACCAAAATCCATGGCTGCTTGACAATGGTAATGTAAATGTTAACTGAATAAACAAAAAATTACTTTTGGCTTTCATATTCTTCTCCCAATAACCTTTCAACATGGATGTAGATATACCTTTCGGCCTCGTCTTTGCAGGGTCGTTTACATTGCACTCTGAATTTAAAAGTTCGCTCTTCTTGTTTGTCTTCTTAACTTGGAGCACTCTCCCTGCTAGAACTTCATCATGATCTATAGATAGTTTTTTAAACGAGTCCCATAGACATTCCTTGGTAATATCATTTCCGTGTGCTTTATTGATGAGTTGGTATGCAAATTTCTGAGAGCATGAAAGAAATATAAGGCCACTTGAAGCAACATTATTCACCCTGGATTCCTTTAGATCTCTGCTTCCAAACTTGTTATATATGTCTCTTTTAGCATGAATGGACTACCGCAATAAGAAATATTTTTCCGGAATCAACTTAATTTTTGCTACGTTGAGAACAAATAGTGCATGGGAGCACAAGAGTCTCATCATTTCAATTTTTTTGCAAGAACATGTGACATCACAATTAACCTTGTCAACTATCACGGTTCAAGGCTGCCGAGTCCCCTCACCGTCTAGGCGCATTACGTAATATTTATCCTAACTCTCTGCAGCTAATTCAACTATAAGCCCACATAATCCATTCAACAGCTCAAGTTAGAACATTGAGTAAAGCTTTCTTGTATAAAATATGGCAGCTTGTCTCAGCGTTGATCGATTTTAACCATAGGTGTTGTGACGGACTGACCGCATTTGAAATCTTCATCCTTTTCGTTCTGGCGCCACATTTTCATTATGTTTTCAATGCCGATAAAATAATCTGTCAGAGAACTTGTGGGCTTTGCAACACTGTGACAGACATTATTGGTGCACTCACTCATCTGCGTTGATAAGATTTTCATTCCAAATATATCTTTATTAAATGATGCTGACCATTTGTGCCGTATACGGTACATTTCGTCTAACCAGACATTGCTCTGTAGTTCTCCCACCTCTATCGTTAAAGATCATGTTTCATCAAACTCCTCAGAATCACACTAAGTCATGCACTTATAGAAAAGACCACATATGCTTTTAGTACGAACACTACAATGCACTTTTGTAGATAGTTTCTTGTAGATGTCATTGGCATGATCTGTGACGTGTCTGTCGGAGGCATTCTGCAATGGCTCTTGTCATCGCTTGATCCCGGTTCGGTGAAAATTGTTATCGGATGTTTGTCTCCCATAATTCGAATGAACGATTTGAATAGCCATATGAATGACTCACGTAGTCTCGTCTGGACAAAAATCCAACTCCGAAGAGGACGTTCGCCAGCTGGTGGTTAACCACCACAAAAAGAGCACAACATGTGTTATATTTATTTAATCAGAAACTTGTATCAAATATGATCACATCACCGAAACAATCATAATCCAGCTCGGATAACCCATCACTCCAGAAAATGCTTGTTAATCTACCGGACTCATCTGTTTGGAAATCTCATGCAAACATCGTATCCTCAGCTTGCCTATCTATGAACAACTGTCTTAGAGCATTAACATCTCCCTGTTCAATCATTTCTCTTCTTTCTCTTTGAATAAAATTAAATGCATCCCTCTTAGTGCATTCCAAATTCTCCACACTCACAACCTCCGTAGTAATGAATTGGTATGCATCTCTTGCTCTGATCCCTGATCCTGTCATCGATCTTAAGACATCTGCATTTAACTCACTAATCCTTCTGTTGGAACGAAGAAAACGCTTATCACCATTTTTAACCAAAAGATGATTGTGATTTTCAAGGAATTTCAACACTTTCCAATTGCCTTCAAGATCAACAGCATATCGACCCATACCCTTACAACCAGTCCTTGTGTCTGATTTTTAGAACTTCACTGTATCCATGCTGTCAGACTCTTTCTTGTAGCCAGCTTTTCCGCAAACATAATCTTTACTCTTCAATTTTCTGGTGTTCGGCTAGTAGCTACTATGGCCCTTTCGAACAGTGAATCCTACATGATGAGCATATGCACGATAGCTTTCGTATGCTTCTTGCTCATTGTGGAGAACTCAAAAAATTATCCGCAATTGGTTCGTAACAAGCATCTGTAGGCTCACAAGACTACAAATTTGAACATAATTAACACAAAGTCAGAAAAGGCAAAAGCTCTGAACAACACCCATGAATTACACAACGTAAACACCCACAGTGATACAATCATAATATCATGATAACACTAGCATAACACTAGCATCACAAAATGATAACATAAAAATAAAACCATAGTAACACCCACATAGTACCACTGCACAACACCTAATGTCCCAAAGTCATGAACCAACATTAACATCAGATAGAAACAACTATTATACCACACTAAAAGAACTATATCAAAAGTGGAAACCTACATAACATCGTAAGTAACGAAATAATTTCACCAGAAAAATCACAATCTAGCCAGAATAACACTAGAGTAATACAAAGATAACATGATCCTAACATCATAGTAACACTGGTTAAACACCAAAAATTATAACATAATATCAAAATGTTTTCTCCCTAACAAAAAGTACACCTGTAAGCAAAATATTAATATCAGCAGAACTCCTTGATAACAAATCAATAACACCATAATAACACCGGGATAACACCCCTGTACATCACCACCCAGAAGAAATATTCTCAGCGCAAACCTTTACATCTGACTGAGCAACCACTATACTACCTAAAAATTAGTAAACGAAAGGTATAAACCAAGATAACAACCGAGTAACACGAAAATAACAACAAAAAAATATAACTCTTACTGGAATAACACAATAGTAACACAAAAGTAACACAAGTTTGACACAATAATAACACAAGAATTACAGTAGTAAAACACGAAAATTTACATCAAAATAACAGAGAAATTGCTGTCTTGGATGAAATATGCCAGTACACTATGCTGATAACGCAAACACCCCAAACGATAACACAAAAAAACATAACCATTGTCCTAACCATAATAAAAAATACACTCACTTCATCTTCAAAGTTCAGGGAGAACGATGTCTGAATATCCACCAGCAATTTAGCATCATTAAGCGAGTTCTCCATGGATTCCCTACAGAGAAACCCTAGCTGCAAACGAAGGTGACGATGCTTTCTTCAGCTGCGATCAATAAAACAGTGACTGAGGTGATGAGCTTTTTTATTTTAACACTGGCGGGAAACGGAAAATTCGTCGCGGGTTGGATTCAGGTCGGGCCGCGCGTAATATCCCATTTCTTCGTTGTTTTCTCGCATGGGGCCGGCGAATCAACGTGGCAAGGGCGGGAATGGCGATTCCACGTGGCAATTTTCCATTGGACTCCGCACGTAGAAATAGGTGCGGAGTCCGGATGTAATATTTTGTCGTCGAACAGAGGGGGGGAGGAAGCGATAAGTCGTGTCGCATAAAAGAGGAGATGAAGCGAGAAGATCGGGAAGTCGAAGATGGGGAGAGATGAAGCGAGAAGGGGCACGAATCTAAAGAGATCAATTTGCCTTATAAATCAAAGAAAGACAGAGAGAACGAGAGGCACAAGCTAACCCTAACAACTTACCAGGAGAGTCTAATGATACAGAGAAAGGAGGGAGCAGCTCGCAACTTCGGTGCTGAAGGAGGAGAGCAAGTGCCATGGTCGATTGAAGGAAGAAAGAGGACAGTCGGGTGCTCTCGGGTGCGATCAGAAAGCAGAGACGGAAGAAGAGGAGACGGGCTGAGTTCATGCACTCGATACAGGAGGAAGAGGCGAAGTCGACCGCAGTAACAGAGGAAGCTCGTGTGGATGGGAGCTGAATATAGAGTTCTCCCGCGTGCAGAGTAAGGTTTCACATGCGGAAAAGGGGCCTTGACCAGCTTTATAAGGATGAATTTATTTATTTAAGTGATTTAGTAAATATTATATAAGTTTATTATTTCTATGACAAAATTAAGTGCATTTAATTCAAGCATTAAAAGAAAGGCAAGGGTTTTAATTCTAAAAGTATTTCATAATAATTTTGATTACAATAATTAAACATCAAGTTTAAAGTATTGAAATTCTAATTAAAATAATGTGATACAACAATAATTCATAATTAAATTAAAATATAATTAAGTAGAGGGACGAGTAAATATTTTTTAGGTGATAATTTGATAAAAGCAATACAAGTTAAAAGCAAACATATTTGTTTATCAACGAGATGAGTACTATTATTTTGTTATAGTAATATTTTGTTTCTTCTCGATCCAATGCATCTACTGTTATAGCACTACATATCTATGATTTATGGTTCCATTGAATTTAAGTCATGTTGTAAGAAAGAACTGCATGCTCAGTTTTTTTTCATCGCAAATTTTGAATCTTGTATAAGAATATTAACTATAATACAAATGAGACTGAAAAATTCATTATTGGAAAATGATATTTTTACTGTATTATTGTATGTGCATGATTTACCAT
Source organism: Papilionanthe hookeriana x Papilionanthe teres (assembly GCA_022702705.1). NCBI lineage: Eukaryota > Viridiplantae > Streptophyta > Magnoliopsida > Asparagales > Orchidaceae > Papilionanthe > Papilionanthe hookeriana x Papilionanthe teres. The sequence continues at coordinate 92,711,327 of CM040433.1, forward strand.
GACAGAGTCACCCTTTCTGGTAATAGCGGGGGAACGCTAAGGTACTTGTGCATGTACATAAAAAAAGATATTGATATTGAAGTAGCTTAATTAGTACAATTTTCAGACGGTGCTCATGTGATGATTGTACAAAGAAATATTTATATTGATTTATTAAAAACTTAATTGGCATGCATATATTTTTCTTTTTCCTTTGTATTACTGTACTTTAAGAGTATGAGTTCGCTGGCTGTTGTTTAAGCCATTGTGAATTTAAACTAACTTTTCAAGTATAATTAAGTAATTAAAAGATGAGCAATAAAAGAAAAAATATTTATAGAAGATGCAAACAATCAGCACAAGGCAAATTTGATTAAAATATTTTATTTTATTTTAGTGGCTCCTTCACTTCTTAAGTGGTAAATAAATATATAAAATTTAATCCCCGTCATCAAACTGTTTATTCCCGCCTTAGTTAATTTCAAATCCCACGTCGGGTCGTGATAGAGCCGCACTTAAAAAAGTACGATCTTTATTAATGAAATTTCAATATGTTCTGATTGACTGCTTACCACCATGATAATCACCTATAAGTGAGATTCAACATGTCATGAATCTCATCCCAGGTTAGTGCTCCTCAATCGACCAACCTACTGAATGCGCTAGCAGAGTATGAACAGTTAAAGCAAGTTGAGAATCAAATGATCAGCGCGCATTTCGTGAGAGTACATGTTAATGAATTGCGCTATCTTTGATCATTCCTAAAAAATAATAGATTGTGGTGCATGTGCATTAATAACAAGGCCGTGAACAAGATTATTATTGTCTCAATTTCCATTTTGAGATTAATGAATTGTTGGATTAATTACATAGAACTAGCATTTTTTGAAGATTGATATGCAATGTGCTTATCATCAAATTTAAATGAGGCCCAACGATGAGTGGAAGACTGTCTTTAAGACATGGGATGAACTTTATGAGTGGTCATATATTTTAGTCTGTTCAATGGTTTCAAGTTGTCATAAGAAAATTTAGTTATATAGTGCAGTGACATTTTGGTGTACAATCGTTCAGAGGAACAAATTCAGCACTTGCAATATGCTTCAGAGCACATATGATCATTTGTATAAATGTCACCTTTTAACATCGCAGATGTGCTTACTTTGATGTAAGCTCATCCAATTTAAGAGCACTAGGAGAACAACCAACACACCAAGTTGTACTCTCCTCTTCATTGATGCACCTTTCTGAGTGGATCAAAGCGAACATTAATGTGACTCCTACAATACAACTTGGCCTGTACGAGGATTGTTATTCGAGATGAGAAAAGGGACCCCATTACAGCCTCTGGAAAAACTTTGCAACATTGAGATTGCTCCCCAGTTGAACTTCAAACCATCCTTTCTATCAAAAAAGTGATAAAAATATAGAAGATTGAACTAACAGGAATTATCAATAAAAGGGATAATGAAAATGTCATCAACTCTCCGCCAAAGTATGGCGCAAAGCAATCAGAGAAAACAACCCAACATTGAACTGGACTTACCCATTTTATAACAATTTAGACATGCATTTTTTTCATTTTATACCGAGGGAATGCACCAAGCAGCCCATTTTGAGCCAAATTTGCTTTGAATGCTCTTTTGATTGGAAACTTCAAGATTGTGATATCTCTTTGCTGACATCCTTAGAAAGTGATTAGAACAGAGTAAATGCTTTGATGCATATTTTTTTAAAACTTTTATGGTTTAAAACAAATTGTAAATTTTTAAGGATATATTATTTCAGCTACTGGCGTTGAGATGGGCCTTGCTAACATTAAGACTATTATAAACTGACCCTGTCCACAACCATGTACTTAAATACATCAATTCCATAGACTAACTTCTTAAAAGATATTCATAAAAGAATTTAGCTCTATGATGAAGCATTTGACGGAGCTTTACAAATTAGACAAATTCACTTGGTCAGATGAGGCATAGATTAATTTTTATAATCTGAAGAAGTAGCTTACTCAGGCCCCTATTCTAGCTCATCTAGATTTTAATGAACCGTCTAAGGTTGAGTGTAATGCATTTAATGTGAGGATTGAAGCTGTATTAAACAAACCACCACATTGTCTTTTAATGAGAAGTTAAATGATTCGAGGGAAAAATATTCTATATATGATAAGATGTTTCATGTCATTGTGAGAGCCCTCAATCATTAGAGCCATTATCTTTCGTCAATGAGTTCACCCTCTACATTGATCACGAGATCTTAAGATTCTTGAAAAGCCAAAGTAAATTGAAGGGTAGGCATGCCTCCTGAGTTAAGTTTCCTCTTTTAATATTGTGCTCAAGCACAAAGCTGAGCTAGAATAAAGTTGTTGATGTGTTGAGAGGCCACTACTTATTGAACACTATGATGCAGTCGAAGGTAGCTGACTTTGCAACGTTGAATGATCTTTATGTCAATGATGAGGACTTTCGGGAGATTTGGGCCCACTATCGGGACAGACTGTACAAGCAATATCAGAGTTTTGATGGCTATTTATTCTTTCATAATGGGTCCTGCATTACTAGGAGTTCGCTCAAAGTGTCTATTTATATAAGTGCCACAATTGAGAGATGGCAAGATACTTCAATAAGGACAAGTTTGTTTTCTTGATGAAAAAGAAATTCCATTAGCCTAAATTGGTGCAAGATGTGGAGAGGTGTGTTGGATAGTGCAGGGTTTGTCACTTACTCAAGAAAAGAGAGCAAAACACAAATCTATGCATGCCCCTTCCCATTCCATAGTCGCCTTAAGTGGATGTGAGCATGGACTTTATTGTTAGTGTCCCTTGGTCCTGATAAAATAAATATTGGGCTATATCAGTAATAGATTATTCTAAAAAAGACACATTTTATACTCTACCACAAGCGGATGGGCACATCACATATTACAAATTTATACTTCAGGATAGTTTTCAAGTCACTTTCTAAAGACTACATAAGACAAGTTGGGTACAAATCTTCATTGCAATTCAACAGCACACCCTCCCAAACGGATAGCAATCAAAAGTTGTGAATTGCAATATAAGTAACCTATTCAAATACTTTATGGGCAAGATTATCAAACAGAGAACCTGATCCTACCCTAGGTCAAGTATGCTCATAAATGTTCAACCAGTCAATCTACTGGTCATAGTCTTTTCAAGATTGCATATGGTAGAAAACCTCTTTCCCCATTGGACTTGGTTCATATAATCCCAACCATTAAGGTATGTTGATGCAGAGATCAGGGTGAAGGATATTCAAGTGTTTTATGATGTAAACGAATAAATTGTCAAACAAAATACCAAGTATCAGAAGCAAGCTAACAAATTTAAGAAAGTTATCATCTTCAAAAAAGATGATCTAGGAGGAGATAGTACTTTCAGGTTCATTTGCAAAGCTCAGATAAAAGCTGGTGTTCTATTCAAGTTTGTCAAGAAGATGAATGATAACGCTTATAAGATTAATCCTTCATACAACTACAATAGTTCTATTACATTTAATGTTGCCAACCTAACACTGTAATGAAGAAAGTGAAACCCTCCTATCCGAGGAGAATAATGTGTGCATCCATATCGCGTATGTCTAGGATGGGTGCAAGAACATAACCAGGTTACGGTTTTTTTTCTTTCTAGCTGGCTGGTTCAACATACTAGCCTCCAAGGGGTTGGCATCTCAGTCTCTAAGGGTTGGTCGGACCCACTTGGACTCTTAATTTGTTTTTATTAGAATTAGTAATTAGGGTATTATTTTTCTTGGGAATAATAAATATATTGCTTAGAAGCTGAATTTGGACATTTAGGCTTGTTTCATACTTTTGGAGACTTTCTCTTGACCTCACTTTTGTGATGTCTAGTTTCCTCCTTAGAATTTAGGTTCTAGCCTCAGGGTCTTCCCTTTGACTATCTTAGAACCTTAGCAATGGGATCCGCCTCGTTTTAGAAATTTTGAAACCACTTTGTTACTCTTTTTGGAGTTCTGCATGTAATTTTTTACCTCTAGCACATGGAAGAGTGGAACTGAGGAACTCAAAGGGAGTCCCAATAGGACCATTGAGCCATAAGATTGCCTCACGCACATTTTGCACCACCACACACAAATTTCACAATTTGAGGCTTCGACGCCTTCAAATATTCAACAATTGATCGAAACTGAAGTCAATTCTCCAGAATGATCGACAACGAACCGGAATTTCAGAAGAATTGAAATTCGATGCACTTTTGGTCCGATCTTCTACAAGATTGTTTGAACGACTCCGGATGAGGATGACAAAACGGACTGTGCCGGGAAGTCCAAAACGTCGAATTTACCTAGGAAGAACATGCACTTTGTCACAGTTCCGGATACAAATAAATTATGCGAAATTCGATGCGTTTAAGTGAAATAATAAAATAATAAAACAAGTTTTCATTTTATAAACCCCTAATCTCACGCACTCGGTTCGCGGCTCCTCTCTCGCGAGCCAAACCCATCCTGCATCTTCCCTCTGCTTGCGGTCCAGGAGAAACCCTAGGGTTGGATTCGGGCAAGCTTTGGCTGCTCGGTCTCTCTCAAGGTCCCCCCCCCCCCGACCTCCACTTCCCCTGGCAGAACTTTCGGCTCTACTAATCGTTCCTTTCTGTACTCACTGTCGCCACTTCTTCTCCTCTGCCTGAAGGCTTCGCACTTATCGCCACTCCCTACTACGATTCTTGTTGCCCCCGTCGTTGTCCCATTCAGCTCATCCTCCCTAGTAAATGTAATTGAATCTTCCTCTTCTCCATCTATAAATAATCCCAATTGGGGGAGGGTTAGGGCTGGCCGAATTTTTTTTGAGAGGGGGGAGTGCTGCCACTTTTCTTTTTGGTTGGTTCATCCTGTGTGTGTGTTTTGGAGGTATTGAGTAGTTCTGTTTTCTCTTGGGCAAAGCTTGAGAGAGGAGAAGATGGTCGAAATCTCTGGAGTGGGGAAGGTGCTGTCGGATTTTTGGTTCGTTGGAGCTCCTAGGTTGCTCGACCCTTGCTGGACTTCTTGGCCTCCTGTTGGTTTACTCAACACTTTTGCTTGGTTGTTTGTTTGACCACTGAGGTATAAATCCCTTTGCTCCATGGCTTGGCATGCTTGTTTGTTGGAAGTTCTCTTTTATGGCAATGTTTAACTAGCTAGTCTATTAGCATCTCTTTTCCCTTCTTGTTACAAGCTTTACAATTTCTTGTTTTCTTGAAAATGACATCAAACGCATATGGTTTGGTATTAGAGGTTAGGTGGAGGCTTTCAATGGCATGTTATACTTTCCTTACCAATGCTTCTTTGGGCTTAATGTGCTTCACTTGGAAAATTTGGGGACTTGTATCTTTATGAGGTATTGGTTGGCTTATTTTGTTTTCCAAAAAAAAAAAAGAGGAAAATGAAAGGGGGGTTGATTGGAAGGGCTTCATGCTGGCATAACTAGTGAACATCCTAAAACTTGATGGTCATTTAGTTATTCTCTATTTTCATTATTTCAAGTTGAGGCATGTTGAGCACACTCATGAATGCTATAAACTCTATTATTGACATGGTTTAGATGTTATTTTGGAGTCCTTTTGGCTCCTTACTTGCTCTCTACCTTACGGTTTGGTTCAAACTTGGAGTGGGTTGAATGGTGATGATATGAGGGGAAGTATGCTTCATTTATAAAATCTGAAATGTATGGTGGCCTCTTTTATAAATTCTGAAATGTGTGGTGACCTCTTTTATAAAATTTGAAGTTTTGCAGGATGTTCTTTAATTAAATCTGAAAGTTTTGCATGGTTTATTTGCAAAATCTGAAAAATATTAGGAATTTCATTTGCAAAATCTGAAAGTAAAGGAAGCATGGTAGTTTGGTGAGGCTAAATTTCATATTAATGCTTTATAAACGTTGACGCTTTACTTTTATCTATGTTAGTTGAACTTTCAAAATGTTGGAATGCTTGTTTGGAAACTCCTATTGCAATCTATCCCCTCTTTATTTCACTATATTACTAATGAGCATGTAAAGGGGCTTGCACTTATTGGAAAATATACAAAAGTGGGGAAGGAATGGGAGAGCTTTATTTGATGATTTGGGGCCTCTTTTTTGCCTTGTCGGGGCTCGGTTTCGGCATCTTTCTAGGCCTTGTTTGAGGCATGTTGGGCTTAGTTTTGGAAAATAGTATGAAAACGGTTTTGGTCTTGTTGGATCTCGGTTTTGCCCTTGAGCTGGGCTTAGTTTTGGGACAGTCGTGGGCTCGACTTTGGCTTTGTTGGGCCCTACTTGGCATGTTGTGGGGGCTCGGTCATGGGCATACTGGGTTTGATTTTGGCTTCGTGGGGCTCGTCCATGGGCGTGTGAGTGGTTTGGCTTTGGGTTTATATGTCTTGGTCCTCGGCAGGGGATAGCTTTGGATGTTGGGCAGCTTTGGGATGTTGCATTAGGAGGTTCTTAGTCGGCTTTTTGGAGTTTTCCGATACCGTCTAACGTATTATACATTGTAACTTCCTGTCGAATTATTTGTAGTCATTTGAGTCGTGGTTTTGGGATATCTTGGGGAGTTTTTATTTGTCAACTTGAGGATTGTCAGAACATTATTTTGAGGGGTTTTAGCTGAGTATGTCAAGTTCGTGTCGTCGGGGTTTGGGATTGTTCGTTTTACTCGGTTTTGAAGATCATCCACCTTTCCTTTTCAGTCCTTTTAGGTGGATCGTTTCCTCCTCTCTCTCACCCCATTTTTCTTTCTTTTCTTTTCTTGCTTCTTGGTTGGGTTAATGTGTTTATGCATGCATCATAAGTGCGTATATATAGCCTTTTGTTATATGTGAACCATCAAGCAAGGCTATAAGTAAGATGATTCGGAATTTGGAGCAAGTGATGAAAGAACTACCTAGGTATGTGTGAGTGTTCCTAGGAATCCTGACTCAGTAACCTTACGAGAATGAAGGATTGGCAGTATTACTTCTCTAACGCTTAGTAAATAGTTACCAATTTCTTTTACAAACGGTTGAAAGTCTCAGTCTGATGATTTGACTAGCTCATTCACCTTTTAGTGTAGGATTTTCTTTAAGTTTCCAAAATCTTTGAAATGTTATGCAAAATCTTTAAATTGGACGATAAATTAAAATTTCTTTCTTTTAAAAAAAAATGAAATCTTTTCCAAGTGTCTAAATTCACGGGTCAGTCATATGAATCAGGCCAATGATTACCATTTTCTGTGATTCTTAGGCCAGTAACATTTTATTTAGTGTTAGATCACACATGCATGATGATTTTTTAGGGCCCTAGGGTCTTGATTTGACTCAGGGTCCTAATTCTGAGTCCTCCCCACCATTATACTTACGGCCCACTCGTCTCTCCGAGTGTTTTATAACATTTTCTTTAAGCTTTCACGGGACATTTGTGAACTTTCTTCATGTTTTTCGTGTTTTTCATGATTTCTCTGGACTTTCCTCGAGTTTTCTTTTCGCTTTGTCATTTATTCTTCTGTATATAAATACATGTTCGCTAAACTCATTGTTATACTTGCTCGCGTGTACTTGTGATTTTGATTCTATTCGCAGGAAATAGCAAACCCGCCACATATAGGTTCCTTTTACGTTTACAGCAGTTTACTTTCTTGCACATACTACAGCTTTCCTTTACCGTACTTTACTGCACTCTACTGCTTTTTCTTTCCTTCTTGCAAGTTATTATTGCTTTTCCTTACTGCATTATACACTGCTTTTCTATATTGCATTTTCTTTTATTTACGCGCACCATACATTTAGAATAGGAGGTCAGTAGTCTGGTTTTGTAGGAGGAAGCCAGAAATAAAATACCGACTCGACAATTGCATGTCCACCTTAAACTTTAAACTCAATACTGCTACAACATGGAGCACGGAGCATAACTTCGAGAGCAGCACGACGAGAATGCAACAGACGGAGAAGGACAATCTATAACAGCAAAACGGAATTACGTCAGCAAAATCTTCTTTTAATTTAAATAACAAGCGATAGGATTTCGAGGTAGTCCGCCTAGTGCGACATAAATCATCACCTCATCTTTTACGTTTTTGCACAGTCATGTTGTGCAATCTAAGCCCTAACTCATCTTAGTATTCCGTGATCGTCGTCTGATACAGTGTAAATCCTCTCATCTCTATATTATTTGCATAATCGAATGTTATGCAAACGTAATTAAAATAATTAATAATTGGAATTTGAATAAATTCATTTTCAAAATTTAAAGACCCAACAATAGGATAGTTTGGGAAGTCATTAAGGTTCGCCTCTATTCTGTGACATCCCCTACTTTCTTTCCTTTGATTCCAGAAATAAGTGTTCCTATTTGGTCCTCTCCCACTTGATTTTCCTACACACTACCTTGAAAATCCTAACATTTGAATTCATGAAGATAGATACATCTAATCATCATCGAGAGTTCTCTCAGGTGATTTCGGTCATTTGAGAGATAATTGACTATAGAGACTTGCCTCTATAAGGAGCTTTAAGAAACCAGGTACTATAAACCTTATCTAATTTTTAATATTAGGTAGGGAAATTGTCAGTCGTAATAAAAGGTTCGCATACCAGAACGGATGTCATAAATTCTGTAATTTAGTTAATGAGTCATATCATCAAGTAGTGTGTCTATTCTTTAGGAGAGGTGCATTTCTAGCGATATTGTGCTCGTTTATTTAAACTACTAAATGAATGAGATTCGTTTATTCTTATTTTTCAAATTTAAAATATTATTTTCAAAAATTCAATATATATAAATTATTAAATTAAACCAAAACCCTAAATCATATTTTATACATTCTATATTTTTTTTTAAAAGAGAAGTCACATGCACTTTAACAGCCGACAAACAGGCAATGGATCTTGACTTCTAAATACCTTCACAATCTTGCTGATATTTTCCCCCTTGGCTGTTTTCACCCATAACAGCTGTTGTACCTTTCCGAATCCTTCATTCCTTTTAAAAATTATCTAGGAATCTGTTGACCTCACTTTTGTCGAGGTTTAGTTTTCCTCCTAGGATTTAGGGTTCTAGCCTTAGGAGCTTCCCCGACAATCTTAGATTCCTAGCAGTGGACCCCTCGTTTTAGAACATTCGAAACCACCTCATTACTCTTTTGGAATCCCGGACGAAATTTCGTATCTCTAGCTCATAGCAGATTGGAATTGAAGTTAGGAGTCCAAATTGAGTTCCTATAGGACCACCGGACCTTAGGACTGCCTTGTGCATGTTTCTAGCACCACCGCACACAAATTGTTCGTTTTGCGGCCTCGACGTCTTCAAGTTCTCCGCAACGAAACAAGATTAAAGTCAGAATGTCGAGACGACCAACAGTAAACTCGAAATTCAAACGGGATCAAATTTGACGTACTTTCGACCCGACCGACGACGAGGTTGTCCGAACGACCTCAGATCGTGAAACGGACTGCGCCGATGCGTCCGACACGTCGAATTTGCTAGGGATGAACATATAATTTACTACGTTTCAGAGCGCGAGAAAACGACATGAAGTTTGAAGCAATTTAATAAAATAAAATAATAAAATAAGATTTTTTTTTCCTTTTATTTTAAAATCCTTAAAACCTAAAGCCCTAAATATCTAAACTCACGCCTCATTCTCACGCACAAAGCTTCGGCCCTCCTTCCCTGTTCCCGAGCCTGGGCGGAGCCCTAGAGGGCCGAAGCCTGTTCCAATTACTCGCCGAGCCGCTCCCCTCTCCTCTCGAAGCTTCAGCCTTGGTCCCCTCCTCGTACGCCCCTGGCTAAAGGCTTCCACGCCTCCTGCCGCTCTGTCTCCACTTCCTCCATACGACCTTTGTCGCCACTTCCCCGCTCCTTGTCGCATTCGACTCGCCGTCCAGGTAAAGCCAAGGTAAGCTCTCCTCCCCTTGGCCTATTTAAACCCCACTTAGGGAGCTCTCTAGGGTTGGCTAAAAAAAAAAATTTATGGAGGGGAGGTGTTGCCAAAATTTCTATCCGACATTCTTGACGAGTCACTTAATTTTTCTTCGCTGGGTTGCTTGTCTGACTATTGAGGTATGGTCTCTTTGCTTCATGGCTTAGTGTTATTGTTTGGTTAGGAATTTTTGTGGCAAGATTCAGACTAGCTAGCCTTTTAGCATTTTTTTTTTTTCTTTTGTTGCAATTTCTGCAAACTCTTTTCCAAAAGAAATGCAAGCTTTGTTCTAAGGGAAGGTTTGATGAGAAATATTATCGTTGGATGGTCTTTGCATGATTATCATTATGTATACATCTAGTCTAAAAAAAAAAGAGAAAAAGGGAAAAAGTCAGAATGGAAGAGTTTCATGCTGCCATAACTAGTAAGCATCTTAAAACCTCATAATCACTTATTTATTCTTTATTTTCACTATTTCTAGTGAAGGCATGTCAGGCACATTTGAAGTTTCTTTTTGGCATGATTGGCTTGTTTCCAAAATCTGAAACGTTTGTAGGCATATTTCCAAAATCTGAAATGTTTGAGTCTTTGTTTTACAAAATTTAAAGTGTTAGGTGGCTTGTTTAAAAATCTGAAACTTTGCATGGCTCATTTGTAAAAATCTGGAAGCTTGTAGCCTCTATCGTTTGAAATTTTGAAGCACGGAAGATGTTTATTTTGCGAAATATGAGGAGCCTATTTTAAAATTTGAAGTGGTTGGGTTGCGCCCGATTTTGATTTCAAAATGAAAGATGAGATTGATTCTTCATGAATTAATTTAATGCGGCTTACTGGTCACTATTAGCATGCTTGGGAAGTTTTTGCTAGCTCTTTTTACTACTTCATGACTAGCCCATCTTCTCTTTTCTATTATTCTTGCATGCTCTCTACTTTTACTTGTTGGAAAGTGAGGGCATCATACACGTGGCTTTAGTATAGGAGCATGAAATGGAAAGCTTTAAATACTATGCCCTACACTTGCTCTGGTTATCTTACATGTTACGATGCTACATTTGAAGGTTATACATGCTTGAGATATGATGAACCTCTCTTTTACATGCCACTAGTACATCTTGTTTGGAAGGTTTAACACGCTTTGCCTATGTTATTAAACATGTCTTAATGTTAAGGCTTTGCATTTTGGAGCTTGAAGAGATCCGTTATTTTTGTAATTTTCGGATCTAGAAATGGTCACACACATAACTTCCGGAATTTGAACACATGAGCACTTTTTTCTCACTTATCTCATCAAGTATTGGCATGTACAATATCCAGGCTTCGATTTTACACATGTTCCACCTTACTCTATGCGTAGAGGGATGTTTTATTTGTAGGAACTTGAAGTTTTCCTTGCATACTTGTAAAAGTTTGGAATCCCGGGTGCTCTTTTACAAAAATCCGAAATGTATATCACCTAATTCTTATGGGAAAGTTCACATGCCAGCTCCACTCTCCTTATTGCTTGGTTTTGGGAGTCTTTTGCACGTTGCTTGGGCCTTGTTTGTAACAATTCAGGCTCGGTTTTGAGAATTATATGGTTGTGTTGGTAGCCTTTGCTGCTTGGTTTTGGCTCATATTGGGCCTCTCAGTTTTCCCCTTTTGATGTTCTCGGTTTTTCCCTTTGAATGGGCTGGTTTTGCCCTATGAATGGGCTGGTTTTTTGCTCTCTTTGCTGCTATCGGTTCGCTCCTTTTGGTGGGCACGGGTTCTCTTTACGTTGGAACCACGCTTTAATTTTTGAGGAGCTTGTGTTATAACATTTGAGGAGTTCAAATTACAATATTTGTTGGGTCTATATCTACGACATTTGTGACCGCAGCTTTAGCGTTTGTGTCGTAAATTGGTGTTGGCCTTACAAAGTTGTTTCTTCTTGTTAGGTTAGCCTCCTCTAGCATTGGTTTAGAGCCTAGGAATTTAGTCGATGGCTTTATGTCCGTTCTTATTCTTTACTGTCGTTACTTGGGAAAGTGAGTGTTTTCCCCTAGGGGTCTAGTCCTCATCCTCTCCGAGGGCGTCGATGTTTCTTTAGGATTTTTGTAGGTCATGTAGCGGACGGCCTGAGTCCCGAGCGACTTACTGCTTCGATCGACGTTAGAAATCGCTCACCTCTTTTACGGGATCGTGTTAGGTGGACCGCTTTCCCTCTTTCGTCTTCGTCTCGCTCGTCCTTCGTTTTTCTCCCGCTTCTCGGCCCACGCCCGCACCTGACTGTGGACGTAGTAGGTGCACATATAGCTCCTTGAGCTATATGTGAGCCATCATGCTAGCGCTCAGTAAGAGGTCGGGGCTGTGACAACGATAATAACGCTTACGTGCGCTTAAAAAAGAGGCTTGAATATTATCCCTTTTGCTAACGCGTAAAATCTCCGTTGAGTCGCGGCATGAGGACCGACGATACTATTCGCCAATCTTGGCAGATCATTGCCACCAATATCCTTAAGTCGTTAGTAGTCTTAGCTTGATAGTGCTAGTAATTTCATGACCGTACTACTTTATAAAATAAAAAAATATAATATACTTTTGCGACAAAATTTCTCCTACAACAAAATTATTTTTCACCTATAAATTTATATGCATGCAAATTGAAATGAATGAAAATTAAGAAGCGTCCACTTAATTACTTCGAGTCGAGGTGATGATCGCCCTCCGTAGTGGATCGGTCCGTAGCTTTCGTCCAAGATCGTGAAGACATACCCAGCTCGAGTCCTCCCCGTCACCATGCTTACGGTTCTTTTCAGATGCCCCATGGCTTTCTTACAGTTCGCCGTGAGTTTAGCGGGACATCTGTGAGTTTCTTCTTCCGGTGTTTTTCGTGGTATTCACTACGACCTTTTCGTGTTTGTTCGCGATTTTCTTCGATGTTTTTCTACGAGATTTTCGCCATCTTTCTCGGTTTTCTTTGTTTTGTTTCGCCTTTCTTTCGGGTTTCTTTTTCTTCCTTTCGCATTTTCTTTCGGATTTACCGCTGGGTTTTGCAGACTCGCTTTTCCCGCACGCACGTAGTACTCTCACTTACCGGGTTCTTTTTGCCACATTCACTTTAGTTCTTTTATGTTTCTGCGCTAACACTTTTCTTGCAGGAAATAAAATGAAAATAAAAATGCTAGTAGGTGATAATGCATGCCAGGTAACCAGCATTTACGGTACACTCATGGTATCGTCGCTTCTTTTCTTTACCGTATCGCACCTTTACTTTTCTACACTCGTATCGCATGTTTTACTTCTCTTAAGACTCTACTCCCCGTTTAGTATAGTACGTTCTATCGTAGTATATCCGTTTAGCATACTCACTTCGTGATGTTCACTTACTACAGCATGTCTCGTGACGCATGTTTTCCTATTACTCATGTATAGCATGTTTCTTTCGTCAAGTCTCCCGCTAGCAGTAGCATGTCTTGTTTTTTCTAGTACTCCCGCTTGCATGTTGTTCATGTTATCGTCGTTTACACTCGTTAGCTTAGCATGTTTGTAAATACTTGTTTCCCGTCGTCACACTTTCATGCTGCGCAACACTTAAACACACTCGTATACGATGTTTAGAGAAATCGACCATAGAGCACTCGATTCGATTTTATGACTCATCACCCTGTAAAACTTAACCTCATCACAAAGAAGGAGCTTGGAGCAGATTCCGAGGGCAGCTCGTTCAAGATCATTCCTTAGTCTAAATAACAAACTTTAGGATTTCGAGATTGTTCGCCTAGTGCGACATAAATCCTCACCCGTTCTTTTAGTGCTTCAGATAACTTATTAGTGTAATATGCTCTAACTCGCTAGTGATTCCGAGTGTTGCCGTCCGATACTGCACAGAATCCTCCTATCTTTCAGAGTTATTTGCAGATAATCAAAGTGATCAGCGTAAACGTAATTCCTATAATTAATCGACAGGATTGAAACTTAAATAAATTCATTTTCAAAATTTAAAGCTCCAACCATGTGATAGTTCAGTGACATTATCGAGGTCCTCTCGAGATCCGCGACGTCCCCTACCTCTCTTCCTTCGACTCCTGAAATAACTCGTTCCGCATCGCGCCTTCACCTATCGAATTTCCTACTATCACACTTTTCGAAAACCCTACCCTTCGATTTTACGAAGATAAAACCCCCGATCTAAATCGAGAGCTTCTCGGTGCGATTTCGATCATTCGAGGTAGAATCGACTATAGTGGTTTGCCTCATAGTGAGCTTTAAAGACTCCAGATAATATAAACCCTATTTAATTTTTTCGTATTAAATAGTGAATTATTTGGCCCACATAAGCGTTCGTACAGTCGAATCTGATGTCATGAATTCGTAGCTTTATTCGATCAGTCGATATCGTTAAGTAGAAATGTCTATTCTTCTGAATGTATTTAGCTACTTACGATATTACGCTCGTTCATTCAAACTGTTAAACGAATGAGATCCGTCCATTCTCATTTTTAAAATTTAAATTTTTACTTTCAAAATTAATATACATTTAAATTAAATCTCAAAGACGCATTTCAGCGGCCGACAGAATCCTAGATCAATATCATTAGGGCCTCCTTACAAGTCAGAAACAATGCTATGTCAGCAAAAACAAACAATCCTACACTCTTAATATGCCAAATCCAGTAAAAGAAGTGTTACCAAGGCTAGAATTGAAATGTTAGACGTGAAGCCGTTATTATAAAGTAGTGTTATCAAACTCAACAAGTATAATGAAATGAATATAAAATGAGATATCATAGCATCTAAGCACCAAGACAGATACCAAGCCTTATTAAGGCACTCTAAAGATACCATTTAAAAAGAGTAGGCATTCAGTGTACCTTCTAATAGAGGTCTTTGAAAGCATTTTATCTATTTGGCCATCCGCATTATACTCTTCCACAATTTTCTTTGCATATGACGGCATGTGCCGTTCAGCTCTGCCAACAAAACAAAGTTGAGAAATTGTCTATTAAAATATCAGACCAAAATAATACAGATTAGCTACACTACCTGTGCTTTCCCCACTGACGGTTTATATATAGATAGTTTCTTATTGTATGGTAATCCAAAGAATATCGACCAAATTCAAGGCCTTTAGGTCCAATCTGCAATAGTATAAAAATTTAGGATTACAGTTAAACAGATATTGAAGAAAACTTATGTAGTGATAACTATTCTGACCGTCATACTTACTAAATTTAAAATGAATGCAATCAAATTACCAACAAATCGAGGAACTTGCTGAGAAGGACCTTTTCCTGAAAGGATTAAAATAGACCATCTTAAAAACCATTGTAAGTGATCTCTGTCCAAAACTTGAGAAATTAGGCATTTAAATAAATAAAGTCCATCCAGCCAAAACAATAAAGTCTTGAACCATTAAAGTTTTTATTTATTGACTTGCCTATGAATTTTTTTAGCATAAAAAAGGCTGGTATCGATTGAGAACAGAAATGGAAATAAATTCTGATGTTTTTTTCTAAACATATAGTAGGATGATAAATCCAACAAGAGATAGTTATACATAAAAAAGGGGTAAGGGCCCAAAATAGTCCCATAACTAATAACAATAGTCCAATTTACTCCATGAGTTTTCTAATGCTCCAATTTAGTCCCACACTATTAAAAGTTGCTCCAAATTGATCCCAAATCATATTTTCCGTAAAATTTAACGATGGACTGCATGAATTGAAGGGTTTTTTGTCTTTTATGTAATTCTTCAAAATTTATGTGATTTATATATAAATTTCTTTTTTATTTATTTTTGAAAAATTATAATTATTTAATTTGCATTAATAAATCTCTTCACAACAGTCATCAATTTTTTCAACTGAAAGTTTTAAAATAATCAATAATTATACAGTAAGAGCTCACATATTCTGAATTAATATGAATTACTCGATTTCAATTGAAATTTTTTTATTAGAAAATGTGTTTTAAATAGATGAAGTTAAATTAAAAAACTAATGAATGAATTTATTTACGTTTAAGACATTATATGTGAATAATAAAATTAAGCCATTGATGGCAAACCACTAATATTCTTACACAAAAAATTTTTGGAATATATATATATATATAAGGCTGTGTATTCAAACGATTTAACAAAAAATTTCACTTGATGTGATGACAATTGTGAGTAGATTTATTATGCAAATTAAAACTTTTAAATTTTCAACAACAAATAAAAAAGAGATTTACATACAAATCACATAAATTTTCAATAATTACATAAAAGATAAAATTAGTCTTGAATTCATGCAGGCAACAATCAAATTCAGCGGAAATTAAGATTTAGGACCACTTTGGAGCAACTTACAATAGTCTAGGAATAAAATAAAGCATTTTAAAACTCTGTGACTAAATTCGACACTTATTAATAGTAAGGAGACTATTTTGGGCTTATACTCCATAAAAAGCAATGGCATACCTAACTTGGCTCTATCATCTGCATTAACCGTCTCCATAACAAATGGTTTTCGGCTTCCCTGAAATGCAATTTTACAAGGTGTTCGTCGCCAAACAGGACATTACAAGTGAAATTATTTATCATGTGAATATTCATGCAACTAGTTCCCTTACACTGCTGGTTGTTCCGGTTATCTCCAAAAGATTCTCAACCAGCTTAAGCATTTCACGTCCTCGTTCATTTCTGAATGTTCCATAATGTCAAATATGAGAGAGAACCGTAGAGGAAAAATCAAAAGCTTGACCCGTCAACAATTATGGCATGAAGTTCATTGAGAAGAATGAATAGAAGTTTACACAAATGGTATTCATCACCTGACAGTAATGTATTGTGGGTGTTCAGTCATGCGTAATCCAGAATATTTTGGCACTGCCATGTATCCCACCACAAGGTCCTGAAGTTTGAAGAGCTTAAATGCATCAAAACCCATAGAAAATTAATAGTCGGTGAAAAAAACAAATACTAAGATTCATGATAATCATAAACTTCTTAAAAAAGAGACAGTATAAAAGCAAGATTATTTATCATAAATGATGACTGGCTTGAAACTTGGTATTGGAATCATGAAACTTCCCTAAAGATCATATTATTTTATGGGTAAGTAATCAAATCAAGGAAATGCATTAAATATGCTCTAGATTGCTCTGACTAACAAAATCTTTAAAATTGAAGCAAAAGAAAAAAGAACTCCAAAGGTACACAAAGATGGAGTCGGAGGTAAATGACTGCTTGGAAACTTCTGTAAGCAATTCTTCTAATGCTTTAAGTCATCATCTCAATCTCAATAGTCCGGGATTTAGTCATAGGAAAAGGGTGACTATAAGCAAGCTATATAAGAATAAAATCCCCATGTCTGTGCTTTGTGAAATGTGCACGGACACTCTATATTCAATCATGAGCAAGATGCAAAATTTTGTTTCAAAAAAGCATTATATACACAGTACTCGTTGCAGTGTTTTTACTAATAATTAACTAAAGCACTTTCACCTTCTAAATCCAGCTTTTCCTATTGTAAGACGATATATTTTGAAAAGAGATTTGAAGTTTACTAGAGGATTTCCACTCTCCTTGACACAATATTAATGGAAGCCACTCGCAACGTATGCATTTTATTTACATCAATTGAATTTGTGAAAAAGTGAAGTTGAAGTGCACTCAGAAGAGCATACTCACTGCCAACGCATTTGTGTAGTCAAAACAGCTGCAAAAAATATAAACAGAAGGGAGGGTCAGTCTTAGATTTCAGTCCAAGCTAGATATAAAAAATTTGACCACCAATATAATGCGGTAAATTAGAAAGCATGAGACAAGCTACAAGTGACTACTTAAAACAAGAAGCGAAAGAAGATTTATGTCACTATCCTACAAGCCTCAGGAGAAGCCACACTACAATCGATAAATATCTATTTAATCTGGCAATATAAGATAGACAATGCGCAATGGATTTAGCCATCACTGAACTGGGTTTTTCTTGAATTCAAGAATACAATCATGGCAGCAGCACGACAAGCAATATTTCGTAAAATAATAATTTACTAGAATGTAAAATTAGCTAGTGAAACAAACTAATTTTCACCGAAGGGTATATTTGGCAGACAAGGTGCACTCATAATCTCAATTTCAGCAATTCTTTAAGATATAACATTAGTCTTTACGTACCTGTAACATGATGGAGCGATGACATCAACAAGTTCATTTGCTGGTAGGCAAAAGTAAGGAACCTGCTCTCTTAAAGTGTTTTCATTAGTCAGGTCTTAGAAGAGTTTAATGTAATAAGGTATACTTTAAAATAAAAGTAACAAAATCACACCTCTTCAATATGGCCATCCAAGTGCTTCAAGTGAACCTGTCAGCGCCACAAAATAATAAAAAGTCCGTCCAGGTTGCTTTGACAAACTTTCTACTTAAGTTACAGCAACAGAAAATTTTTGAAGAAAAATTGAATGATCACGGGTAAATAAAAAAGCAATGACCAAAAGAAGTGAAGAAATAAAGTTTCCATGTGGGCGTTTAAAAGGATGACTAGAAATTCTAGCAAAGTTATTTAGAGGCGTCAAAGTTACATGAACATCTGAATCCATGGAATGGGAAGTAGACCATGGCAAAGCGTTTACATAATCAAATGACATCACTTGCAGTCCCACAAATAAAGAAAATAAAACTAATAAAGCATGGTATTCCAATTCAACTATTCTAACTTTGTGATCGATTAAATCTTTATTTATACATTGATTTGGAACCGAACTCTTTGTAAAGGAAGCTAACTATTCACATCATTGAACTGCGAATAGAATCACCCTCACAGACAAAGAACAAGATTCCCAACTACAATAGTAACATGGGAAAATGTGAAGGGCAGTTCTAGACTTCCATCTGCCTGCCAACCTTCTCATAACTCAGGTAATCAAACAGACACATTCCATAACATTTCCAGAAGGAGATGAGGTAGACAATTGAGGGGAACAAGAATAGACAGATGAAAAAGAGGGTGAATGGCCTCTATGAAAAGAAGGATAGGTAAGAAGCTGCTCATAAAGAAAGCAATGAGGCCTAAGGACAAAAAAGGGGCAGCTAGAAAACAACCAAAGTAATATCCTATTTATTTAGCTTTCAGAGAAGGTGGAGATGAGGTTCTTTTTTTCTTCTTGAGATTTTGTGAAGAAATGCCGAAGACGAAAATTCCATCTAAGAAGATGGTCCACATTAGTTTTGGTTAAATCAAAGAGGATGGTCAAAAAAGAATTCAGGCAGTCAAGGAGATGAGAACCACACATAGGAACGAAAGTGCTTATGCATAATCAAAAACAAGATAGAGCATTAACAAATAAGTGAGCACTTGTAGCATGAAGCCAGAGCAACCACGTTTTTCACAAATTAAGGAAGGAAAAATGTAGAAAATGAATAGGAACAGAGCAATTAGGCACATAGATATGCCCTTCATCCATCTATAAAGACAAAACGCCTCAAACATTACCAACCTTATAATCTTGCATGAACTCATAATGTACAACCGTTTCTGGATCACTGCTTGCAGCCTTCAAGAATTTATCTAAACCTGGGCGAGTTCCGTTGTCCACTAACACAAGTTGAATGTAGATCATTTATTGATTACTATTTGTTTGTGCCATCCAACATGAGATGTGAAGCTTAAAAATAAAATTTCACCACAAAGAATTCTAACAGAATTATCAAATAATAATAATAATAATAATAACCATTTACCGCAGTTTGTGCCAAGCACATAGAGTTTTTCCAAACCAAGAAACTTCTCCACAGATCTTAGTGCTGCAGGTAAGAAATCAATCTGCATATCAATAGCGGCAAGTTATAACAATGCTAGAATTCACATCTCAAACAAAAATAAGAAACAAGAATGTACCTTGAACTTGGCAACCAACACCACAAAAAAGAAGACGCTTCACTCCAGCAGCCTGTTGATAAGAATGCAAAGTTTTCGTTAAAAAAACAAAGCAAAAAACAAACATGAGCATAATAACAATAAAGCATGAGACTTGCAATGTAAAAACAAGAAATACACTCTAAACTTGCAGCCTGATGGGCTATTAAGGAGCACAACAATAATATTTATTAGCTCCATACTAGAAGGGCGTTTTGCATTGCTCTACTTCAAAATATATAACGTACAAAAAAAAATGAAAATTTTCAGTTCCAAACTCCCAGTGAACATGTGCTTTCATTAGTATATAGTAGGGCAAGACAAGAGAGATACAAGAATGTTTAGAAAATTGAATAGAGGTTATTAATTGAAACAAATGTCATATTTTCATTTTCTAATAAATTAAGATCATTATTTATACAATAAGCTCAAGTCTTCTTAGGTCTACCTCTGCCTTTCTTAACATAAGCTGAATCTAAAATATCTACTCTTCTAATTGGATCATCAGATGGTCAACATTTAATGTGACCAAACCATCTAAGACGACTTTCTTTAATTTTGTCCATCACTAGAGCTACACCAACCCTATCACAGATATATTCATTTCGCATTTTGAATCGAAGAGTAATGGCATTCATCCACCTAATCATTCTCATCTCGGCAACACTTAACTTAGTTTTATGCTTCTCTTTTCAAGGCCAACATTCAGCACCATAGAGCATTACAGGTCTCACCACCATCTTATAAAATTTTCCTTTCAGTCTATGCAGTATTTTTCTATCACACAATAGGCCCGAAGCATTCCTCCACTTCAACCAACCAAATTGAATTCTAATAATAACATCCCCGTCAATATCACCATCACTTTGAACAATAGACCCGAGATATCTAACGCGTTCGGATCTTTTAAAAATTACTAATACTGATATTTTGTGCCCTAATTTTTGTACAAAATCGTCTTGGTTCGTATCAAATGATATCGGAGTTCGATTTCTTGGATACCAACCACCATATCGTATTATAGCTGTGCCGCTTTCGTATGGAAGAATACAAAGAAAAAAGGAGCAGGGATGGGATAAGACCATGATCTAAGTAGTGAGTTTTACCCAAGATTCATGGGGGGGAACACTAGACGGAGAAGAAAGTTGGGATTGCGATGCTAGGGTTTGAAAGTTGAAGATGTTGATTTTCAAGGGGGGAGACGCGCATGGGTGGGTGTACCAGGTGACGATATTTCTTGGTGAATAGACTCGATGAGAAGAAGAAGCTCATGGCGACAAGATTATGTTTTAAGGGAAAATCCCTCGCATAGTTTCAGTGGAGGGAGGATAGATACCCTATATGCTTTAGGGAATTTAAGGACTACTTGTAGGAAGTTTTTAAAAGAAAGAATTGCTAAAAACCTAATCAATGCATTCATAAACGGGCTTAAATAGGTCATTACAACGTTTTCACAAACAAACCACAAACTTCTTCAATATTCTCCATTTTCCAAAAGAACCCTAAATAAGGTCTAATTCTCAACAATTTCCGAGCCATGCAGGAATGAGACCAACAAGAGCAATTCTCTTTATTGACTCGAGAGGGGACCTTCATGTAATATATGGAGAGATTTGAATTATTGTAAGTATAGTCGAGGGAGATTTTTGAAGCTGTATTGGAGAGGAATTTTATGAATGGTCTAAACCCCAACGTCCATGCAGCACTTCGTCCGCTGAGACCGTGAAGCTAAGAAGAAATTATAGAATTAGTGTAATTGGTTGAAGATAAAAATATAATAGAACAGCCTAATAGGAGAAGCAAAAGCGGAGCGTCATACCGAAATGCTACAACCACGACAATACCAAAAATTCAAACAGTGGAAGTCCAGAGGGAGACTCTCTGGGACATGAATAATGAGTTACGACCGAGGGCGACATTCAAACTCCTTGCAGAGACAGATTCGGAGAAACAAGCAAAGTAGTTATATTTTCGGTAAGACAAAAAGTTTGTTCGAGGACACCATTGTAAGAATTCGACATTACAAGTTCTCACAGTGTGTGACGAGGAGGCATCCACCATAAGGACAAGGTGCTTCTTTGGATATGGAGTATTGTTACGCCGATGCCTAAGACTACTTTTTTTATTAGCCTAAATAGGGCTTAATATCTTAAGGGTAAGCAGGCATGAAATTGTTGCCTTAAGTCATAGGGTTAGAATTTTAGAGAGATTTCCTGTCACGCGACCCGGGACTTGGGATTAACATAAAAAGGAATAGACGGTCGGACAGTATAAATCAATTCCCTCTATTTTTGTCACTAAACAGTTTAATATTCAAAATTTATGAAAGAACCACTAAATAAAATAATTAAATTAACAAGTAGAAATGTGTAACTTTCTAATCGTTGTTGTCGCCTCTTATATACATTTGAGTCTCTTTTGTTCATCTTATTCAAATGTTTAAAATCTACATGAAGGATTTTTAAAAGAACATAATAAGTTATCTAAAGATAACCCAGGAGTAATCATACTTCTAAACTATAGTAACCAAAGGAAAGTAATTAATAGGCATGCTGGTCTTTCATATTTCTATAAAAAATCTTATAATATTCTAGTTTTTCATATTTGTATAATAAATCTTATATATACTAATGCGTGTGTCAATAATCATTTTTTAGATGAAAATTTTCAAGTCTTCTCTATGCATTAACTTCAAATTTACTTTTACTTTATACTCTACATACATATTGTCTCTATGGAGACTACCGCCAAAAAATTATAACACGCTCACGGTAGATATTGCCCCGTTAGTACAAAGATTAGTGATGTAAACAACACAATTGTCTAAGATGAAAAAGCCTTACCCTGACTAATATTATCTCGTCGACACAACGATTAGCAATGTACACATCACAATTGTTTGGGCAGTTAAGCTCTGGTCTACTCACCCTAGCCAATATTATCCAACCAGCAAACCAATTAGCTATCTAACCATCACAATTATCTCGAGTGATAGAAAAACTCTACGCAAGCCAGTACACTAGCGTTCTCTGCCTATAACATTAAGGGTGAACTCCTCAGAACATGCATATACAAGCATTCTTATATAAGCTATATTATTCTTCATAGGATACTAACATGCATATCTACTCTTTCTTGCACCATTCAGCATACATATCTCCAATAACATTCATTCTTCCCATCTCATACATATCTCTTACTTATATCATACATATATTTTTCAATCGTACATATCATGTCTATGTTGCATATCATATGTAGAATGCATATCACATGTATCATACAAATCATGCATCTATGCATATCTTTCATGCATCACGTTCATGCATATCTTGTATATCTTTTTTCATGCATAATTTTTCTATCTAACAATATAAAAAATTTGTTTTAATATAAGTCTACTGAACTAAAGCATACATGAAATCCACATATATTTTGAAATAAAAAAATTATTAAAATTTAGAAATGTAATCACTTACTTCAATTATCAAGTTAAATTTTTAATCTTCAGTAACTAGCTCGATGTCGGGATAATCTATATGTTGATCTTAATATACTATAAAATATAATATCAAACTTTAAGATTTAAGCATATTCTCTTAATCGAGTTATTCTTCTTAGCATATGATTAATTTACTTGAATTTACAAAGCTGTTCTACATATAGCTTTCACACGCTTGCTTCGAACTCATCTTTCCGAGTAAAAAATTGAGGAATTCAGAATATCTTGGCTCATAAGGCAATTTTAAAAAAATATAATTAATTAGCTTAAATGTGCCTTAAACAACTTCTCGGCAACCAAACACTTCTTCGAGTTTCTAAAACTTCTTCTCACATCATCCAATCTTCCCAATATTTCCTTCCCTTGCGCTGATTTCGTGCTAAATCCTTGAAACTCGCAAACCACTTACGACACTTATGACACAAGTTTAACGCCTCTGACGACTACCCGAAATAAAAAATACACAAAAAATAAAGGGAAATCTCAAAACAGAAATGTAAGAAAGAAAAGAATTTTCTAGAATATCGCTAAAGAGAATTTCACACTTACCAATTTTTCTCCAGAGCCCTAAACCGAGGTCTGTGGCTTACTAGGTGCCCGTTCAGTTGCCTCGGCTCGCGCCCTGCTCGTCCTGCTACAGTAGCACGAGCAGAACTCCTGTCAAGCGTGTCTGAACAGGGAGGGAATCGGAAATGGGAAAAAGGCACGACACTTTGCGGCTCTTTTGTAATCATTGTGAGCCGCTCGCCACTTTCTACAGTGAAGGATCGGGAAATTTCTCATTGTCAAGCCACTTGAGCTTCGCGGGACAAGGAAAATCAAGATGAAAAAGAGATCAAGGGCTCTGGATGAAGGATCTCACCCCATTTGATGCTTATATCGGATGGTAAGTGGGTTGACATAGCAATACGTGATTAGGGAGGGTTAATTAAAGATTAAATAAATTTAATTAACTTATAACTTCTAATTATTAAATCTTTCAATCTATTAATAATTTATACATAGTATTATATATTGAATTGATGAATTTTAGTGTAGAATTTTATAAAATTAATTCGATTGAAATCCGAAGCATGTCAAAATTTAGGATACATTTTAAGAAGCCAAAAAATATAATCTGATTTCTCAAAATTAGTTATTAAAATCTCCCCTCCTTGTAAAATATTATCTTCAAGCATCAGTTATATATATTATGAGGATGAAACATAAGATGATTACAAAAGTCTGTTTCTTGTGAAGTGATAACCAAAACATATGTGATAAACTATGCATCTAATAAGTCCAACATAACACCCAAAAGACAATTCATCCATGAAACTCTATGCCTTAGAATCAATGGCAAAATGCTCTTCGGGTTTCTGATGAGTTAATGAATAACCGTTGGGTGACTGCTCTGCCTTAGCAGCTCACTACAAGTTACAGTGCCACCTTCCGTTATCTTATGCTAACCATTTCTAAAAGTAGATCCTTTCAGAAAATTCCTCCAGGTTGGATCCCTTTCTAAATGAACATCAAATGTGGATCTCTGAACAACATGAAATTACTCCACTGATGCCCAGGCTTCTGCATAAGTAACACACCTTCATCTCAAATAAATATTCACCTCGATGATGTTTTTCATACTTATCACAGGATTGTACAGTGCAACTGCCAGCATGGCTAATAACTCCACCAGTGTAGGACTTTATCTTTTCCCCAATAGACTCCTCCTGAATAAACAGTTGGTGTCACTTCTTTCGAACTGTTCCTCTTCTACAAATTTCTACGCTTCTGAGTTTGTCGATACTTCAATGTGTCGTTTATCATCAGTAAGAATATTGTCGACTCAAAAGATGTGATGTGATTAGATGGGTCAAGTTTTCCTCCATAGAGTTTTAGGGTTGGGATCTTAAAGCATTCGGATGCTTCAACTTCATAGATCTACTAGAAAAAACATTTTATGACGGATTTGACAGTGGGATATTGATGTGTCCTTGCTAATCGTGGACTAGGGGATCAGATCCTACGGTGTTGGGGTACTATATGTCGTCGCTTACACTTTGACATTGTGATAGAACTCTTCCTGCAAGGATGCTTGTCCTCTTGCACGCAAGGGCTACTAATTGGGATAGTGGAGCCACCCCATGTGCAAGTGTTTTCCTAATCATCTCTATCATCTACTCCTTGAGTTTGTGGATCTGTTGAGCTACAAATCTCTTGCGCACTCCATATTGCCTGTATTTTTGTGATGGCTTTCTTCTCCTTGTGTTTCTCCTCTTCTTTTTTACGGCATAATCCACGCTCATCGTACCTTTTAGGATATTGAACCTAGATTTGTCCCTAAACCATGTCCAAGGAAAAGAGCGTAAAAGAAAAGAGAGAAAATGTCTTGAAGAATGGTTGAAGATACAGACACAAGGAAGAGAAATAATAAGAAAATGCCTTGGTATTTAGATCTCTTTTTAGACCAAAAGACCAAAACTTCGAGAGGAAAAAAATCCTTATTACATTTAATTCCCTCTAGTTATAGTGATTAGACCATAAAAAATCATATTTTTGTCTATTCAGCCAAAACTCTAGGTTGTGGATCCCTCGGATCATGGTCGCTCTTGGCTCCCTTGGTCTATAACTTTGAGAAGAATTGGCCTTGTGTTGATATGTGAGAGACTAATTTTCGGTGTCTTACTTCGAGTGTTATGCCGCTTTCTCATCTTCAAACACTTGCCTCCAACCGCTCGTCCTTATGAGAGTCAACTTTGGTCCCTCAATCTTGGACATTTGGCCTTAGTCGTTTCATTTTTCAAATCTATGGTGACGCCCGGCAACCCCATTTACTTCTGTCTACTCAGAGTGGCTCTTGCCAATCGATACATTCCAAGTCATTTGATTCTCAATAATCTAAACCGTCTAATGTGTGATGATTTGGACCGTCACTTTTTGGACATAAAATATTCCTTTGTCAAAAAGCATGCCGTAAAATGTCTCCAAAGTACAAATGGTAAAAAGATTAAACTTATATAATAGCACATCTAACTAGATAAATGTAACAAATCATCCAGATGAAAAAAAAATGTCTCAAAAGTATGTAATATTTGACACCAAGAAAATACATTTACGGAAAGGAAAATCAAATTGAAATTCAATTCTATAGTTCACAGGTGTTATGTAGGTCAGTTAACAGACATGAAGTAGACCACTAAATTAAAGAAAGAAATATTAAAACACTAGAAAAGATATCTTCCAAGAACATGAAAGAATTGAAGATGTTAACTAAAAGAGAAACTATGACCTCAATGATGGCAAGGGTATCCAGGTTGGGAGATAGGGTTGGCTTAACACCTTTTGCAGCAAAAACTTCATCAGGTGTCCTGCGATAGATGAACTCCATTACTTCATGAATCATTATATCAAAGAAAGTATACTTGAATCATTAATCAAACAAAACACACCTGCGGATTAGATATATAACCATGGAATTAAATTTAAGGGTAAGTAGCGATGTTAAAATGTACTAAGCCAGATTTAATAGCAAAACGTGCACTTGGGAATCTGAAGAAGTACCTGGCTAAAATAGGTCTTGGGCTAAGCCTGTCCTCAGGGTCACTGCATAGCATAAGGCAGAAAATGACCCTTTTTAATAAGCAAATTAACATCAGGGCCAGCCAGACTACCAAGAATCTGCAGATTATGAAATTATAAGCTCACCTTTGTACACAAACAACAGCTTCAACCAAATTTGCTTTTAGCATTTCTACTGCAATTGTTGTCACAATACCTGTCCATTGAGCTCCTGGATAACCAAAAAGAAATATTTTCAGTAAAATCTGTTTCTTCCACTAAGCTCACTTTGTTAATCAAAATTTTGTGTTTCACAACCCAGTCGAAAGCACTTTTATGGGTATGAATATTAGCTACAGCTGCTTAAAAGAAGTCATTAAATAAGTTCCTTGAGCTATAACCTTCAGATCAACCACTACTGCAATACAGTACAATATGTATTGCAACTTATAAGCAAGAAAATACAACAACAACAACAACAAAGCCTTAACCCACTAAGTGGGGTCGACTACATAAATCCTTTTTCTCCATTTCGTCCTATTTAGTGTCAAATTTTCATTTAATTCTAATAAATTAAGATCATTTTTTATGCAATAAGCCCAAGTTTTCCTAGGTTTACCTATGCCTTTCTTAACATAAGTTGTATCTAAAACATCTACTCTGCTAATCGGATCATCAGGTGACGTTTAATGTGACCAAACCATCTAAGGCGAGTCTCTCTAATTTTATCCGTCACTGGTGCAACACCAATCCTATTACGGATATATTCATTTCGCATTTTGTCTCTAAGTGTAAAGCCACACATCCACCTAATCATTCTCATCTCGGCAACACTTAACTTAGCATTATGCTTCTCTTTTAAAGGCCAACATTCAGCACCATAGAGCATTGCAGGTCTCACCACCAACTTATAAAATTTTCCTTTCAGTTTAAGCGCTGCTTTTCTATCACATAATAGGCCGGACGCATTTCTCCACTTTAGTCAACCAATCTGAATTCTACTATTAACATCCCCATCTATATCACCATCTCTTTAAACAATGGACTCGAGATATCTAAATCGTTCACACCTTTTAATAATTTGATCACCCAAAGTTACACTTCTGTCACTAGAGCTACTATTACTAAATTACAGTCCATCTATTCACTTTTAGTTCTACTCAAACGAAGACCTTTAGACTCCAATGTAGACCTCCATAATTCAAGTTTTTCCTGAGCTTTTTCTCTCGTCTTATCCACGAGGAGGATATCATCAGCAAAAAGCATACACCAAGGTACATCCTCTTGTAAATGCCCAGTAAGAGCATCCATAAATAAAGCAAAAGATATGGGCTTAAAGCCGATCCCTGATTTAAACCAACAAAAATAGTAAAATATTTGGTCAATCCTCCTTCAGTTCGAACACATGTAACAGCTCTAGTATACATACCTTTAATGACTTGAATATAAGTCATATCAACACCTTTCTTCTCAAGGACTCTCCAAAGAACATCTCTAGGAACCCTATCGTAAGCTTTTTCTAAATCAATAAAAATCAAATGTAGATCCTCCTTATTATCTATGTACTTCTCCATCAAACCTCTCAATAAATGTATAGCTTCCATAGTAGACCTGCCCGACATAAATCCAAATTGATTATGAGAAACCTTGGTAATACGTCGTAACCTATGTTCAATTACCCTCTCCCATAATTTTAAAGTATGACACATCAATTTAATTCCTCTATAATTTGCACAATCTTGTGCATCTCCTTTATTCTTAAAAATGGGACCTAAATACTCTTCCTCCACTCCTCAGGCATCTTTTTAGTTTTAAAATAATATTAAAAAGTTTAGTAAGCCAAGAAACCCCAAAATCACCTAAACATTTCCACACTTCAATTGGGATATCATCAGGTCCTACAGACTTTCCACCATTTGTTTTCTTTAAAGCCTCCTCAACTTCTTTTCTACTAAAGCGACGGTAAAAATGAAAATTTTTAATATTGTTAACGTATTAAGATCACTAAGGTCGATCGTATTTTCAGGATCTTCATTAAAAAGTTTATCAAAATAACTCACCCACTTATGTTGAATATCATTTTCTAAGGAAATCACTTTTTGATTTTCATCTTTAATACACTTGAGTTAAATCTTTACTTCTTTTTTCTCTTTGTTTGGCTAGTTTATACATATATTTTTCACCCTTCTTAGTATCTAAGATATTATAAAGATCACTAAAAGCAGAATTTTTAGCGTCACATATTATTCTTTTAGACTCCCTACGGGCCGTTTTATATTTTTCTCAGTTCTCTACGCTATTACATTTAAACCAATTTTTATAACATAACTTCTTATATCTCATCTTTTCTTGCACATTATTATTCCACCACCAACTATTTTTATTTATAGAAACTTTTTCTTTAGATTCTCTAAGTACATCTTTAGCTACTTGTTTAATAGTATTAGTTAATTTTTCCCACATAATATTTGCGTCTTCATGAACATCCAAAATGCTTAAATCTTGAATTTTACTCATAAAAATAATTTTATTTTTGTCTTTTAGGTACCCCCATCTAATTCTGCGATGTTGAATCATAGTATTCTTTATTTTACAACTCTTCGTCTTAAAATCTATAACTAATAATCGATGTTGGGTACTTAATTCCTCACTTGGAATGACTTTACAATCCTTACAATCTCGACGATCTCTTCTTCTCATAAGAAAATAATCAATTTGAGTTTTATTAGATTCATTCTTATAAGTAATAAGATGTTCATCTCTTTTCTTGAATAAAGTTATTAGTAATAATCATATCATACGCTAAAGCAAAATCTAAAACGACTCTACCTTCTTCATTAATCGCTCTATAATCGTAGCTCACCATGAATATTTCGAAATCTTCTACCACTCTACTAACATGTCCATTTATATCTCCTCAAATAAAATTTTTTTCTTCAAGAGGTATCGAGTCGTATTAAGTCTTCTAAATCATTCCAGAATTTATCTTTAGAGCCAATATCTAAACCAACTTGAGGAGCATAAGCACTTATAATATTAAAAATCTTAGTATCAATAATATAAGTGTTATAATTATATCTCCAACTCTATTAATTTAACAACATGGTCTTTCAAACTCTTATCTATAATTACACATATATCATTTCTAGTACGACTCTTACCTAAATACCATAGTTTAAAACATAAGTTATCAATCTCCTTAGTTTTTTTCTCCAACCCATTTAGTTTCTTGAATACATAAGCTATTTATCTTTCTATGAAACATAATATCGACCGATTCCATTAATTTACCATTGAGAGTACCTATATTTCATGATATTATCCTAATACTAGTATCATGGACTAACTTTTTTACCCGCATCCGTCCGTAATGTGGGATCCCTTGCTTACTTGACACTACACCCAGGCGCTGGTGTAGCGGCCCTTGCACACTTTCCACCGTGTTCAGGTCATACAGCGCGTCGCTTCCAGGAGACGCCCTAGCACATACACAATGATCAAAAGGATTCATGTCATGATTTTTTTTCGACAAGTTTTACGCTGGCTGTCAACTACCTAACGCAACCCACCACTTTTCACATCAAGAAAATAAATAAATAAATAAAAACAAAGTCATTTTCTGTCACATCATACATGAACCATTACAAAGACGATAGCAATCAAAGGGAAGACTGCAAACAGAAAGAATACAAGCATAGAAAACTGTATGAAAAAGACTTGTTCAGAAAGCACAAGTTAAACGCTTCCAAGCTTTATATACAGTGAAAAAGAATGATTTTGAAGCCATGCATGGAATCCTATAACTGCAGGAAATCGAGCATAATATTCCAGCGACTGTATCCAGCAGTGTCTATGTCAGCATAAAGTTGATGCTTCAGAAAGAACGTCCAACTCATGAAATGATAAATCTCTCTTTATCATAAAAAGTGTGGATGGGAAACTTAAATTATTTATGCAATAAAAAAGACAAACGCTAATAAAAGATAACTGCCTTTCTTAAGGAATAGCAGCCCATGTATTACAACATGATCAAGGATAGTATATCTACAAGCTAAACTTCAAGTTCACACTTATTATACTGAGGACACACTCAAAGAAGAGAGAGAGGTTGCACAATATCTCAAAAGGATAAATGCATTCCCACAAGCAGTGCTGAAAAAGAATAGCATTCTGCTTTCCCAGTAAACATGAAAAATATGAGTATCAATACCTTCAACAGGCTTTATTTTTCTAGCATATATCAATTCCTCGTGCACACCAAAGTAAATTTCATCTGAGCTACATCCTCGTTCTCTTCCATGCACTGCAGGTTCTAAAGCCTAAGAAAAAGTAGGACTTTATACAATAACACACCACTTAATAAAATACATAATTAATGATAACAGACATTAAAAATTCAAACATGTAGAGGAAGGTAAACTTCACCATAACCTAAAGAGTAAAGACATCAATTTAAAACTAAAAACGTCAATTTAACTAAATAGAGAAAACACTGCATCATATCAAACTTGAATCTGTTGTTTGAGCATAGACTGCAATAAAAGAGGACAGATAAAGAGAAAATGGTATAAGTCAATGATGAATGGTAAAATGTCTTCAATACATGAAACATTTCCTTACAAATCACAAGTAGCACAAGTAGCTTTAGTGTGAAAAAAACACCAAAATATTTGCTCCTATGATCCGTAGCTTTGGTACCGTTCTCAAGATACATAGCTCCATCCAAATAAGCCTACATGTAAATCCCAATATAGCAATTGATGGTATTCCAATAGGCCTCAAGCCCAAAACCAGGTCCTATAGAGTTAGAATTAGTAAATAATTAAGCTGGTCTAAGTGCTGATTGCTCTTGTCAACAACTATATTTAATGATGATATAAGTTCTATGAAAAGAGTTATCAGTGGTGTCAAAGCATTGAAAGATCACTTCACGTATACACGCCTAAAATGCTTGAGTACATAAAAAAGTGACGACTGAAGTTGAATAAGGAATGTGCAAGAAAGCTATTCCACCTCAAAAAAATAGTTTTAAGGAAATATGGAAGAAATGATTGAAAGTAGTTCTTATTTCGGCTCTAAATAAAATAAAGTTCTAGTTTGATAGTGCACTGAAAACAAGTATATTCAGATAAAGGAATTTGGGGACCAACAGATAGATTTGTTAAAATTTTGGATAAAGAGGAGAAAAACTCTCAAAGTAATGCCACCTCCATCTTGGAAAAAAAAAACCTTCAGAATAGTGTGTGTTCATATATTACACGGTGCATTCATAAAATTACAATTCTATTGAACGTAACAAAGAATACATGATGGATTAACATGCTTTAGGCTGTTTAGAATTATGATCGAAGATAGGAACTTTCTAGTATATATGTGGGCTTCGAAAATTGGAACCCATCTCTTCTAAGATAGTTTGTTTCAAGCCAAGCTTTCAGAAGGCGAATTACAATTTAAGATAAGACAAGCCAAAAAATTTGCTCACATTTTATAATGATTTCATAATTGGATTCCAAACTCCTGCGTATAAGCTCCTATTGTTAATTATCATTCTAGTCGATGAGAGAATTTTAATGAAGGGAATTTATTAGGTGTTAAATGCTCAATATATAATAGTAACAATTCGTTTTAG
The DNA here is from genome assembly GCA_022702705.1 of Papilionanthe hookeriana x Papilionanthe teres. Classification (NCBI taxonomy): domain Eukaryota; kingdom Viridiplantae; phylum Streptophyta; class Magnoliopsida; order Asparagales; family Orchidaceae; genus Papilionanthe; species Papilionanthe hookeriana x Papilionanthe teres. Next base: position 92,743,726 of record CM040433.1, read on the forward strand.
AATTGAAGACTTTAATTATCATTAGTTTATAGTGTATGATAGAGGGATGGAGATGAATCCAATGAAGATCACATAATTTCAATGTCCCGGATTTTCATGAACTCTAGTCTATTTAGTTAGAGAAAATGGTAGATCCAACTTGACCAAATGATCCTTGTCTGTAAGGTTTCTAATTTTGATTGATCAATTTATATTTTTTTAATTTTAATTTCAAAACATTCAAAATTTTTAGAAGTATCTAAAAATAATCTATGCTAAAATTGAGGTAAGAAAAAATCAAAGGAATAAATACTAAAAATGTATAGCCATGAGCAATGGCTACTATCATGTTGAATGAAATTGATTTCTAAGTTATTGGCGTTCGAGCTCGAGATCAACGCTAGAGGAAAATCATTGCGTCTCTGCGACTCATCATAAGTGTTAAGCCTCTGTGAGCTCGATGGGAGGAAATTACGAACAAGAGGGCATACGCAAACTCGATCGAGAGGGAAACAAATCACTAGGACTCTTACCTACTCATTTGCATGGACTGAATAGAAATATTGAGCAAGTGTTTTTCAATTATTAATTAAAACTAATTTATTACCGCTACGCTGCTCACTTTGCTACTCCTTCAAAGAATTGAAGCTACATACGAGCGAGCAAGTGCGCTTCTCTCACAATGCACGAGCTTTGCATGTAGGCACTGCATGATTGAGCCAACGTGGACTATAGTCACTTAGAGCTGCTTCGCACTTTGAAGTGCACCTTTAATCTCATGCAAATTCTAAGAGTTGGAGACGAGTTAGCTACCAATAATTACTTCGTGAGCCAATAATCTAAGGCTAATTGGCCAAGATTTCAAAGACCCCGCAGTCCCTATTTTCATGCCACAAGGAGATTCAATAGTCTTTGGTTTCTAGAAAACATTTTTATAATCCATCCAAGGCCCTAGTGGTCATGACGTTTAAGAGCTAAAATGTCTCTAATTCTTTATATCAGACCAAGTCAATGATGATCTTTGGCTTCCAAAAAATGCAAGCCATATTCTATTCAAATTTGAAGTATCCGTGGCTCATAGGACCAAAAAGTTCTAGTTTACCTTACCGCAAAGTAGGTAGTCTTTGGCTTTTAAAAGGCACAAGGAACTGCACATATTTGAGATGGAGAATTAGGATTTTTAGACGACACAAAAGGTCTCTATTTACTTGCTCAAGTAAAGATGACCGTTTGTTTTTAAATGGCTCAATAATTCATAATCTATCTTAAGCCATAGTTGTCATAAGTATCAATAAGACATCTGAATCTACAATGTAACTGGAACAAAAATTGATGCAGGTCATTGGCACCACAAATTTGAACATGTGAGCGAGAAAGGAATGAAGTCACTACTTTCTAAGAATTAGATTTTTTTAATTTTTTTTAGCAATGATCACATCATAGAATTAGATTTTTTTTGTTTTATTTCATGGCACCACAAATCTATCTTAATTTTTTTAACACTGTCGTTGTCGGTCTCAAGTCCGGATGTGAAAAGTGGAGGGTTGTGTTAGTTAGTCGACAACCAGCGTAAAACTTGTTGAAAAGAAAATCATGACGTGAATCATTTTGATCATTGTGTAAGTGCTAGGGCGTCCCCTGGAAGCGACGCGTTGTATGGCCTGAATACAGTGGAAAGTGTGCAAGGGCCGCTACACGCAGCGCCGAGTGTGGTGTCGAAGTAAGCGAGGGTTCTCACATTACGTGACGGATGCGGGTAAGAAGTTAGCTACGATATCTTAATATTAGTGATAGTGATCTCTGGAATATAGGTACTCTCAATGGTAAATTAATGGAATTGGTTGATATTATGATCCATAGAAAGATAAATATCTTATGTATTCAAAAAACTAAATGGGTTGGAGAAAAAGCTAAGGAGATTGATAATTTAGGTTTTAAACTATGGTATTCTGGTAAGAGTCGTGTTAAAAATGGTGTAGGTGTAATTATAGATAAGAGTTTGAAAGATAATGTTGTTAAAATTAATAGAGTTTGAGATATGAATTATAACGATTTAAGCATTATTATCGATACTAAGATTTTTAATATTATAAGTTACATACTTCCTCAAGTTGGCTTAGATACGTATCTAAAGATAAATTCGAAACGATTTGAAGACTTAATACACTTGATACCCTCGAAGAAAAAATTTTATCGGAGGAGATTTGAACTGATACGCTGAAGAGTGTAGTAAGATTTCGAAATATTCATGTAGCATGGTTACATGAGCGATTAATGAAGCAGTAGAGCTAATTTAGATTTTGTTTTAACAGTATGATATGATTATTACTAATACTTTATTCAAGAAAAAGATGAAGCATCTTATTACTTATAAGAATGGATCTAATAAAACACAAATCGATTATTTTCTTATGAGAAGTAAGAGATCGTCAAGATTGTAAGGATTGTAAGGTCTATTCCAAGTGAGTGAATTAAGTATCTAACATCGACTATTAGTACTTAGATTTTAAGATGAAGAATGTAAAATAAAAGATACTGTGATTCAACATCGTAGAATAAGCATTGGAGGACTTAAAAGACACAAATAAAATTATTTTTATGAAGAAAATTCAATATTTAAATATTCGGGATGTCCATGAAGACGCTTAATCGTTATGTGGGAAAAATTAACTAATACTATTAAATAAGTTGTGCTAAAGATGTACTTGGAGAATCAAAAGAGAAAGTTTCTATAAATAAAAATAGTTGATGGTGGAATAATAATATGCAAGAAAAGATAAAATAAAAGAAGTTATGTTATAAAAATTGGTTTAAATGTAAAATCTAGAGAACTGAAAAAAATATAAAACGGACAGCAGGGAGTCTAAAAGAATAATCTGTGACACTAAAAATTCTGCTTTTATTGATCTTTATAACATGTTAGATACTAAGGACGGTGAAAAATATACGTATAAACTAGCCAAACAAAGTGAAAAAAAGAGTAAAGATTTAACTCAAGTAAAGTGTATTAAAGATGAAAATCAAAAAATATTTTTCTAGAAAAGATATTCAACATAAGTGGGTGAGTTATTTTGATAAACTTTTTAACGAAGATGTTGAAAGTACGATCGACCTTAGTGATCTTAATATCGTTAATAATAATAAAACTTTTCATTTTACCGTCGCATTAGTAAAAAAGATGTTAATGAGGCTTTAAAGAAACCAAGGGGAAAGTCCGTAGGACTGATGATATCCCAATTGAAGTGTAGAAATGTTTAGGTGATTTGGGGGTTTCCTGACTTACTAAACTTTTTAATATTATTTTAAAAACTAAAAAGATGCCTGAGGAGTGGAGAAAGAGCATTTTTGTCCCAATTTTTAAGAATAAAGGAGATGCACAAGAGTGTGCAAATTATAAAGGAATTAAATTGATGTGTCATACTTTAAAATTATGGGAGAGGGTAATTGAACATAGGTTAAGACGTATTACGAAGGTTTCTCATAATCAATTTGGATTTATGCCGGGCTAGTCTACCATGGAAGCTATACATTTATTGAGAGGTTTGATGGAGAAGTACAGAGATAATAAGGAGGATCTACATTTGATTTTTCTTGATTTAGAAAAAGCTTACGATAAGGTTCCTAGAGATGTTCTTTGGAGAGTCCTTGAGAAGAAAGGTGTTGATATGACGTATATTCAAGTCATTAAAGATATGTATGCTAGAGCTGTTACATGTGTTCGAACTGAATGAGGATTGACCAAATATTTTACTATTTTTGTTGGTTTACATCAATGATCGGCTTTAAGCCCACATCTTTTTGCTTTATTTATGGATGGTCTTACTAGGCATTTACAAGAGGATGTACCTTGGTGTATGCTTTTTGCTGATGATATCCTCCTTGTGGATGAGACATAAGAAAAAGTCCAGAAAAACTTGAATTATGGAGGTCTACATTGGAGTCTAAAGGTCTTCGTTTGAGTAGAACTAAAATTGAATACATGGAATGTAATTTTAGTAATAAGTAGGTCTAGTGATGAAGTGTAACTTTGGGTGATCGAATTATTAAAAGGTGTGAACGATTTAGATATCTCGGGTCCATTATTCAAAGCGATGGTGATATAGATGGGGATGTTAATAGTACAATTCAAGTTGGTTGGTTGAACTGGAGGAATGTGTCTGGCCTATTGTGTGATAGAAAAGTACCGCTTAGACTGAAAGGAAAATTTTATAAGATGGTGGTGAGACCTTAAATGCTCTATGGTGCTGAATGTTGGTCTTTAAAAGAGAAGCATAATGTTAAGTTAAGTGTCGCCGAGATGAGAATGATTAGGTGGATGAGTGGCTTTACACTTAGAGACAAAATGCAAAATGAATATATCCGTAATAGGGTTGGTGTTGCACCGGTGACGGATAAAATTAGAGAGAGTCGCCTTAGATGGTTTGGTCACATTAAACGTCGACCACTTGATGATCCGATTAGGAGAGTAGATGTTTTAAATACAACTTATGTTAAGAAAGGCAGAGGTAGACCTAGGAAAACTTGGGCTTATTGCATAAAAAATGATCTTAATTTATTAGAATTAAACGAAAATTTGACACTAAATAGGACACAATGGAGAAAAAGGATTCATGTAGCCAACCCCACTTAGTGGGATTAAGGCTTTGTTGTTGTTGTTGTTGTCTATGGCAAGCAAAAGAATGATACTTTCACCAAAAGTGGTTCAACAGTGAAGTCTAAAAAGTTAGAGTTAGTTCATACTAATGTACATATCCTACTTCAGTTCAGCCTATCGAAGGTTCCCAGTACTTTGTCAATTTTAGTAATGATCACATCATGAATATATGAGTGTACTTCCTGAAACACAAGTATGATGTGTTTAATGTGTTTAAGAAGTGGAAGGTGAGAATGAGATAGGATTGAAATCGAAGTGTTTCAGATCAAATAATGGAATTAGTATTATGATCAGAAATTCATAATATGTGCATTAGAAAGAATCAGATATGAGTTCAATGTTCCAATAATACCACAGTAAAATGGTGTAGCTGAGCGCATGAATAAAAACATCACAGAACATACATGACTATGAGATTGTACGTAGGCTTGTCAAAATAATTCTGGCCAAAAACAATGAACAACGCAATTTATCTGATAAATCGTTGTTCGTAGATTTCTTTAAATGAAGGTTTACCTAGAAAAGTCTAGAGTAACAAAGAGGTAAATCTATCTCAACTGAAAGTATTTGGATATTCATTATATATTCATGTTGATGCACAAGCATACGTATCAAGTAATAATGCGATTAAAGAGTGTCGTGTATCGATCTCGCAAAGAAAGAGCTAAGAACTATTTTGATGAGTGCATCTTTAGGTTACTAATTGTCTAAACCTAGTTTAGCATAATGCAGATAAGAGTTGGTTTTCTAAAATTCTATTCAAAAGCAAAAACAAAAGATAACAAGGTTGGGAAATACAGAAACTACAGTAGAAAATCTAACGTCATTTCTATAACGGTAATCATGTTATGACTATTAAAGAAGTTAAAATAGTAAATACTTAATGTGAAACGGAACAAGATAAAACAAAAATGAAAGTTCAAGGCTTTATAAATAAATGAACTGCACTTTTCTTTTAACCTCCATGCATAGCACAACATATGAATTTAATAAATATTAGATAATGGTTATACAACAAGTCATAGTTACAATTGAAATTAATGGTTTCTTTTAGAAAAACTAGTAGGAAAGATTTGGTTTATATGAGGATGATTGCAGCTGATAGGAACTAGTTTATGATGTGATTTTAGTTTCAAATTTACTTTTGTATAGACACACTTTATATTGATTTTAGATTATTGTCTGGAGATGATGTCTTGTTGAGGTTAAATTTTATTACATGTTGTGGATTAGTGACTCTTTTATATATATATTGGATGTTTCTGAAATTTTGTGAAAAATAAAATGAAATGTTAATACTGTCTGACTGCAGTTTCCGCTTAATTAATTTTAAGCACTGGGTCGGATTGTCACAAAGCGGTATCAGAACAAGTTTGATCATGATCTAAAAGAACCATTATGATGATTAAATTAATTCATAAGTAATATTCTAATTAAAATCTTTCTTATGTTATTTCAGAAAAATGAAAAATCAGAGGGATGAAGCTAGAGATGATATTGTAGAAGTTGATACACCTCCACAGATTACTGTGAATAGAAATGCATTTACTGAGATCATGGCTGTGATAACGCAGTTGCTTAAGAACTACAGACTCAGGCCAGTTCCAGTGGAAGAGGTCAGATGGATAAGTACTTAAAATTATTTCAGGATATGAGACCGCCTCTTTTTTCTGGAGGAGATCCGATAGATGTTGAAAAATTGTTGCTGAGAGTAGAGATTTTAGGTGAATTGTTTTGTCCTCCAGAGATGATAGTTACACTAGCTAGATTTGCATTAGAGGGAGAGGCAAAGAGATTGTAGTTTGGTTAGTTGCAAGAGAAATTTAGGGGTAGAACCAGCTACATGATTCAGTGGGGCAAGTCCGTGAGCACCGTAGAGACTAGTTCATACCACTATCTGTCAGGAGGCAAATGCAAAGCAAGTTTAGCCGGTTGGTATGAAGTGATCAATCCATTTTGCAGTATGAAGCTAAATTTACCATGCTCTAAAGGTATAGACCTCAATTGACTCCAAATGTAGAGAAGTGTCAGTGATTTTTATCTAGGCTCAGGTATGTGATTAGACAACCATTGATTCCTCTTGGAATAGATGATTATTCTGTGTTGGTGGAGATAGCCAGGATGATTAAGTTGGATCTATAGAATGCTCACAGAAGAAGGGGCATTCAGAAGAGAAGAAATTCAGAGGGATACAGGTTTTCTCAAGGCTCTCAAAGCAAGCAATCCATAAAATCAGGTAGTACATGTGCTAAGAAATTACATTCAGCAGTGTTGACACTTAGTTTGAAGCGAAGTGATGTGGAGTTTAGAAGGCCTCACAAGAATGTCTATCTAGATCGAATACCAGCTTTCGGTGCCATCAGCCAGGACATATGGCGAGGAATTGCCCTAAATTGGGTCAGAGGGCTCCAGCAGATTATAGAAGCAATGCTGCACCGCCTTAGAGGAGCTATGGTAAACCGAGGATAGTCGAATCTTCGGGATCAGTGCCTAATGCAACTTTAACTTAGCATAACATTCAACCTAAAGTATATGCTCTTTCGTAGCAAGAAGCTAAGGACTCCCATAACGTCATCACAGGTGTGTTTTACCTTTAATAATTTTTTTTACCCAATACACCTTTAATTATCATAGGATTGAAGTCATGTAATTCATAAAACAAAAATTTAAATAAATTAATAAACCAACTCAAAATGTTAAATGCGATGATTTTAATGATAAGTATTATATACAAGTTGTAAATGAACCAATACACTTAATGAATAACTTGAACTCAATTTAATTAAGGCTCGATCATGTTGTTCAAATTAGTAAATAAATAAGCTTGAATAATTTTTAAAAGCTCGAAGCTTAAACGGACTAAACATGAACATAGTCCAACTTGTTCGTTTATGTTCACGAACAAACCTGTTTGTCATTCAACAAGTAAGTTGCTAAATATTGGATATTAAGCTCGATAATAACTCGTATTATATATATTATATATTATTTAAAAAAATTAATTAGTTAGAATTTATTTAATTATAGATTTAATAGTAATATATTATCATATCATTTTATTAATAAGTGAATAATAATTTAAGATAAGATATTTACAGTTAAAGATAGCATTAAAAAAAATTCTTATAGATTTTTATTAATCTTGAATGTAATGAGTTTATTTTTTATAATCATCACACTGCAAATGTCAACAACATTAATAGGGATTGACTTATCGTTATTATTTTCTTATTAATATGATTAAGTAAATGATCATCCCTATAACTTTTAGGATTAATTTAATTCAATTATAACATTTGATCTAGTGTACTTCTATCAGTAAAAATTATGTAGCTAATTAGTAAGTTCAAAGATTTTAGAGTTCATAACGACAAAATAGCTGCGATTAGAATTGCAAAATTATTTATTAAATTATTTATATAAAAATCTAACTTTTCACCGGAATTTTTAGCTTTTTTATTAGCTCGTTTAAATAGTTGTTCACTTGTCATAAACAAATCAAGCTCAACCAATATTAGGCAAATCAAGCTTGAAAAATGTATGCAAAGCCAAATCCGAACAATGATATACTCGGCTCGGCTCGGTCGATTACAACCCTAATTATATATCTTTAAAGTAAGTCGATAAGAGTATTGTTTGATTCGGGAGCATCACACTCATTTATAGATAATGAATTGGAAAATGATACAATTGAATGTTATTTTAATGCTTATGATATTATCGGTTAGAAAGTCAAATGGTATTTTTCTGGAAGTTACTTAATCATGTAAAGTGAAGCTTTTTATCGAAGGAAAAGATTTTGACACCCAACTTATTGTATTGCCCTTGATGGAGTTTGAGGTGATTTTAGGCATGAATTGGATATCTAAAAATATTGTTACTATTGATTAGAGCAAAATGTCAAAATAATTGTACTTGTGAAGGTAGAATTTAAATTTGTTGACGAAGAGAACTGCCATCTATGACAATCAACTACATAAAAGCTTTTAAATTTTTGAATCATGGAAGTCAAGTTTTTCTTGCTAATGTAACATGTACTTCTAAGAGAGCACAATCTTTGGGTGATAATCTAGTCGTAAGAGAATATCCAGAAGTGTTCCTTGATGATTTATCAGTGCTACCACCAATGCGAGAGATTTATTTCAATATTGAGCTCTTGCCAAGTTTTGAGCCTATATCCAAGGCACTGCAACATGGCAGTCAATGAGTCGCAGGAGCTGGAGAGCCAATTGCAGGAGTTACTAGATAAGAGATTCATCAGACCAAGTACCTCACCTTGGGGAGCACTAGTATTATTTGTGAAAAAGAATGATTGGAACTTCAGGATGTGTATTGACGACATGGAGTTGAAAAAGCTCGCGGTTAAAAACAAACGTTCATTGCAAAAGATTGACAATTTGTTTGATTAGTTGGAAGGGGCTTTTGTATTTTTAAATATTGATCTGAGACCAGGCTAGCACCAACTAAGGATTGGAGAAGATATAGCGAAGATAGCTTTCAGGACCATATATAGACTATGAATTCATGGTGATATCGATTGATCTAACTAATGCTCCAGCAATTTTCATAGATCTAAGATACTTTCATGATCTATTTATAAATGATATCCTGGTATGATCGAGGGATGAAGTCAATCCTGCAAATCGTTTACATGTTCTATTCCAAGTTTTGAAGGAGAATAGACTATGTCGAATTTTCGAAATGTGAATTTTGGCTTAAAAATATAGCTTTTCTTGTAAACATTATCATTAGAGACAACTTACCTGTGGATCAGAATAAGGTCAATGCAATTGCAGATTGGTCAAGATCAACTACCGTTACTGAGATCAGGAGCTTTCTAGATCCGGTTGGTTATTACAGGAAGTTTGTTGAGTATTTTTCACAGATTGATGTCGTTGTTAAGGTTAACTCAAAAGACATTAAAGTTTAACTAGTCTGATTGTTGTGAGGAGGTTTCAAAAGCTAAAGACTTGCTTAATATTTGCTTCAGTTTTGACCACTCTTTCAGGTTCTTATGGGTTTCAAATTTTCAACAATGCATCTTTGAGGATTTTGGCTTGTGTACTGATGCAACATGATAAGTTCATTGCATATGCATCACAACGATTGAAGAATCACGAAAAAAAACAATCCCACACATGATTTGGAGTTCGCGACAGTTGTATTTGCACTAAAGATATGGAGGCATTATATCTATGGAGTTAGATGTGATGTTTTTTCTGATCACCAAAGTTTTAAGTATATCTTCACTCATAAAGAGTTAAACCTGAGGCAGAGGAGATGACTGGAATTTTTTAAAAATTATGATTTAGATATTCAATACTATTCGAGGAAGGCTAATGTGATGGCAGATGTGCTGAGAAAGAAAGATTCAGGTAATTTAAACTTTTTATTTAATCAACAAAAGAAGTTCAAGCTATCCATAGTTGATGATGCCGATGATAGTATGGCTCAATTGTATCAGTTGACGGTGCAACCAAACTTGAAGGACAGAATTGAAGATTCTTTAATCAGAGATGGCAGAATCAGAAAGTTTTGGAGCAGTTTAAGACAAACAGTTAGAGAGGTATGAGCTAGATCATGATGGTCTACTGAGGTATAAAGGTAGGGTTTATGTTCCAAATATTGATAGTTTTAGACGAGAAATTATGGAGGAAACACAATTATTTGGTTATACTATTAACCTAAGAAGCAATAAAATATATCCCATTTTGGTGGCAAGAATTGAAGAAAAATGTAGCAGAATTTGTGGTTGTGTCCTTCATGTCAGCTAATGAAAGCAGAGCATGAGCATCCTGGAGGTCAATTGCAGTCTTTACCGATTCTAGAGTGAAAATGAGAGAAGATTGCGATGAATTTTATTATTAGGTGGTCGAGATCACGTCAGGACTATATTGGTAATAATCGACAGATTGACTAAGTCTGTCGATTTCTTGTCTATTAGACAGACAAATCCAATTGAGAAGCTAGCCAAATTAAATGTAGATCAAATTGTGAGGTTGCATGTGATGCCCATGTCTATTATCACTGTTAGAGACGGCAGCTTTACTTCCAGATTGTATAAGGTTTAAGAAGCTTTAGGCACTCAACTGATTTTTAGTATAACATTTTACCCTCTGACAAATAGTCAGTCAGAAATAACTATTCAGCCTTTGGAGGATCTACAAAGGTTATGTGTCTTGGACATTGGTGGAGGCTGGGAATCACATATACCTTTAGTAGAATTTGCTTACAATAAAAATAACCAAGCTAGCAATGAGATGGCTCCATATAATGCCTTGTATGAAGAAAGTGCAGGACAACTCTATGTCGCTGAAAGAAAATCATTGAAGCAGATGTAGTTGACGAAGTTACTGAAAATATTACTGATCAGAGACAGATTGAGGGTAGTGCATAATAGACAAAGAAAATTTTATGATGCCAAGCACAGACCTATTGAGTTTGAAGTTAGAGTTTGTTTTTATCAAGGTCAGCCCGTTGAAAAGTGTGCAACATTTTGGGAAGATAAGAAAATTGAGCCCCAGATTTGTTGGTCTACTTTAGATTGTGGAGAGGATTGGGAATGTGGCTTACAGATTGACTTTACCAACTCATATGCAGGCAGTATATAATATTTTTCATATTTCTTCACGCAAAAAGTACATTTTAGATGAAGCTGGTAGTGTGATAGCAAACTCAGTTGATATTCCGTCTGATTTGGCTTATGTTGAGGAACCTGAAAGGATTCTGAATTATGATATAAAAAAGTTACGGAACAGAGAAATCTCTTTTATAAAGATTTTATGGAAGCATGACTTGGAGAATAATGCTATTTATGAGTCTCCGAGATGCAAGAAAGATACATCAGCTTTTCGTTTGAGGTCTGTTGTTTTTTTTCTAAATCTTTTCACATTTCGAGGACGAAATTTTACAAAGGGGTGAGTTTGAAGTTAGAGATTGTTTTTATCAAGGTCATCACATTGAAAAGTGTGCAACAATTTGGGAAGATAACAAAACTGAGCCCCAGATTTGTCGGTCTGCTTTAGATTGTGGAGAGGATTGGGAATGTGGCTTATAGATTGACTTTACCAGCTCATATGCGGGCAGTATATATTATTTTTCATATTTCTTCACTCAAAAAGTACATTTTAGATGGAGCTAGTAGTGTGATAGCAAACTCAGTTGATATCATCTGATTTAACTTATGTTGAGGAGCCTGAAAGGATTCTGAATTATGATATAAAAAAGTTGCGGAACAGAGAGATTTCTTTTGTAAAGATTTTATGGAAGCATGAGTTGGAGAAGAATGCTATTTATGAGTCTTCGAGATGCAAGAAAGATATCATCAGCTTTTCATTTCAGGTATGTTGATTTTGTTTTAACTCTTTTCACATTTCGAGGACGATATTCTATAAAGGGGTGAGATTATAATAACTGAATTTTAAATAAATAAATAAAATTAAATGTTTATTTCGAAGGACACACCTCATCGCAAGGATTTAACCACACCACTCTATCATACTACTCATTTGACTCACTTAACATACAAAGATAAAAGAACAAGCACTCCGGAACAATAAAAGAGAAATCGGGAGAGAGTTCTCGTGCGTGCCCTAACTGATTGAAAGAAGAAAGAACAGGAAGCAATGGGGCACTGAGTGTCTCTCACCTATTTCGACGTCGTACCCTAATCGAAGGGAAGTGAAGTCAACAGCTTGCAGTGCGAGACTGAGCCGTGTCGAAGCGGAATAAGGGCAAAAGACTTCATGCAGACGAAGAGGAAGTCGAGCCCTACTCATAGCGGCTTTGACATTATGCTCTTGCAGAGGAAAAAGGAAACCTCCGTGCCCTAGTCAAACGGCTTCGCCATTGTCCTCGTGCACTGCTCTGTTGAGTTCCGCTAAGCCGCAAAGAAGAAGAGGAGACGAGATCAGCTTCATGCTCGTGTGCGAGTGGGAGAAGGGGAGCCAAACTCGGGCATGCATAAGATAGGGTTGTCGGTCAAGCTTATGCAAGGTATGACTTGTGAGTTTTAATTTAAATTAAAAAAAATTTGATTTAGTTTTAGTTTTAAAATACATAAAGTTAATTAATTAAATAGATTATAAGACTAAAATTTATGGTTTATGAATTTAAGATATTGTTGTAAGTGGATGAATTTGATGTGAAGAAGGGAGAGGGCTTGTGTGCAATTCAAAGCCTTGTATGGGAATGGTAAGAATTGAATCATAGGTAATTATGGTTTTATGATATTAATTACTTAATGGGAAATATTGGTTTACTTGCTAAATGTTAATACAAATTTAATTTAATTAGATATAAAGATAGAAGATTAGAGGTGAATCAAAATTAAAATTATAAGAGGAAAGATGTGTTTTGTGCAAGAAGCAAACCAAATCTTTTAAGGTAAGGAATTACCTAATTGACTTATATGTTTCAATTCAATTATATGTCATTAAAAATATAAGTCTTTCTTTTAGAAGGAGATCCTTATAATTAAATGCATATTTAATTGATTTAAATAGTGAAGGAAGAAAAGTGAAAGAAATTTAGGAGATCCCTTGAAAGCAAAATTTGTGATTATTTTCTTTTATGTACTAAATTAATGTTTTACTAAATGAATAATTATTTTTATTAAATGATTAAAAACAAGTTCATTGATGTGTGGCATTTTGAAAGTTTGAAATGATATCACAAATGGGAGAAAATAATTGACATGTGAAGGTACATTTTAAATGATTTTAATTGATATTAAATGTTAAGTAAAAGAGTAAATCATACGGGATAACCCTTAAATGATACTGGCAGAGGATGCAATGTATTTGTGCATGTTAAAAGAAATGATAAAGGTGTACACTTGAGTACAATATGGGGGTACCTTTGGGTACAATTTTAAGAGCATCTTTGGGCACATTTTTTATGATACCTTCGGGTATAACGATAATTCTATTATGACTATTAAAAAGGTTAAAATGATAAATACTTAAAATAAAACGGGAAGAGATAAAATCAAAATGAAAGTTTAAGTCTTTATAAATAAATGAACTGTATTTTTCTTTTGGTCATTCAAGCATAGCATAGCATATGAATTTAATGTATATTAGAATATAATTACTCACTAAGTCATACTTACAATCGCAGTTAATGGTTTCTTTCAGGAAAAAAAAAATTGTAGATTGATATATCTGTTGGAGAGATTTGATTTACAAGGAGAGCACTGCAGCTGATAGCTATTAGTTTATGATGTGATTTTAATTTTCTTTTAATGTTTTCTTCTGTATAGAGACACTTCATATGTTGATTTGAGATTATTGTCTACAGATGATATTGTATTTTTTATGTTAAATTTTATTGCATGTTATGAATTAGTTGCGCTTTTATATATATTGAAATTTTCAGAAATTATATTAATAGTAAAATGAAATGTTAACATCGTGCAACTGTAGTTCACGTTTTAATAAATTCTAATCACCATGTCGATCGTGACATCTTCAAGATATGTTAGGCTCGTGCCCTTGTGAATTAGATAGTGTGGTGGTCCATGATTTTCCTAGACTTTCCCTTACATGATAGTTGCCAACAGGGATAGAAAGTCATTTTTTCTACGCTTAGGTTAAAAAAATGCTAAAATCCATGAAATTGAATCTCCTCAATCCTCATGGCATCCCACAGACTTGCTCTAACCCCCTTTTTGGGCTACAACCTGAATGAAATATGTTAATTTATACACAGATTTTGTGGTTAACCATTTTATTTCTCTGTACAATGCGCAAGAGTAACAGATCACGAAATATGTTAGCATTCTAATTGGCCAAATCAGGAATAAATTAAGTTTGATGGTTAACACAACTAAAAACCCTGATTCCTCAGGAAAACAATACAGGGAAAACAATCAACCGAGAAACTCATGAAAACCACAAACCATGAATTACAGAGGCGCGAAAGAAAATTTAGCTTTGCATGATGGAAATAACACTGAAAAAACATTTCATCAAAATCATTTTTGCAAGTAAAACTAAAAAGTAAAAACCTACAAAACAATTTGTTCCCTCTTCCACAGCAGCAAATTCTTCTCATACAATAATCTCTCGAAACATGTAAGAAAATACACAGAAGTAAGGAAAAATCCATAAGAACTACCCCAAGAGAGGAAGAGAAACCTAAGGAAGAAACTCTCCAACCCTCCTTTCTGCTCTCTCGTCGTCTCCAGATCTCTCCTCTTCCCAAAGCCAAGAAGACATATCATCACACCAATAGATCTTTATAGTTAGGTTTTACATTAGGAATACAAAATAATCACGCAAACTCCAAATCTGTCAATAGGTTCAAAAGATGCATGAAATTGCTCATAATCCAAATTCTAGTCGACTGGCGGCGTGATCACGCTTGAAACTGACGTGGACATGCCTGCAACAGGCGTGATCACGCCCGAAAGTAGTGTGGTCACATCAGTTCTGGCATGGTGTCACACCCAGATCAGGCATGACTACGCCAAATAGCTCTATATTGCATGTTTTGACTTCGTTTTGCGTGTTCAACAATTAAAACTTGCAAAATAACATAAATAACTTTCCACAAACATAAAATCTTGATAAATGAGGTGAAATAGAAGGTAAAATGTATGAATAAAAGTAAATAAAATCACGTAAAATTAACAAATGTCAATACCCACAAACCTACCTCATTACATACCCTCAAGTAATCTCATAGCTCAGTTGAGGCTCCATGAGATATAATAAATACACTTGTAGGTTTCAAACTATTCAACTTTTTACCAAAGTCAAAAGTGTTTAACTGGCATTTCAAGATCAAAAATTCTTAATACTTAACTTGATCTTTTCATTAATTCCCTTCGTTCAGCCCTTATGAAATCCCAAAGATTCTTAAATTGGTAACATTTAAAATATTTTCACTAAACTTTAATGTCTTGAAGCAATTTCAATAGAACTAACCAACATAATCCTACTTAACTTTTTTTCTTGAATATACCATTAGATAAGTTTCATTAAAAAAACTATCAAATAGTCTTATCACTTAAGTTCTACTAGACACCTTCTTAGTTCTTTTTTTCTTTAAATTTTTCATGACAATCTAAAGCTTCTTCTAAGGATTTTTTACATTTTGGTTGTCTTTTTCTTCTTTTTCTTTTTTTTTATTTCTTTTTCTTTTTCTTTTTTTCGCATTAAAATTACTATATCTGGTTAAATAATTTTTTTTCCTTTTTAAATATAATGAAGGTTAGTTTCTTCTAAGTGATAGGTCTCAAAAAATAATTATTTAATGGCACACATTCATATTATTTTCCGGTTAAAAATTAAGACATCATCAAACTGACTATAAAAAAATTGAAAAGACTTAAACATCTTTGGTTTGCTACTTAATATTTTAATTACAAATTTTTAATTATCCTAAGATTTTTTTAGTTACAATTAGAAGTTGGTAAGTTCTGAAACATCATTATTAAAACATTAAGATTTAACCATTCATAAATGACATTTATCTCCTTTTAAAAGAAACTTTTGATAAGCAGATTGAATTAATCAAAATTTCTTACGGGAGTCGTGATATTAACATTTAATCATTTAGTTATATGAACTACTTCCATATTTGTGAAAAAAGTAAAGTTTTTTTTTCCAAAACATGAATTAACATGTAACAGTAAAGTGGATAAAAGCAGGTAATTACAGGAAAGTGTAAATAAATGAGTAGTCAAAAAAATCTCAGAAAAGCTCAGAGCTAGAAGTCAACCTCACAGGTATGCAAATATGTCGCAGTGCATCCATAGAAAATAAAAAAAAATCACAATTGAATAAGAATGATGCTGCACATATATAGCTCAACACATGTAACAATTAATTTGGATGAGAATCCACGAACGGCATATAACTCTTGCTTAAGTAACACCACCAAAAATACTCAAAACAAATCTAAATAAAAATTCAAAGCAAGATTCAAAGTAAATTTCAAAATAAATTTCGAAACAAATGTAGAAAATAAAAACATGTAGGACATATCAGATAACACTTGGGTTGTATCACAAGATGGCGCTTGGTTTACGTCCTCAATCTGACGAAAAAAGCTCCTTCAAGATCAAAATTTCAATTTAGTAATCCCTGATCAATCGCCTAATATTTTGTTGGTCCTGAAGTTTTTACTAAGCCCTCAACCTTTAAATTTCCTAGCAACATTCCCTCTCAGTTCGATAGCATTCTTCTAGAGAGTAAGTAGAGGGTTTATTTAGATTATCATTCCTAAAGATATTTTCTACATCCAGAATTTTCTTAATTAATTCACCTCGGTGAAGATCAATGTTTTCCATATTAGTTGTAAGAAATGGATTTCTAGCAGTTAAATTAAGATTTCCTAAATTTTGAATTGGGTTCTCCCAAGATTTTTCATGTTCTGAATCTCATTCTACTGTGTCCAGGGCTGTCTTCCAACTCAGCTTGCTCTTCGGGGACCAACTCTTCGGATTCAAATTCATGTCTCTCCACTACCCTAACATCTTTTGGCATACTAGGCTAACTGCTCCATCTGATTTTCTATGTTTCTTAATTCGCAGTTTGGCTTTGTAATTGATTCAGTAATTTAATTGTCAATTCATTCAAATTATCATTTTCTTTGAGGTTGTCACGATCCTGGTTATTTCAATGATTTTCAAGATTGTTTTGGGGACTCCACCACTGTTGGTTTTCTACACTTGCGTCACTACTAGTCCAATTGAAGTTTCAGTAAATTGATCAACTTTGGTTGTAGGTGTTGGAATGAGGGTCATCAAAGCGTTGTTTATCAATGGGTCGGCATACTTCTGAAAAAGTATAAACTGGTTTTTCTGAAAGTATCTCATTTAGTGCTCAAAATTCATGTGAAAGTTGGTCATCAACGAGTCGCATACTCCTGAAAAGATAACAATTGATTTTCTTGAGGGTTTGCCAATCTGTAGTGTTGAAACATTTTTTTTTAATTACAAATAATTTTCAATTTTTTTAATTTTTCAGTACATGCAAGAAAACATAAGCAACAATACAAGTGTAACAAGAGAAATAACAAAGAAAAAATAACAAAAAAAAAAAAACAAAAGTGTCAAATGTAGATCCTCAGCAGATCAACTACAGTTCTCCTAAAATTAAAATTATTCTTAAAGTCTATCCCCAACAACAGCATCAAAAATTTGACGAGTCAAAAACTTACCGTGAATTAAGGGTATGTTTGGAGAGGCGTCCTGGCCACAACGCGACGATTGGCCGCGAAAATGTGTCGTTTGGGACTGCGTCCTTGCCGCAGCGTCTCGCGGCTTTGATTAAACAGGTGTCGCGAGTCCAAACCCGCAGCCTGCGTTCAAGGCTTGCATTTTTACGCGATACATCTCGCTGCCCTAATTCCCTCGTCGCTCCTCTGCTCGACGCCTTCCCTTGTCGCTCCTCTATTCAACGGCTTCCCTCGTCGCTCCTTTGTTCGACTCCGTCCCACACCGCTGTATCATCTTCCCCTATCCCCATTCTCATGTATGTTACTCTCTACTGGTTTTTTTTTTCACTATCTCCGGTATCATCTACCCATATTCCCTATCTCGCTTATAATTCTCTTTGTTGGTTGTTTTTTCGTTGTCTCTCAATTGGTTCTTCTATTGTGGTTGGTTCATTTGTTGGTCGTGGTGTTGGTGGTTCTTGTGGTGTGGGTGGTTCTTCTGTTAGTTGTAGCCATGGTGTTAGTGGTTCTTGTGGTGTGGGTAGTTCTTATGTTGATCGTAGTGTTGAAGTGTTGTGGGTGGTTCTTGTGTTGACTATAGCATGGTGTTGGTGTGCTGTGGCTGTTGGGGTGTATTGGAGGTTATTGTGGTGTTGGTTGTTGTGTTGCTTTTGGTTGTGGTGTGTGGTCGATTGTTATTGTGTTGGTGCTTTTGTTTGCTCTTGGGCTTTGATTGCTTTTGTTTGCTCCAAATTTGAGCACAAGATTTTGGCTGATGTATTCAAATTGGAATTTCTTCTGGCATATGCTTTGGTTGATTCACATGAATGTATATAAGGCTGTTAAAAGTATTGACAGCTCTTAAAGCTGTTGGTGTGAACTTGGGCAGAAGTGAGGTGTTGTTTTTTGTGTTGGTGCTATTGGTGTTGGTTTATATGTTTGTTGTGCAATAGAAAGTTAAGGTGTTGTTGGTGTTGGTGCTTCTGTTTGTTGTGAATTTGAGCAGAAGATGAGGCCTTTTTGAGTTGGTTTTGGTTGGATTTCTGCTAAGGGATTTTGGCGAGCAGTTACATAACAACTTTTTTAAGGAAGATTACATACATAACACTCCATTTTCTAGTTGTTAGATTGTTGTCTTTTTTATGGAAGATTACATACATAACACTATTTTTTAGTTTGAGACTTTCATGCTGATTATATGCATGTTAAGTTATGTAATTTGATGCAGTTTTTAATGTGGAAAAGTTGCTTCTTATATGTGGAGGTTTTATGGAGGATTACATACATATATAATGGAGTGTTATGGAGGTTTTATGTGTTGAGGTTTTATATGTGGAGGTTTTATGGAGGTTTTATATGTGAAAATGTTGCTTTTTATGAAAGGTATTATGGAGAATTACATACAAACCAATCAATTTTGATGCAATTTTTAATGTGGAAACGGTATTTTTTATATCACATGAAAGGTTTTTGGTTGGTATACATGTTAAGAGTAATGTTCATATGTTGCATTGCTCCTTCAAAGTTTCTTTCTCTAACTTTAGCCTTTTTCCTAATCTTTTCTGTTCTTTCCAAACATTTGGTAGAAGTCAATACACATATACCACTCCATTCTTCTGTGGTGTTTGATGCAGTTTTTAATGTGGAATGTATGTCAGTGTTTAATTGTTCATTTACAATTTTGGTGTTGCTATTGTTCAATATTGGCTAAGGGACTATAATAGATTTCTTTTACAATATTGATTTCTATTTATGTCAGTTTGTTTTTTTGTTATCATAGTAATATAATGACTAATAAGACCAAAGAATCTGATACGTGAGTATTGTGGGACAAAGAAACGAAAATAGTATTTTGTAGCATTTGCATAATAGAGATCGTCTGGGAAATAGGCCTACTATCTATTTCAACAAGAGTGGCAAAATATTATCCAAAAATTCAAAGAAAGTATAAGCAGAGAGTATAACAGGATGCAATTGAAGAACAAGTGGGATCAAGTCAAGAAAAATGGAAAAATTTGGAAGTAATTGAAACAAGGATTAACGGACTTGGGATAAGATCCGGCGAAACGAACTATTGATGTCCCGAGGAGTGGGGGCAAAAAGACCTGCAATAAGTACTTTTCACATGCCACCTTAATTTGGTCAAATGCATTTTTTTTTAATTGAAGTGTCATTTATGAATTTATAGGTGGTGTCTACTTCAAAGAAATTTAAAATTTGTGGAATCGAGCCTGAGTTGGAGGAGACGCTGGATCGAATGTTCGGGGTGTCGTTGTTACGGGCAAGCATGTGTGTGCCCCCAATGAGACATGATTTGGTGGCACCACCGAGAACTTGAGAGCCCAACGATCAGGTGATTTAACTGAAGTCCCCAGCCTGGAGAAGCATGAACTTGAGTCCACATCTCGTTCTAAGTATCTGACGGTTGAGAATAAAAAGAAAGTTGGAGCTGCTTTCCTTACAAATCAGACATCACAGATGGTGTCTTCTTGTAGCGGTGAACCCCACACTCATGCAATTTTTATTGAGCAGGCCATGAAAATTTTGAATGGGTCCAGGGAAATATTTTAGGATGAACCACTGTACCTGTTTGCGATAGAGTTGCTTGAGGATCCAACCCGTAGAGTTTTTTTTGTAAGGATGTTCGATGCCCGCAGAGTGGCATATATACGACGTTTTAATGATCGCATGAACATTTGATAGAATTTTTTAATTTACAATCACTTGGGACATTTATATTTATCTTTCCGTTATGATTTGGATAATTAAACTGCTTGGAACTTTGCTTACTCAGTGCATCTTTATTTTTTCTTTGCTCGTAACCTTATGTGGTTGTAGCTAATTTGTTAATGTTCCTGTGTTAAATTGCACGATACTGATCTACATAGATACAACTAAGAGAAGGCGCAGTAGAAGAATTGTAGTCGTCGTACACTTGATCTATGAGTACTACAACTAGTACATTGATCAATCTCCATGCATGGCAGCCGCATATGTTGGGGACAAATAAGTTTGAGAGTTGCTTGCAGGCCACCCAACGAGATTTAACAATATGATACGCGTGAGACAGACAGTATTCATTGATTTGTTGGAGGAACTAGATGGATCTCATAGACTTAATGG
Organism: Papilionanthe hookeriana x Papilionanthe teres; assembly: GCA_022702705.1. NCBI lineage: Eukaryota > Viridiplantae > Streptophyta > Magnoliopsida > Asparagales > Orchidaceae > Papilionanthe > Papilionanthe hookeriana x Papilionanthe teres. The sequence continues at coordinate 92,764,649 of CM040433.1, forward strand.
ATCTGTCAGGACGACTTCGATAGAGGTGTTGGCAATAATATTATACATACTATCCCAGAATGAATCAATATGAGGGACAACGGAGCGATTTTAACACTCCTCCGAAACAATTTGCAGGTAATTCTCAGTGGGCTTGAAGGCACTTGTAAGCTTCTCTTCACATGTCATCAAACCTACTGATCCTACGTTCGAACGAACCCCCATAGAGATTTCACGCGATGCACGACACATTTCGTTCTTTAAGGTAATGCCTCAAATTCATTACATTCAAATTTGAAAAAAAACAATGTTTTTTAGGAACTCAATCTTATTTTACCAAAATTTAGAGAAATTGACGAAACACACGTTGACGCACGTCTTCCAAATAATGAGAAAGTTGGATTCATCGGCCATTATGGGAGCCCGACGCAGAATGTCATGGTCGTTTGCAACTTCAACATGTGTTTTCACTTTTGTTGTGGCCGGTTGGGAGAGCAGTGCATATGACAGTAAAGTTTTCAAAGCTGCAACGTGGAATGCCACTAACAGCTTCTCACACCACCTGCAGGTATGCTTGAGACTGAGCTAATGTCATAATTAACTATTCCTTGAATATTAATTATGCAATTCATATCAGACAAATACTACTTGGTTGATGTCAGATATCTGTTGCAGCGAGAGTATCTCAAGTCATATCCTGATACGAGATATTATATACCGGACTTTAAGAGAGCAAGCAATGTAAAAAGTGGCAGAAAAGAAATGTTCAATAAAAGACATTCCTCATTACGCGGTGTCATTGAGAGGAATTTTGGTATTCGAAAGAATAAATGGGTTATACCCCGCAATATGTCTTCCTAGTCGTTTCCCAAACATTTACAGATTGTGATTGTGATGGCTCTCCACAATTACATTCAGCAACATCCTTCCCACAACGACATCGATTTCCGTCGGGCGGACGAGGATCATGAGCGTACCTGCTAAAGCTTTTCAGTACCGACTTAAGCATTCTTTGTCACAACATGAGAATGACGCTTCCAACACCTATACTACAGACAAGGAAGGTGCAAGCGAGATGACAGAGTTGAGGGAATAAATTACTGATGCGATGGTAGGAGGATGATTGGAGAATTTATTATTTTATTATCTGTACTTCATTATGTACTAGTTAAATTTTATTCTGTTTCTTTTTGTTTTTATTTCCTTGTATATTTGATATTGAATCTTTGGTCTCTTTAAGCTATTTGTAAGTATTTTTTTCGTTTGTATTTTATTTGTTTTTGTTCTTATGGATTTGAGGGGTCGAGGATAAGACGTTTGACTTTATGGGCTTTCGGATCGTCTGTTAGTCATTATTGGTTGATGTCACATGTGAAATCCTAATGAAGGCAATCAAATTCCTCTCTTCTTTTCGGCGATATGGTTTTTTAGGGTATTCTGGATGGCCTTTTTTGGTAATATGCATATGTTACACGTGAGGTTAGCTTTACGTGGATTAAAAGTAACAACCCTATTTTTATAAGGTTTGTTGTCTTATTGTGGTGATAGATTCGTTGATTGGTATATTGAGTTTTTTGATACCTCGCGCCTGCAAAAAACTATAATTTATTACTTCATTTAGCAATTTCAACTTCTGTCATGACTAATTAATTGTCTTTTGCAGCATTCAGGAAAGATGAGCTCAAGAATTTCAGAGACATCACAACGATCGCTCTGTCACTGAGGACTATAGACTTCCCTATTGACATCAAGTCGGACCCATAACTGTGGAAGACAGTTTTACAGGTGCCGCAGAGCATTGCGGAGAAGTGTAACTTCTTCCGGTGGAAGACAGTTCGGCAGATTCCATTAACGACGGTGATCGGGAATGGATAGCATCTTTGGAAAACAGTGTAGCACGGGACATACATCATCTACATGTTAAAAATAATATAATCATTTTATTATTTGTAATATTAATAGGTTTTTTTTTTTTTAGCATTCTTGGTACTCGTTGTTAAGTGAGATGTATATTTTGATTTTTGTACTATTCTGAAGTGAATTTCTGCTTCTAAAGTATCAAATCAATGGTTATGACAGTTCTGTTACAAATAGTATTACTACACAGGGGCAGAATGGTTATTTGTCCATAAATGCCTACTACGCATTGTTTTCGAGTCGCAAAAAAACGTACCACTCGAACTTCCCGCAACGAGTTAAAGCTGCGATGACTTATTGATAAGCTATAACTGCCCCAAACAAACCATGAGTCAGCTCCCTATACAAGCATATGGGTAATAACGTGGTTAAAGAGTACCGCAAATAATTAATAACAATTCTAATGAACGAATCTCTAGTTTATTAAAAGTCTAAACTTAAGTTTAGCATGATCGTAAATAAGATTTGATTTTCTAAAATTATATTCAAAAGCCAAATAAAAGATAATGAGGTTGGAAAATACAAAAAATAACAGTAGATAAATCTTACGGTTATTCAAGTTATATGAGGCTCGCGCCCCTGTGATTTAAGTAGCATGGTGGTTAGTGATTTTCTTGACGTTCTCATACATGGTAGTTATGAATAAGGATAGAAATTTCTTATGCCTATATTTAAGTCAAAAGAAAGCTAGAATTCATGAAGTTGTAGCTTCCTCAATCCTAATATTATCTCACAGATTTGTTATGGTTCCCTTTCTAGGCTGCAAAACCCGAATAGGATATGCATATTCTTACTCAGATTCATGATTAACCATTTTGTTCGGTTGCGCAACGAGCAGAAGTCACAGATCATGAAATATATTAACATCATAATTGACCAGATCATAAGTAAATTAAATTTTATGGTTACACAACAGCTAAAAGCTCTGATTCTTCGAGAAAAGACAGAGAAAAAAGCATCCGAGAAAACCACAAAAATCACATACCATTAATCATAGAGGCGTGAAAGAAAATTTAGCTATGCATGATAGAAAGAACGCTGAAAAAACATATTCAGGACGACATGCTAATTGCAAGAGCATATGTAGAAAAAATCAAAGACTTAAATATGTAATTATTAAGGAAGTTTCAAATGAAGGATTTAAGTTTAATTAAAAAGATCCTAGGTATGAGAATCAGCAGAGCCGGGAGTTATGGTACTTTGAAGTTGTCCCAAAAAGAATATATTGAGAATGTCACGCGCGGGATCAACATGAGTGATGCAAAACTAGTTTACACCCACTTCAATAGTCAGTTCAAGCTATCTAAGAAACTATTGCCCAAGTTTGAAGCAGAACAACCACATATGAAAAGAACTACTTATGCTTCTGCAATTGGAAATTTGATTTATGTGATGATATGCACAAGACCAAATATTGCACACGCAGTGGGAGTGGTCAGCAAATATAGAAGCAATTTGAGGAAATATTATTGGGAGGCGGTAGAGTGGATTTTCAGATAATTGAGAGGAACAATCAACATGAAACTTTATCTTGGAAGTGCAAAGATTAATCTGCAGGACTAGATAGATCCAAATCTGGTAGTGGATATCGATTGTAGAAAAGTATGTCTTCATATCGGGGAACACAGCAGAAAATTGAATTTCCAAGCTGTAGAAGGTTATTGAACTTTCAACTATAGTTACTGAATACATTGTTATCACTGAGGCCAACAAGGAGATAATTTGATTGCAGAGCTTTATAGCAGAATTGGGCAAGAAGCAAAGAGATTGAAAACTTTCATAGTGATAGTATGAGGGTTATTCATCTAGCTAAGAATAATATTATTCGTGTCATGATGAAGCACATTCAACTAAGGTATCATTTCATCAATTCACTCATAGAAAATGTTAGTTATCTTCGGAGAAGATACACACATCACAGAATCCTGCAAATATATTGACTATGGTGATTACAAATGAAAAACTGAAGGTATGTCAAGCTTCAGTTAGACTTCTGGAATGTCGCGACTAGGGTTGAGCCATACTAAAGTTTATTACTATGAACGGTGCAGATCAAAGGAGAGGAATTGATTATAATCAATCTCCAAGTGGGAGAGTGTTGTTTGTGAAATCTGATTAGGGTGCCCCAGCACCTAGAAGTGGGCGCCCCAACACCTAGAATCCCGAGCGCCAAGAAACCCTACGCTCGAATATGGGCGCCCTAGCTTCAATGGGGCGCCTAAGCACCCATCCAAAAGTTCACATAGCAAAAACTCAGTGCCCAGAAGAGCGCAGCCGTACCCAGTGTCACTCAAAACATGAAGTGTCAGGAAAACATGTGCCCTGGGGTGGCGCCCTAACCCCAAAAGCAACTTTTCTAAATTTCGGGATTTAAGGGATTCGACTTCAATGCGAGAAAGGGGCTTTCGTCCGTCGCGCGTGAAGTTCTATCTCTGTTTTGTAAGTGAAGAAGACCTTTGTGTGAACGAGCGTTTGGTGTGAATTTGAAAATTTCTCTTGTATCAAAGAAGAAAGAGCACGCTAAATTATTGTTTGAGTTCCAGGAGGGTAGAGAGACTCAAATGCATTGTAATATGGACATTCTCCTCATTTTCATAGTAGATTCTTTGGTGTGGTGTGGCTCCACAATTTTTTCCGGTTCCCGAGTATTTTCACATTAAATCTTGGTTGTGCTTAGCATTATTTTTTTGGAATTACTTGTTAGTGTGTTTTTGTTCAAGTATTTTATTCCAGATCTCTCGAATCAGTGTTTCGTATTTATCTTAACCCCATAACAATTATATCCTTAACTAGAAATTATTGCTCAGAGGGCTCAACCCAATATAAATTAAAATCATGCAGTTGAGCAAACTAAGCATACCAACCGCTATTCAACTTTTAAAGTCGAGAACAAGCCCAACATCTAATGCGACACGGCGTAGTCCTCACATCTAGACCATGTAACACTAATATACAGATCTCGTCTGAATAATGATGACAATACACCATCCTCAATGAGTCATGTAGGACTAGGGGGTTCACGTACCCTTGTGCAACAAATAATCCCCTATTATGTGTTTTTAGAAAATGTACTTCTCTAGGATTATTGCAAGGAGGCCCTCGTGACCTTTCAAATCACTCATTTGTCTCTCAAATATGTTCATCAATCTGTTAGCTCCCTGTCTCCCACTTGTATCATTGTTGAAGAATGTCATAAAGGCATAAGCTCTCTCCCAATTAGTGATGAATCTTAACTAATGATTTAGTACTCTTACATCACCCAAGCCCTGAAGCCTAACATCGAAGGCATAGAACTAAAACAAATAAAATGAAAATAACATTTATGTTGAAGATATTTACTCTAAAATGTATTTTATCAATGCCTTGACTCCCTAGCATTATCGCTAGAGACCGCTTCTAAGACACTAACTCCCTCCTTCAACCAATACAGCAACAACAACAACAAGCCATTATCCCACTAAGTGGAGTCGGCTACATGAATCATTTTCTTCATTGTGTTCTATTGAGTGCATATTTTCACTTAATTCTAATAGATTAAGATCATTTTTTTATACAACATGCTCAAGTCCTTTTAGATCTACCTCTGCATTTCTCAACATCAGTCAAAGCTAAAACATCTACTCTACTAACTGTATCATCAGATGGTCGATGATTAATGTGACCAAACTATCTAAGAAGACTATCTAATCTTGTCCGCTACCGGAGCTACACCAACCCTATCACGGATATACTCATTTTGCATTTTGTCTCTAATTGTCAAGCCACTTATCCACCTAAGCATTCTCATAACAGCAACACTTAACTCTATTTATGCTTCTCTTTTAAAGGCCAACATTCTATTGCAGACCTCACCACCATCTTATAAAATTTTACTTTCAGTTTAAGCGGAACTTTTCTATCACACAAGCCAGAAGCATTCCTCCATTTCAACCAACAAACTTGAATTCTACTAATAACATCCCCATTTATATCACCATCACATTGAACAATAGAACCAACATATCTAAAACGTTCACACCTTTTACTGAGTTGATCATCAATAGTTACACTTTTGTCACTAGAGCTAGTACTACTAAAATTACATTCCATGTATTCAGTTTTAGTTTTACTCAAAGGAAGTCCTTTAGATTCCAATATAGACCTCCATAATTTAAGGTTTTCCTGAACTCTTTTTCTAGTTTTATCCACAAGAAGGTATCACCAGCGAAAACCATACAATAAAATACACCCTCCTTCAACCAATGATGATGCTAAACTAATGAATGAGTACTCTTAAAGCTCTCTAAACCATAATGCCTAGCATCAAAGTAGCAAAACTTAGACAAGCAAAAAGAAAAGAAAATATGTTGAACCTCAGTTGCCTTACCTTGGTCAATTTAACCAAAGATCTAGCCAATTAATATGTCTGTAGCTTTAACTATGAGATCATCCACAAGCATAGTGATGATCTTAACCATTATGTAGGTTCAAAAACAAAAAATTTGACCAGTGCTAATGGTGAAGTCCACTAGGAACCCCATCCAAGCTGATGTCTCATCCTGAGAACATGAGATGATAAAGAAACCACTAATGAGGTCTTTTCACCGCGGCAAGCTCGCCTTTGTGCGGCCAACTATCCAAAACATGGGCTTTTTAGAAAACAATTGATGTAGCATCACCATTGCCCACCAAAATCAAAAAATAATTGAGGACCATATTAATTATAATAATGGACAAAAAGACAAAAGAAAGATGACCGTGTGGCGATAACAAGTAGTTCCAACATTAGAGATGACACAATTGACCACAAAATCAAAATGGTGTCTGCGTCGTCTTTCTTCTTCTTATTTGCCACCCTAAAAACTTCTTGATGTCAACTAGCTTTCTGGAATTTATTGCAATAAATGACATGAAAAAAAACAAACAAACAGTGACAAGGATAAAAAGGTTTGAGAAAATTTGAATTGGTTTCAAAACCCTATTTTAAAATTTAAATGCGGGCACTTTGTGAGTCGTAGATTGGCCCAATTTCTAATATGTGCAAGTGTTGTCATTCTTTAGAGCATATCAAGTAGAGGAGTCCATTGTTTAAAGGTCAAAGCATCCAAAATGAAAAAGCCAAGGAGCATAAGGAGCTAGAAATATAGGATTAAGTGAGTCCCATGCAAAAAATTTGGACCTAATAGGCCAAATGACAGAGACTATGAGTACCAACTGCCCAATAAGAAACAATAACCTGAGCCTAACCAAATTTTGGTAGCTTTTCCAATACCTATAAACCACTGCGATAGCATTTCACTGATACTTTCCATAAATCAAGTTACTAGATGCTTGCAGGTGCCCAATAGTTAAAACAGGGACTTCAATCAATGATTAAGTTATATTTAGTGTAGTTTATAGGTCCTGGGTTCCAATAAAAGAAAAAACACCAACTTTGAACATGTATAAGTAAGGCTGCAAGTAACAAGCCTCCCCAGACACTACATTAGTGACAGCTCTAAGTTCTCTCGTTCCTTAAATTGGCCCAAGGTAGAACATCCTGCACCTGCAAAGGAGCATAATAGCAATTCCTTCTTTGTTTGGCACTGCGATGGTTGCTAGCTAACAACACTTCACATTAGTTCATAAAGCAGAAGCCATGCGGCCACCTCCATCAAGCATCTTTTATCTATATACATATATATTGGACTTGAGTCTTTAATTCTACATGGTATTTTGGTTGATTTTTAAAAATTAAATATACTAATTAAAAAATCTTTTATCTATATACATATATATTGGACTTGAGTCTTTAATTCTACACAGTAGTTGATAATTGTAAATTTTATCTATATACATATATATTGGACTTGAGTCTTTAATTCTACATGGTATTTTGGTTGATTTTTAAAAATTAAATATACTAATTAAAAAATCTTTTTTGGTATAGAAGAATATTAATTTGAATAAATTTAAAGTGTTTGATGTCAAAAAAATAAACAAACTAGAGGACATTTTTTAGCAAAAAAAAAAATCATTTAGGAGGTTTTGGACTATTTTGAAGCCTAAGCCCCAATCCTGCCAGGAGCCCAAAACAGCCAGTTTTAGCACTGAAATAGAGAATTGGGTTCCCCTAAAATTGGCTGTCAAGTATCCTAAAACATGCTGAATTGAGTCTATAAAATAAAGAGCATCGCATTTAGGTGTCAAGCCATAGCACCTATCGATGGAGTGATGGCCATGATTTTGACCTAACTTTGGTGACTGCACTTATCTATTTTAGAGCAAATTTGAAGGCCTTTTATCGGGGCTTTTAAGAGAGTTTAGGGGGTACTTTTATCCAACCCTTTTGAGACATTTTATAAGGTTTCAAAGACATCCTCTCAAGGAAAAGATCGAGAGATAGATAAGGCATAGAGACAAGGATGAAGGCTAAGGAAGTGAGTGAGGCTGCAAAATTAAGTTTCTTCAATTTTTTTCTTTATTTTACTATTTATCATGCCTAGTTTCATATATTTTGTACATTATTTCTTTACTCCATAAACTAAATCCAAATTCTAAAGATTGGCTATAGTTGAATGCTATAGTTAAATTTATTTTCAGCATTTTTTATAGAAGGTTTAATTATCTCAATACATGTTAATAGCTTTGGAGATCTATTTGAAATTGAGAAGTGGAGGACGAACTTGTTTTGAACTAAATACCATGGAGATGGATTATGATTCAAATAGAACTACAATAAAACTGCGTAATCTATATTAAGAACTCAATAACATCGATGACTTTTTTTACATTGAATCTATCACCAAGAGATAAAATTGTTGTGCAGAGAAAAGTATGGACCCCAAGCTTGTCAGATCAAGATAGTGATCACCTCTAATCGAACTTCATTATAAATAATGATAACTTCTCATTCTACTGAAAATAATTCAATGAATATATTTAAATAAAATCTAATCCCTAAACCTTAGCCTAATTGAGATATTTCCCATTAATTTTCATCTTATAGTAGTTAGTCTTTGTTATTTTTATTATGGGATTTAGTTATTTTAGAATTTTAATCACCATCCCAATTTTGATCATTTGAATATAATAAATTTACCCAATTTCAATAATTGATGTCGCACTCTATGGGATGATATTGTAACTCACAACTTCATTACTTTCCTGATCACATACTCGTGTATGCATTGTAGGTAGGCATGTCTCTTGATCTTCATTAATCTATTACATCAGGGAGATGAGGCAATAGAAGGAGTTTTAAGGAGAAGCATCCAAATTCCTTATGATCTGGAGGCTCTGACATCTTGTATAACCCATAACCAACACATCTAACCCTCCCTCGGTAATTTACCACCAAGAAAACAGTCAGCAAGAAATAAATACCTAGATCCAAAGGTTCCAATTGTAACCAGTTTTACTCGGCAAAATACAAGGAAAGGATTCTCTTATCCTCTTTTCTTGATGATCACCACCTCTCAAAATCTTTCAAGTCGTATTAAGCAACTCTCTGAGACATTGAATCTGAATTCAGCAGCTCCTAAACCTAACCACAACTTCTGGGACGCTCATCAAAAAAGAGATAGGCATTAACATCTCACCTCAATTCTCGACATACCGTCTCCTAAGAAAGCGCAAGCATCCCTGACGTGTGCTATGTAGTATGTATCACAAAGACCACAGCGGCTGCATCACCAAACACAAGCGATAAGTAACCCCACCCCCTTCTAAGAAATAAAAAGCAGAAAGAGGAATTGACCTGCAGTGCTCCTTGGCAGGATAAACCCCACCAGGGCGAATCGGTTTGGAACGATTCCTCCAATCTTCCCGAAGTCTGACGGATTTGGAAACTTTATCTGCGGAGTGGAAACAAAACTAGTGATAAGGCTGTAGAGGTGATTTAATTAAAAGTGCGGTTTCGGCGGCACCAGAGAGCATGCCTTCGTAAGAAGAAGGGGAAGAGGCAGAGGCTAGGACGAAGGAGGCAGCAACAAAGTTGGTGGCCATGGGGAGTAGAGTGAGCTTTGAGCGAGTGGGTGGCCGTAATACCTCGTCACGGATAACCCTGCGGTTCGGGAGAATTGTCAAGGCTTACCTGCTCTCTCGCAAGAAAAATTATTCGTTCCAGTGTCGAACTCCAATTACAATTACATAACGTCACACTTGTTTCTGTTTGGTTTCATTTTTTCATTCTTCAAAATAAATCAGTTGGCACATTCAGTTTTTCCGATGAAAAAAAATATTTTTATTGCTTTCTTATTAGAAGATTATGTTGTTACATGGGTTATTATTATAGTATTATTTCGACCACAAATAAAATTGTAGTTGTATCAGAATATTCAGCATTACTATTAGAATATTTCACAGTTTTATTAGGGTAGTATTCCGGAATTATTTTGAATATAGTAAATAACGCTGCGGTTGTATTTGAATATTATGCGGCTTTATTGAAATATTCTCCGGTTTTATTATGGTAGTATTCCGGTGTTATTGCGGTTGTATCAAAATATTCTGCGACTTTATTGGAAAAATACATTTTTACGTCGAAAAAGCTGGGTTGGGTCGAGCCGCATGATTAAATTCGCAGTTTTTTTTATTTTTGAGAGGTGGGGCCGACACATACACGTGTCGTTATGTAATTACAGTCCGGACGCGGCTCTGCATCCAGATTCCGGACCGAATAATTTTCCCTCTCGCAAAAGATGAGATTAGTAAATCGCCTAAATTCAAATTTATTAAATCTGGAATGGGCTAAATTCACAAAATTGTTTGGTAATCCATTTATTGAATTTAAATCCAACAAAATTATTTGACAAAAAAATAAGCAAACCCAAAAGCTCTTCCACAAAATCCTTAAATCCACCGATTCGTGGGATTTATTAAAGTCGGGATTTCATATTTATCAAATCTGCAACTTTATTGTTTGAAATGATCGTCTCGCAAAATTCAGCCTAGATCTAGATTAAAATCCGACGCTAAATCCGTTACCAAACAACCCCATAGTTTGGCACCACTTTACATTTTTAATATTTTTTAAACGCAGTTTTAGATAAAACAAATAATATAAAAGGATTAAGAAAAAATAAAAGATATAAAAGGATTATCTTCAAAGTGAATATCTCTTCTGAATACTAGACTTTTCTTGCAGTATTCAAAAAATAAATGATGAAAATATCCAATAGAGTAAAAGCATTCAAGAGTCCAGAGCCATCCAGTTTCGTCGTCTACTAGCTATAAACCATGCTCTTCGGTCACTAATGGGAACTTCGAACAGCGATAGAGATGAAGAAAGAAATTGATTCAGTTCATTATTCTTTTTCGCACATTCACCAAGCGCGTCCTCTCCAGGCCGGCACCCCTACTCTCTCATCCTCCATACACTCACTGTTTAGCAACAATGATTTCTCTTGTTTGGGCTGGAACGACAAACCACTTCTCAACAACATCGGTAAAGGCGAGACAGGGTGACAATGACAGAATGAAGATGAAAGAAACTCTAAATTGTGTGACGATATTGTCGCCAGCTGCAGGGAGGAAATGTTTGAATCCCACGAACTCGAAAAATCCACTGTGATTGGCATCGATGACGAAGATAATGGAGGCAATGTTATCATGAGAGGCAACAGGACAACGAGAAAAGAAGGTGTGGAGATCATCATAGCTGATCCAACCATTCCAGCCAACATCGGCGACATCAAAAATTGTCCAGATTCTTGTCGATTTAAGGCTACATTTTAGTTTTTCAATTAGCTAAACGCTAGGAGGCTAACGGAAGCCATAGAGATCGGGCATTCTGAAAATGGCAAAGAAATGTCATTGCGATCAACGCATCTTGTATCGACGGCGATGTACCAAGTAAGTGTTTCACGTCTTGTCATTCTTCTTAACAACAGAACGGAGCCCTGTCTCATTCTAAAAGGGCTCTAAGTGCGGCTAATCATACGTCAGGGTGTGGGGATGCGGCTAATCAGACATTCAAACGAGATACAACCACACTATCATGAATCGCATGATGGTCCACAATGCAAGGATGACTAAGGCTGAATTTGGGTCTTAAAGCTTCTTTCTGATTTAGAGTTTTCTCAATGATTTTATTGAAATTTTGTTTCCATAAAATAATTTCACCAATGAAGCCCAAAGTCTCAGTTATGCAAAATGGTTTGCAGTTGGAGAGAAAAATGGCAGTGTCAGTTCTATCCTTTACAATTTACTTAACTTCATGCTTTATCCTTGATTATAATTAAATCTCTTCGATTGGACTTACATTTTCGTTGTATGCTCAGGTGTGATCCACCATAAAATTACCTATTTTTATGCACATTTTATGCACAATTTTTGAAGATATTATGCTTTAATGAAATGTACTTTTATATTTTTTGATTGCAGGTGTAAGAAAAAAGTTTAAGAATAAAAATGAGCAAAAACACATCAAAAAGGAGCAAAATGGGCTAAATTAAAGAAAATTGTCAAACCAACCGAACTGGCGCCTAGGCGCCAGATGCAGAATTTGGCTGGAGCCTAGGCGCCATAGTTATTTTTTAGAAGATTCATAGAATGAGGTCGGATTTTGAAGAGACGCCTGAAGCAACTCTTGGTCATTTTCAAAGCTCTCTAAATAGGGATTAATGCCAAGAGTCTAGGGAGAGGTCGGATATATATAATCTTATAGTGTGTGAGTGTGTTAAGAGTGTGAGTTGTTTTCTTTGTGAGTATTTGTGATTTCTGAAGTTTGTGAGTCCTGTAAGTGTTTGTTGGAGTCAGAGAAGTCAAATAATTTTAAATGAGTGCTTGGGGAAACATTCCATATAAGTATTTGTATCTTTATCTTTAAGTCTTGTACTTTGGATTCGATCTTTATAAATATGTTTTTTTTTGTTATCCCCATGCATTTTGAATAGTTTTTTTCTATTTCTCCTTGCAATAAGAAGTATTCAAGCAAGTAATTTTGATTTTGTTTAGAACTTCTTTTATTCCTAAAAATTGTGATGATATTTTAACCGGCCCTTCATTTATTTTACAAGTTGGTCACTTGTATTGTTAAAATTTGTTGAGGAAACTTATAGACCCGAAAGAGCTAAGTTTTCTTGACTTGTAAGTATCACATTACACTTTAGAAAGAGCAGTGGTGATCGTCTGAGGGGGAGTGCAAATAAATATGGAGATAAGATTTGATGGGCGTAGAATAGATATTTCTAGAGTGAAAGGCAAGATTCTTTTATCAATTTAGTCTAGATTTTGGAAATAAGGGTCACTGGTTGGTTCTATAGAGAGGGCGCAGTGGGTAATCTAGGAGTGAGAGACTAGAACCTACCCAGCACTACTATGCATGCTGACACCAACATTAGATTAGTCAATATTTTTTACACATTGAGAGAAGTAAAGAATGGGTATGCACTTATTTATCACAATACCACATTTAAACTTCTAAACATTTGAAGTGCTACATTGATTATGAATTATTTGCAAGGAGAAACTCTCTTTTTAAAAATTTTCTCACTCACTACGTTTACTTTTACTTGCAATTTGTACAAATTAGTAAACTTAATTTCATAATTAATACTTTAGATATTTGCTGCAGTCTTATGTAAAGTTCTCTTAAAGTTAAAATTCCTGAATTTCTTTTCTTTTCATTTAAAGTACCTTGTGGGATTGATACTGAGGTTTTTATAGAAAATTCAATATTACTTGAATTGATACATATACTTGCATGGTGCACCTAGTGAAAAAAATTATTTCTTAAATTATATTATATTACATTTGTTCTCACTAGTCACTAAATATAATTTGGGTCAAGTTTTTGCCATATGAAGGAATATAAATATCTGTGAATTGCAGGTTGGGTCATGTTTTTGACGCTGTTGCCGGGGTATCAAAAAAAACATGAAACTTTAAAAAGGAAATATTTTTTGGATTTTTCTTTGAAACTTTATTTTGAACTGTAAGATTACTATAAAAAATTAGTTTTAACATTTTTCAAATTTTTGAAAAAAAAAATTAAAAATTTAGCAAAAATCAAAAAAATGAGAAAAAGAATATATATATATATATATAATTTTATTTTATTTAGATTTCTTTAGTGTTTTACTTTCTGAATTTACTTTTTGTATGCGAAGTTCAAGATCTGAAGGTTTAGTACCCTATAATTATAAATTACAACGAACTATAAGTAGAATTTGAAAGCAAAAACAACTTCACAATCCTCAAGAAATGGCAAAGTCATCACAATAACATGAAACTTTAACTACTGAAAACGAGCATCCAAATTTACAAAGACCTTTAAGAGATAATGCAAATCTTATGACAAATGAAATTCACTTAAGTTTTCAAATCTCTATTGTAGTGGCTAACTCATTTGAACTTAAAACTGCAATAATACAAATGGTGCAAAATAATCAGTTTGGGGGAACACCAAGTGAGGAACCAAATTTAGGGCCTGTTTGGTTGCTAGATTGTCTTGCTCAATTTCAAATTGCAATGTTATCTTGCAGGAAGCATTGTGGAAAATGCTTCATCTGTTTAGTTGTAAGCTGTAGGAAAACAATACGAGGCGAAAAATGACCAGAGCTGCCTCTGTTTATTAAAACTGTTTTAAAATTTGGATATATTTATATAGGATACAATATTTGCAAATGAAATGATTTTTTTTTGAAAAATTTTATATTTAAATATACAAATTAATAAATTTAAATTAGATTTTTTTATTTTTATATCTTTAATATATATTTTCTAGCTTTATTATATCTAGATTATATAGTGAATTATTGATTCAATGCAATAATTCACTATATATGTTAAATTCTTTAAGTATATTAATAAAATATTTACGAGCTTCGTTATATCTTAATTTAATTTAATAATAAAATATTTACGAGCTTGATTATCTCTTAATTTTAATAATATATATATATATATATATATATATATATATATATATATATATATATATATATATATATATTAAAAATTTTATAATTTAAATAGATTGTTCAAATTAATAAAACATTTACGAGCTTTAAAAAATATTTTAAATAGATTGTTCAAATTATATTAAAAATTTAATAATTTAAAAGTACTCTTATACTTTCATATTGTTTAGTTATTTATATATATTAAAAGCATTAACAATTTTTTGATATTAAATCATAAGTCTACACGAGATCTAAAACGAAAACACGACGAGAGAGCGATTGCAAATCTCAAAATAGTCATAGAGTTCTACAATGAAAACATATATTCCTCTCAAGCACGTGGCGACGAGCGATAGAGTGAAAAAAAGCTGAAGAATTATTCCAACAACAACCAACAATATAATAATGTTCACTTTAGTTTTCGAAGCTCGTAACTCCCATTTCACTCCGTCTTCCGTTGTGGTCGTACACTCCGCAGGCGTCGGACTCGCGAGAATGCGGTAACTATCCGCCCATCGGAAGAAACGACAACGATCCGGAATTTTCCGAGGACGGGCATAAAACTTCCGTCGAAAGCTATGCGGGCGACGTGATGCCAAAGAGATGTCTGCGGCCACGGTGACATAGCGATCGTTGAGAAGTAGCCGACGTGCTAGAGCTCATGTTTACACGAAATGCAAGCACATATGCGGCTTAATTTCTTTGAGTATCGAATGGTCGAACAAAATGAAAAGAATCAAGCTATAGTGTAGAATTGTAAATAATGTGAAGTAAAGTGCTCAGAAAGAGTGTAAAAGACATACATTGCACTGCAAAATAAAATCACTCTCCAACTAACAATCGAGTAATGTCTTCTCGAAGTGATGTCATTTCGTTTGCACCCTCCCCTACTTTTGTACAGATTGGTGCACTATTGTCCTCCTCCTGTGGTTGAGACGGTTCAATGCGGTCCTCTAAACCGTTGACTGTAGCAACCTCGTCAAAATCAACATCAGCTCGAGTTGGATGCCACATGATATAGTTATGCAGGGCCATAGTTGCCAACACTATCTGCACCTGTTTGGGGAACGGATAAGGAGGCATATCCCGAAGAATGGCCCACTTCTTCTTCCAAACTCCGAATGTTCTCTCAATAACGCCTCTCAATGATGAATGTCTCTTATTAAACAACTCCTTTCTAGTTCTTGTGCGATTACTAGCTCTTTCAAAATCTAGAATATGATATCTTGTATCAGGATAGGGTTTAAGATACCCCCTCTGCATGGGGTAGCCAGCATCCACCAAATAATACTTCTCTGTAATGATATAAAGTATAGTTAGGTATATGACCAAAAACATCAACTTTTAATATTATAAATGACCTTACCGTGCGGTGGGTGAGGGAAATTGTACTCCGGCTTTCTTGTTGCAACTTTAAAGAGTCTACTGTCATGTGCGCTGCCCTCCCATCCAGCCAATACAAATGTAAAGCACATGTTGAAATCACAAACGGCCATAATATTTTGAGTTGTCCTCCCAGAACGACCGATAAAAGCTACTTTCTCGTTATCCGACACTATAGCATGAACGTGCGTTCCAACTATTGCGCCGATGCAATCCTTAAGAAAA
Organism: Papilionanthe hookeriana x Papilionanthe teres; assembly: GCA_022702705.1. Classification (NCBI taxonomy): domain Eukaryota; kingdom Viridiplantae; phylum Streptophyta; class Magnoliopsida; order Asparagales; family Orchidaceae; genus Papilionanthe; species Papilionanthe hookeriana x Papilionanthe teres. Next base: position 92,781,019 of record CM040433.1, read on the forward strand.
AAATAATCATATCAATATGAAATCCATTCCATAAAAAAATTGTTCTAGTTAACATTTGTACCTTAAAATATGGCATGTATCGTTCATCGTTAAGAATCTCTGTCAGGGTCCTTGCAAAAGTTGGATCAGTTAGTTTTAGTATATCATTTGTTAAAATGACAAGAGAAACCAAACCAACTGAGAAATATCGGCTAATTGTTTCCGACGAATACTGGAAGCGTTCCATGGCTCCCCTCATTGACTCGTTCTGTGACAGTATGAAAAGTGTGATGCCCAATACTTCACGGTATATTGTCCTATAAGACCCATGAAGTCCATGAGATGTTCTTAGGTCAACTAGAAGATCTCTGAAAACCTCATGTGATATTCGGAAGATGT